>ML778298.1:542922-585953 GCA_009831015.1 Picea engelmannii | reverse complement strand
TGAGAAAATAGACGCACCTCCCAACTGATCGAATAGATCATCGATCCTGGGCAAGGGGTATTTTTTCTTTATGGTTACTTTATTAAGTTGTCTGTAATCTATACACAGTCTAAGGGTGCCATCTTTCTTTTTCACAAATAGGATTGGTGCTCCCCATGGGGACACGCTGGGTCGAATATAACCCTTTTCCATCATTTCCTTCAATTGTAACTTGAGTTCTACTAACTCAGGTGCGCTCATCCGGTAGGGTGTTCTAGACACCGGCACCGCTCCTGGTGCAAGTTCTATTGAGAAGTCGATGTCTCTTCTCGGAGTTAGACCCGGTATTTCCTCTGGAAACACATCTCGGTATTCTCTTAGGATAGGGTGATCTTCAGGGCTTGGATATGCACCTTTGGTTGTTTTCAACAACTATACTGCATATAAGGGACATCCCTTTCGGCAATATTTCCTCATTTGTAATGCTGATATTTGTCTCACCGAGACCGGTTTTCGGATCCCTTGAAGGGTTATCCTTTTTCCTTCTTCGCTCACACATTCTAAGGTTTTATGGTAACAGTCTAGTTTGGCTTTATGGGTGGCCAGCCAGTCCATACCAATAGGATGGGAAAGGAGTATTTCTATTAATAATTGATCAGCAGAAGTGACAACATTACAGACTTTTGTGTCGGCGCGGTTCAAAACCAAGAAACCGAGTTCCTTCCAACTAGGTCTCCACCACTTCAATCCTCCACCAAAGGTAATCTCATATGAAAGAGGCAATGAGGTCCTCTCAACAATAGGGAAAGAGCTCGGGGGATGAACACTGTGTTCAGACTTGAGGGACAAAGGGATTCAGACTGAATATGAAGTAATTTCTCTAGAGTAACTTTGTCCAAGGGTCGAGTCATAACACTTCTAGTATATGGAAGGCCAAGGATTAGAGATCTTTTGTCATGACATGGAAACCCAACCTCATTTTGTATTTTCTAAAATAAATCTTGATGTACGTAGGCTATAGTGGAGCAACCAGTGTATACGCATCTTGTATAACTGATAGGGAGTGTATATGTGGAAAAATGTATATTTTTGGCTCTGGATTCATCAAAAAGGGATGATAAGTCTGCATAGGGAAATGGAAAAAGGCCCTCTGTGCAAGATAGCAATGGTGAGGCAAATCTTGCTATAACAGTTGAATATTCCAGCAATGTATTTTTTTGTGCGCTGCTAATCTTATTTGTAGTAAGGAAATCACTAGATAACAATATACCTAGGTGCCAGAATAAGAGGTTTTCAACAACTTTGGATTTTCATTGCTAGCCGAGTGTTACACCTCAAAATTACTCACTTCGATAGTGTCGCGAGTGTCGTCATTACAAGTGTTCTAAGTGTCGCATCTTGTCCACAAGTGTCACATCTTGACTACAAGTGTTTCAAGTGTCATAAACATCATACTTCCATCTTGCCTATGTCATGCCTCTAACTACATTATAAAGACACTTAAGACATCTCAAAGGTTAGTTTGTAAGAAGAGAAATCAATTGACAGGAAGTACAAACCTTTTTCCATTGAAAGAACCACTAAAAAATGAATTTTGGAGAGGAGAGCTCCCCTACCCACTGTCAGGGAGTGTTGGCGCTCCCTGAGCCTCTTTGGGGGAGTGTTTGAGCTCCCTGTGCACCCTTGTGGGGGAGCGCTACCCTTTTTTGAGCAATTTTTGGGTTTGTTGAGACAAATAAGGGAAGAATCCCTCAATTCCTGAAGGTAGTTGGATTCGAATAGATGTTCAAGGCATGATCTTAGGGAAGATCCTCAACTGAAGGAGAGGAATCCTCAACTTATCCCAAATATCTCTCAAGTGTTTGGGCCTCTCCAAGGTTATATAAGAAGGCCTCCTCATGGTGAAAGGGGACATGGAGATTAAGAATTACATCAAACTTATGATCTCATGAGTGAGATTTCATCAAAGCAATTAGTGTAGATTACTTGAGCAAAGGGGTTGGACAAGGAGAACTGGAATAAGTTTCTACACCTGCATTCAAAGGATTGTAAGTATCTTTACTTGTTCTCATTAATAATCAATGCTTGGCCAATTTATTTCAAACTTATGTTTGTTCCATATGAGTTTTTCTGCAGTAGATGGATCTATATTTGAGCTAATCTCAGTAGAGTAGGAAGTCCATTGTATCTTTGCTTGTCCCACAGGACCTATCAGGGAGCTCAGGATCAAAGCTCAGCCAGGACTTTGCAAGGACAAACTTCGTTAATAAGGGACATATATTTCTCCTTCTCTTTCATTCATTAGCTTGATTAGATCTAAAAGGAAGTTAGTGTCCATGTTAAGCACTTTTCTGTCTTGGCCTTCGGAGTCTAGAGACCAAGAGGGAATCCACTTGTCTGCAGGGGGATTCACCTACAACACTAAGTTGCTAAGGAAATATCTTGGTGAAAGCATGGTTAAGTCTTTGGATCTATTACTTGTTGCATTTTATGTATTGGAGCCACAAACTTGTGGAAGACTCTGTGAGTTTTAATGTACCCATAGTGAATGTGGAAGAGACAAATCCTATGTATAACTGAATCTCGCATGGAGGAGAAGAGACAAGTGTTTGTGTTTAAGGTTAAAATGTCCAGAGTTCAAGTCCACATAATCGTTAAGTCCTCTGTTCATTCCACAAGTTTGAAGGAAATTCAACTGTAATCAACTTAAATACAAGTGATATCTATTTGAATTAATGCTATAGAGAAAAAATCCCCCATGATAATTGTCGTGCTAATGGATGGATGATCACTGTGAATGGAGATCGACATGATTTTTACTGGTGTGCATAGTGAAAAATACTTAGCACAATGATGGAAATTATGCTTAGAGCCATAGAGGGGTTGAGAAACAATGATATCATGAGTGATTTGAAGTTACCAAGGTATATCATGATATGAATTGGATATTTTGTTACAATTTCTCATGTTATTTTCTCATGAATTTGAGCAATAGTGAAATATTCTTCTACTGAAAAAGGAAATGGTTTATGTTCCAGATGTAAAAACTCATATCTAGTGAGATATTAAAAATTCAAGATGTCATACAAAGTTAGCATATTTTTACGGAAATATTCCCCTACAAACAGGTGAACTTACCCTTGGATTACATATCCCTATACCAATACAGAAAATTACATTTGGACACTACCATTCCTATAGATTCATTTTCATTTTATCCATCGAAAAAGAGAGGAGGGGAAGTATGATGTACCTCGTGTACAAAATTATCCAAGCTGCTCCAATCTGCGAGCTCCAATCAGTACCTGCAATGGACAACAATAAACAAATGACTATCTCCTACTCTAATGGATTAGACAAAATCAATTTATTTATGCAGATTAAGACAACCATAGACAAGCACATGTAAACACATACTTGAAGGAAATAGGCCAAGTATATTAATGAGAAATTAAAAAGGGAAACTTACAATATTTAGATGATGTTGTGGCAGCCTCCCCAAGCTCTCCTCATCCATCCCTTGCACAATTATACCAAGATCATAAGTTTGATATCTGAAATCTTCCTCCTTTTCACCTTGGAAATCCCTCAATATATAGTCTTGAGAGGCATAACAACCATGAGAAAATGAAGGGTATGGTTGAGGATATTGCTCCTTGAGGATCATATTAGATCCTAAAGTGAGGCCCAAGCATGAGGTTTGAACACAAATAACCCAATATCAAAGAGATAGCCCATAGATTAAGGTGTGGGAGATCCCTCCTTTCTCTCAAAAACACCAGTGCTCCCCCTTAGTGAGATATAGATCATTGATCCTAGATAAATTATCCCCTATAGTGGCAGAGGGGGAACTATGTGTGCACCCAAATTATGGACAGGGGGGCACTCATCTTCATAAATGCTCAAAAAATGGTCAAACTTTCTAAGGAAAAAATGTGTTTTTACCAAAAAATGTTGGTTTTCCTCCTCCCATATGACTTAGGGTCATGAACAACTGTTTTAATCGTTTCAAGGGTGGAAACATCTCACAAAGTGAATTCGACACTTGGGAAGGTCCATACAACACTTGTGACGGTGAATGTGACACTTACTAAGGTGCATACGTCACTTTGCGACACTTAGGGTGCATAAATCAAGTGTGACATTTTGATGTGTAAATCATATGTAAAACAAAAGTTGAAGACATATGGACTTGGTATTTTGTATTGATTATAAAAAGGTTTTTTGTATTGATCTAGTCTATGGATGGTTATGTAAAATACACTAAAGGTGCTTGGACTGTTCATGTGGGGTTTCATCTTGTTAAGAGGGAAGTTGAGTCAAGTTGTAAGTTTCTATATCATAAGAGGTCATTATGATGAATTGAAATGTCTTAAAGTCTTGTAAAATTTGTTAGTTTGAAAAGTTGAAGGTGCATGTTCAGTGTTACCCTGCACCTCAATTTTAAAATTTATAATGAAGTTTTAAGATGTCTTGAGAATATAGAGTATTCCATGTCATTCAAATAAATTGTTGTAAGTATGGGTGGAACAAAAGTGAGGTTGTTATTATTGTGAATTTAGTTTGGACAACTATTGTCACAAGTTTAAATCTGTGTTGGAACTGGCCATTCTGACAATAGATAAAAAAAAAAAAAAAATTGAGGAATCATTAAGTACCAGACATTATGAAGACATGGAGAAAAAATCATGATGAATTGTAACAAGAAAGAAAAGGACAAAGGATGATAAAATACAAAGAAGGAAGACTCTCGTTAGAGAGGTAAAACAATTGGTAATGATCCCACTTTTTTGTCGGCTTGTGTTTTGGGCACAAATTGATGTTGTAATAACCATATTGCAAGGAAAGTATAGAGTGGATTTTCGATGGTATCCAACACTCTTGAATTTAAGTTATGGTCAATGTAAAATTGTAGATATTGAGTTTAGCTAACTCAATATAATTTCATTGTTAGAATTAGTCACTCTAAAAAGGAACATCAAATGTAAAATGAAGAATGACCATGAACACCAATGATGACTGGTAGAGGAAAAAGAAGACTAAAGATGAAGAGGTCAAACATAAGGTATGCATGGTTATGATATGTAAATTTGTTTATATTTTGAGCATGTGTAATGGGCTTGTAATTTTTTGGGTATTTAGTAAAGAATTTGATATTCTTGTTGTACATGAGATGAAATGTTGTAATAATGCATATGTGTTGTAGGGGGTGTATGATCAGTTGTACCTAACACCCTAGATGTTTCTTTGGTCCAATATGTAAAACTTATCCATAGGCAAGTTGAATTTCCCAAGTGTTTTGTAGTCCCTGTTGAGTTAGGCCTACATGAATTAGTGTGGTAGCACATGTAATCATGTAGCATGTATCCCTCCTATGTGTAGAGAGGATGTGGCATCAAGTTGTGAAATCAACCACTTGGATAGTTATGAGGGTGGCAAGTGGAATCATATATAAGTTTGATGGTGAGTCAAAGAATTTGAATCTTTGATTAAGGAAGGAATGTGAGATGGATTAATCTCAGAGTGTGAGTTGGTTGGGACCAATTTATAATTAAAGGAGAGTTTAACATGTGGATGAACCATGTAGTTGAAAAGGATTCCTATAGAAATAGTGAGTACAATAGATGGAACCCATGTAACTTGGTAGATGGATTTCTTTTATATGGACATAAATAATTAGTTGTTTACATGTACAATAGGAAGAAGCAGATCAAGTTAATTTTTTGTATGCAAGTACAAAAGGAAGAAGAAGAAATTTCGAGGATGAAATTCATAGTGAAGAAATTCCAAGTGAGTTTGTGCATTGTAAATCAGTTTCCCCATCATGATGGTTCATGGTCAACTGAAACCACTTGTGTGCAAGGTTCATGGTATTTGAATTATTGTGTTTTCCTATGTTCTATTAGAAATCTAGAAGGATTTCATTAGTTGGGTTGAGAATGATTAGAATGTAATCAAATCTATTTTTTTTAACAGATCTCAAGAGAGTTATGGGATTTAGAAATATAGTTGAGGGTTTTTTGGATCCAAGAGATCCTTCAGATTGATTGCATATTTTAGGAGTATGATTAGGATTTGAAATCGATTGACAGTTTAGATGCCTTCTTTAATTATGCCATCTTACGGAAAATAGAAGCATGTTTCTATATGATGAGACAGAGAAAAATAGAGTGTGTGTGAAGGAAAAATTCCTAGTGTGGCCAAAGTCCGAACAAAGGCCAATTAATTGTAAATAAGTTCTAGAAAGGGAAAGGCCTTGTGTAAATTCATGTACAGATTCATTAATAGAATTTTCATGTTTTTGGGTTCTCTATGTCAGTGTTTAATTGGATTTCTTTCCAATGTATTAATTTTTTTGTGTTGAGTAATTAAAGTACAGGTCGACTCTGTAGAGGTGGGTTGTAGATCGGATAGTGGTTAAATCCTTGTATTAATGAATGATAGATGGTTGTGTGATCATCGATCATTGCATAGATCGATGACCCAAGTTTGATAATCGAATGGATTGAATTTCCAGTTGAATCGGAGCCGAATCAAAATAAAATCAAGGGTAACAAGATTCTAATTCTCTTTTCCAGCAAGAAGAAACAATGATTGTTAGATCAAGATGAACAGTCGATCGTGATCGTCGATTATGTACATAGACATTCCATTATTGTGTTAAAAATGGACAGACGATATTATACCTCAAATATAGATCTATCTAGATCAATGAATAACATTTACCTAAGTTTGGATTCCAATATCGTCAAGTGTTTCGAAGTCAAGTTTTCAGAGCCTCTTCCAACACTCTGGTGCAAAAGCATTAAAGAATATTCCAACGAAAGATCATGATCATTCATTGGAATAGATCTCCTGTAGATATGACCATTCATTGGAGGTTAGTTCCAGACATTAACTTCGAATATAGATTGTGACTACGAATCGATATCGTCCGTCAGGAGGAAATCAATGAATGAGATTGAGTGTGGATTAAGTTTGATCGCAGTTAGTTTTACTCTAAGGAGAAATCTGGATTTTCCATCCTATGACGATCAACAATAGAGATTGGAAGTTGTAGAAGTTCGAGAATCAATAAGAGCCATTCAACAAGATAGAAAAATCAATGGCTGAGATCTATTCCAATTTGAATAGATCAACGAATGCAAAAGAGAAATTTGGTAGCTAACAAAGACTAGGATAGATGGCATTAGCAAATGAAAAGTGGGCATGTGGAAATTAGATCCATGAGTGAAATTGTGACACGTGGAATCCACGGGTAAGTCCTTTGATGAAGGTTTGGTGCAGTGGAAGCGAAGACCAATGAGCATGACCATATATTGTGAATGATCAACAGTAGAGGTCGGTTGGTATTCGGAGTCCAAAGAGGCCATTTGGAGTACTAACTCTGACCCTTCAGAGTCTCACTCTGAAATTTCATTCTAAATATAGTTTTGTGCATAGAAGATATTTGATTGTTGGATCAGATCACGGTTAAATCATAATCATCTGTCCAGAAGGTGAGTAATTTGATGGCTTATGGGAGAGTTAAGCCCCGATGATTTTAAGTATGTGGTCATGGCGCACAGTCATGTGGAGTGATTAAGGATTGGAGAGTGGATTTTTATCATGTGGTTATAATGTTGGGTCACAAAGAAAACAAAAGGAGTCAATGTTGATCCAAACATCTCTTAGTTAAGCGCTAATGTTTAAATTTGATGTGTGTGTAACATAGTTGCTTGAACTTTGTACATTGAGAGGAGATTTTGGGTGTGTGCAATTGGTTTTAAGAGCAGCTCGAAACTGTAGTTGCATCAAAATTTAAATTATGTTAGGGACCTAACCCCTCATGTAGGTAGAATAATATATTTCCATGTAATAAAGGTAAATATTAATAAGGCCTAGAAATAAGAAAGAATAATTCAAATGTAAGAAGACCTAATAGAAGCTTCTACTTCTAGAAGGATCTTCCTCTAAATGGTTCTTTTGATAAACATATTTAGTATAAATAGGATTCGAGGGTATGATAACTTTTATCTTGGATATTATTGTAATAGAGATATGCTTTGTTGGAGGTTTCCCCCTCGAAGAGGCAAGTGAACATTGCTCTCAGTAATCAAAGTGCTCTTTTTGGTATTATTCTGGTATCATTTTGGTATTGTTGTGGTGTTGTTATGGTTATATTGTTGTTCAACTTCCATTTCTAGCTATTCATTTATGTTCTGCATACTTTTTTATATCTGGAATATTACAAGTGGTATCAGAGCACCTTCCTCGGCAGAAAATTGTGGGTAAATTTTTTTCAGGGTAGAGACGTATTCCGACATATTTAAGCTACAGGGATATGTCATTACACACATAAACCTATAGTCAGGGATTCATACATTTAGTAAATACAAGTGGTACTTAAGAGCACATATGTTGGCCACCCTTGTAACCCATGTTGGTACCCATTCAAATGGTAGCACATCAGACAACACATGTGGTATCAAAGCACCTTCCACTGTAGAAAATTGTGAGTAAATGTTTTTCAGGGTAGAGATGTATTCTGGCGTCTTTAAGCTATAGATATATGTCATTACATGCAGAAACCCACGGTCGGGGATTCATACATGTAGGAAATATAATTGGTACTCAAGCGCACATCTGTTGGCCACCCGTGTAACCCCTATTGGTACCCCTTCAAGTGGTAGCGCATCAGACAACACATGTATACGTATCGGTCTAGATCTCCTAAATCCCTCCATAGATAAACTGATCGACCTCTTGACTTCTATAGTGCCATCGAGAAAAACACTCGGGAAGATACTCTCTAGTACCTAGGTAGTCGGGTAGTACGGCTAAGGGCATGGTCTAGCCTCCTTAGTTGGTTCCCTGAGATATTGGGCCAAGTACTATTGTTTGACCCCGCACGTATATAAGAGAGCTATAGCATAGGGAAAACCTTTATATATAGAACCCTTGAATACCTAACCCTTGGGACAGAAACAAAAACATAACAGATAATATCTATTGTGGCGCAACTATGTCTCCTATATTCGAGTTGTGAAATTACTACACATTTCTTCCTGTTAAGCATTCGGGCATTTCATCCCTGCAGTATTCTTCAGATCGGAGTATAACTCTGCAGAAGTAAAAAAAAATTATGGATCCTGATGGCACCATTATTTGAGACCTATTCCGTTGGATTTCTCTCTTCGCCCTTATCGTAGTCATACCTATCATTTTTAAGAAATTGTTTTTTTCTTGTGGACCTGACCCCCTTCCAACACCCTTATTTGGGATTTACCCCATTGGATTCAACTAGTCACCTAGATCGTTGTGATACACTTCACCCATAACCCATTTTTTGTGTGGTACCACCCTCCCCTTTTCGTGTTCCCTCGTCATCATGGCCCATACCCATAGCCAAGACTTGGAATCTCTCTTCACTACCTTTCACTCTAATTTCACAGAAACCCAACAAGAAGTGTGACAACTCAGTTCCAATATTTCCACCATCAATCAAAATATCCATTCCTCCAACGTCACCTCAATTGTGGAAATCAAACAAGATCTCAAACAAGACATTTCTACCCAGCTTCTATCTTTCACTACGATGATATGTGTCAAGCTACATATCCTTGCAAATCTTCCCTTATTGTTGGAAGATTGGTTGTTGTCATTGATGTCAACCCTAGTCATTGGTTTTGGGCTGCAATATTGATGAAGGTATTCAGACATGAAGGACAGTGCACATGCAGACACAACACCCATGAATGGATAGTATACATCATGTTGTTTCTGGTGGTAGGTGGCATGTCACATGGATCCTCATGGTTGAGGAGAAATGAATTTTTGAAGATGATAAAGTGAATTGAAGAAGGAAGTATAGGTCGACCCTGGAGATAATTAAAGAAAATAATTACAAAATAAGAAAGTGTCAGGTTGGCCCTAATGTTAAAAGGAAGTGACATAAAGGGTATAAATACGTGTTGGCAGCAGGCCGAAGTAGAAAGAAGGATGATCATGGTGAAATAAAGCATTCAAAATTGGAAGTAATAGCTGGAAGGAAACACAGCACGCGCGCATGCAAGAAAGTGTGCACAAGGAGAGTGATAGCTGGAAGGAAACACAACATGCGCGCATGCAAGAAAGTGTGCACAAGGAGAGTGATAGCTGGAAGGAAACACAGCACGCGCGCATGCAAGAAAGTGTGCACAAGGAGAGTGATAGCTGGAAGGAGGAGAAGCACGTGGACATGAGAGGAAGACCTAATGTCGGTAGGGTTAGGGTTTTTGGGAATGTATTGTAAATGGCTGAAGAGCCCAAAATGTATAAATATAGATACTTAGGTATCGTAAGGGTTCCATTTTTGTTTTGGTAGGAATTATTGTTACATCATAGATATGTACAAGTTGATGCGAATTGTAATGTTGTTATGTACTATTTTGTAAGTTGTTGATCTAGAGGAGAGGAGAGAAGGAAGATCTGAGGATTAGATCATAGGCTGAGGAGCCTGGTGCGATCTAGTTCACCTCATATAGATCTTACCCATCTGAGGAGAATTGTAAGCGCATGGCACTGGTGTTGGCACGGGGGCAGACCCAGGATTCAACACTACAACATCACACCAAAAAAACCCTAACTATAGGCCCTTTTGGCAACACCTGCGAAGTAAATGAATTCTCACCCAAGGTAGAGGCAGGGGTGGTTGCAGGACTCGGGTGTCCGCAACCTTAGTTGGGACACAGATATGTGATTATAACACTTAATAGAGAAATTAGCGCCATTATTTCATCATTATTTACCTGATATATACTTCGTAGATAAAACAGAGCATCGCAGCATTCACCCTGATCTAATGTATTTAAGCACTTAGCATAAAGAAATGGATCGGATCTAGCAGATTCAAGCACTAAGCACATTCTCCTATATCAGATCTAACATCCAGATTCATCATAAGCACAAAGCATAAACAAATCTATCTATATATATATATCAATCACTTAGAAAATAACACATAAATACATCAGAACATCGCACATAGCAGAATAACACAGTATTTACGTGGTTCACCCCCACCCTAGCGCTACATCCACCAAATCTTCTTCTTTATTAGCTTCAATCATTCATCTACATGCATAGAGCCACAAAATCCCTACTCTGCATAGGATAGGAGATCTGTGCGCACCTCACCAGATCCTCTTTCCCCGAGCTAGGTCTAGCACAAATCCTATCTCAGTCTGTTACAACCACTTGCACTTAGCTCTACAAGTTTCTCATAATATGCACAAAGCATCTACAAACCAAACTTGCACTTAACCCTTATCTTATCAGCCTCACATCACATAGATGCATATTTCCCCTCCTTACATTGCCTAGACATCTATTTATACTTTACAAAATAGGACTAAACATGGTTAAACCCATGGGCCAACATCCCATTCCCATTACATATTCCCAAATCCAAAAAAGGACCCAAAAAGGGGTCGAGATCGCGTGATCTCTACTTCGTCTTCAACAGGCTGTTGAAGTCCCAAAATAGGTCAAACTTGACCAAGGATCTCCCAAAACTTGGTTAAGGGCCAATATGCCCCCAACACTCACTTGTGACTCATCTCGAGTCACTCTGGTTGGACTAGTTTTTCTTCGAACGCCTCGATATTGGCTCAGGCTGCTTCGACTTGATGGTGTGCTACGACCTCTTATTTAGTGAACTCTTGGATGACTGCATCGTTGATAGGTCCCTCTAGACGTTGTTCAGTTGTAGTGACAACCTGCTCTAGCTCTGCTCCCTTGCCTTCTACTTCTGTAAACAATTGATAGGCATTGTCTTGTACGGATTGGAGTTTCTCAGCTACCTCCATAAATATTCTCTGGATAGTATGGATTTGTTGTTGTGCAGTGCGTTTCTCTTGGGAGTGATTCATTATTTCCACAACTGACAGGGAATTCAGCTACGCCTGTATAGTTTTGGCTTGATACTTTACCTCTTGGAGCTATGACTCCAGTGCCTTCAGTTTTGGGTTCTTTGTTAGTTGTTCATAGGTTTGGACACTGTGATCAGTGAGTTTCTTACATTCCAAGGTAAGAGCCTCTAGCCTTTCAACTGCACTCCCTGTGGTTTCTTCCCTTTGGTCTCTTACATCTTGTGGGGTCTTAGGTATAGTGCATAGCTCCAAATCGGCTATGTGTTGTTGTAGTTGTTGGATGTCTTCTATGATCTGGTTCACCTGTTGTGTAACTCAGTCTTCAGCCTTGATTTCTAATACTGTCATAGAGAGAAGTGCTCTTTTTATCGCTTCTTTTACCTCGAGTTTCTCCACAAGCAACTATTCCTTTTCTTGTTGTAATTGTTCTTTTTCTTCATCAAACTTTGCTTGGAGAGAAAGATTTTCCTATTCTGCAGCACTACGTTGCTCTACAAGTTCTCCTTGTAATTTTTTCAAAGCCTGGGCTTGCGTTATTTCCTCCTATCCTCGTCGAAGGTGAGATTCAACTGTATCAGCTAGGCGGTGGAGTTGAGCTAGCTCATCTCCCAATTCTGGTTCTCCAGGTGCAGTGGAGACTGCATGGCTGGATTGTGGGGGTTGTTGTACCCCTCGGAGTTCAATCTCAATTCGATCATACATATCCTCTTGCTTTTCTTCCTGTTTCTCTTCTATTTCCAGTGAAGGATATTGCATGGATTCTATGAGGAATTCGAAGTCATCGGAGGTGAGGGCAGTCTGCATCTTGGTCATGGTGGCCTTAGATTTCTTCCGGGAGGAAGGTTTCGGAGGTGAACCTTTCCTCTTCTTTAGGGGATCAACCTCGTCTACTTGTGTCTGTTTGACTTCTTTTTCATCTAACTCTTCGCCATCACCTCCTTTCTCTGGTGATATGGAAGTAGTCTTCATGGATGCACTATCTAATTGTTGGACCTCTTCGGTCTTCTTTGTTCTGCTTGGTCCGGGTGTATCCTGCGCTATTTTTGGGTTGTCGATATCAGATATCTCTGTAGGGTCTACTAGAATAATGAGGTTCATCGACCAGTCCCTTTTGATCTCCTCCTAGTCCTCCTCCATCAGCTTATAGTAGGAATGAAGTTGTTTCTTGTGTTCATCGGCGTGGGCTGTGATGTAAATAAAATGTCGAGCTGTGTTGAACTTTATCAAAGGCCTGAACCAGCGTAGAGTGTTTGGATTCATGCGAGGCTCAGATTGTATGGCTATCTTCAGTTGATTGTAGTAGGTATGAAAAAGATCATTTGACTTCCACTGTTTATTCATGTCGCTTGAGTACCACAGTGTACTGAACTTCATAGCCAGTGGTTCAAAAGGCTCGATGTCCAAGAAGGTTGTACCTTTTGGCATATCCCAGGAAATAAAATCTATAAGGATCAAGAGCTAGCTGAAATGAAATTTGTATCCTTGATCATGTGTTTCTCTGCAATCAAGCTACAACTAGTTCACCGGGTACTTCACCCAGTTCATCTAAAGGCCTTCCATGCACTTCCCTGTGAGGTCGACTACAAAACCGGTGAATTGGGTGGGTTGGTTCTTTCGTACTAACTTCCCTACAATCAACTGATAGGAAAGGTGCACTGCGCCACTCTGGATAGAATATACCTTCTAGCCTCATGTGCCCTTCTTGACATCACCATAAGTGTCCTTGATCTTCTATGCTAGGGTGCGATCCATGGATTTTTCTGGGTAAAACTCCTATGGATCAGGTCCTTGCATACTCAAGCATGTGATTCGATTGATCATCGTTGGATCAATTGTTATACAGCGGTTTAGCCACAAATGGCCTCCATGGTAATAATACAACAGCAACTTGACACATGCATTCACCTCCTGGTGTCGTACGAAGTGAGGAATCTTCATGACGTTCAGCAGGTTGGACTATGCGAGGTTCATAGTCCATGACTGGGGGATTATATTTGAATTCTTCCCCTTAGTTCTAGTCAAGTACTTATGTGGGGTGATCATGTTATATAATTTGTGATCTTCGAGGTTGAAGTCACTAAACTTCAACGATGCAATCTTATCTTGGTCTGCTTGAATTACACGTATCCCCTTTGGGAGGTACGCCATAACCAAGGTGTATTCGAAATCTCTAGGCACGCTATATCGATTTACTACACCGCTCAAGGGTGGAATATAGGTGGGTAATATGGTCGGGATCAATTTGGCATTCGCTAGATCATCCCTGTGCTTGGTTCACTTTTTATCAGATGTTCGGGATGGTCTGACTCCATGAGCAGTGGATGGAGAGGCTGGCATTCCTCTCGTCGATGATGCTTGTACACCTATATACATCAACATGACTCTTCCAGTCATGAGGTCGATCAGAAATTATTCAACAGCTTTCTCTGCAGCACTCAACTCATGCGACATACACACTCAGAGTTAACAATCTTGGGTTTGGGGAGTAACTTAGACACAGTAATGGGATAGAGAGAAAGAGCATGACGATCACTGTGAAAAATCAACTTAGTCTGCAAGCTCAAATTCTCAGTTGGAAAAAGTGTTCTTGGGGCATGCCACAATGGGATAAATAGGTAACTGGACAATGGGTTTCTTGCAATGGGTATGAATCCTTCATTAACTCTGTTATGTCCATTATGGTGTGGTCCCAATGATCGTATGGTGAGTTGTCTATCCATAAATGTCTTTCTACCCATTCAGATCATTGTTCTAACGATTATAATGGCCCCAACGACTATATTTCTTCTCCATGGTGAAGTGCCATGTGTCACTGTTCTGATATCCCAGCAAAGCTTCAATTTTGCAAATTTTCCTTCTGCGAGGTTCCCTCTGGAACCTTCTGCAACTTGTCAATCTTAGCTCTCTTCTTACTTAGCTTTCTATCCTTCTTCCCAGTGAGCTTCATCTTGGTAGGCCTTTTTCCATTCTGATTCTTATCTTCTTTTGGCATAGGTACTTTGTGTTGTTGAGATTCTTTCCTAAGATTCAAGGGTGATCCTTCTTCTTTATATGGCATAGGTATTTCAATATTTTGTGGGTCTTCTAGCGTTCTTGCAAATTCAACATCTGGGTCTCTGGTGTTAAATAGCTTTGATCTGTTATTTTGTTCTTCAATCAAGTGTGTGATCCATCTAGTCATGAATTGTTTTAACTCTTACTTCTTCTGCTCTAAAACTTCTTCTTCTCCTTGCCTTCTGGCATGATCTCTTTCAATCCAAGGTTTTCCTAATAGCATGGTAAATGGGGCATTGGTCTCAATAAATTTAATAATCTCAAAATCTTCCTTTGTCGAAGTTCCACTGGCATTCATAGGTATTCGAGTGAGCTTTCCACATAGGTTTATCAGCTTTCCTTTGAATAGTCCTATTCCTCCTAATGAAGGAATCATAGCAGGTCTCCCTATAGCTTCCCAAGTTCTCTTTGTCATGATATTCACTTGTGTTTCCTCATCTAGAACACACTCAATGTTGAAGTCTCCTATTCTTGCTTCAAGGAATTCTTTTTCTTTGAAGATCTCTGGTAATCTGACATGTTGGTGGTCATTCAGGGTTTCTTTCATCTGTAGCAATACTTTCTCTGATTCTTTCTGGGATTCTGTCATAATCTTAGTTTCTGGATCTGCCTTAGGGTTTTCTTGTCTCGTGTTCATTCCTTCAATCTTAGCAATCATTCTAGGACAATCCAATACTTCATGGTCCATAGCTTTGCAACAAATACAACTAGGTCTTCTCCCAGGGCATTCCTTAGCAAGATGTCTCGGTTTTCTTCAACTGTAACAGAGGGTTAATCCTCTCTTTATTTTAAATGATCCCCAACCTTTCCTGCACTGCGCGCTAGGATCATGGTAGCTAACCTGGAAACATTTCTTTCTAGGGTCATGCATACACTTATTAGTCCAAACATTCTTTTTATGCATAGGTATTACATATTTTTCACTATTCTTATCAGATCTACTCATATCAAATCTTCTTTCATCTATTAATACCCTATTTTTCAAGCTAGGATAGAATCTATCAAACATACCTAGATCCATACTATTGAAACAAAATTTTCCACTTATCTTACTTCTACGGAGCACAAAGCTTTCAGATCTAGAACTTTTCAATATTCTTACCTTTATCAGAGATTTCAAATATTTACCTCTTTTCTTCAGATCAGACTTATTTTCCTTAGCACAGAGCTTGTCAAACTAGGTAGAGTCCTATGCACTAGAGAAACATATCTACACACAGAGATTTCACAATTTCAGGTTGGATCCTTGCACAAAGCTTCTTCTTCCTCAATTCCCAACAATCACAGTTTCAGGTCCCAGCAACAGAACCATTTTTTGGCATAGGGACAGACTTAGGGTTCAACGCTACAACAATGCACCAAAAAACCCTAACTACTGGCCCTTTCGACAACACCTGCGAAGTAGATGAAGTCTCACCCAAGGTAGAGGTAGGGGTGGTTGCAGGACTCAGGTGTCTACAACCTTAGCTGGGACACACATCTGTGATTATAACACTTAATAGAGCACTTAGCATCGTTAGTTCATCATTATTTACCCAATATCTACTTCGTAGATAAAACAAAGAATCGCAACATTCACCCTGATCTAATGTATTTAAGCACTTAGCATAAAGAAATGGATCAGATATAGAAGATTCAAGCACTAAGCACATTCGCCTATATCAGATCTAACATCCAGATTGATCATAATCACAAAGCATAAACAGATCTATCTATCTATCTATATCAAGCACTTAGCAAATAACACATAAATACATCAGAACATCGCATAGAGAAGAATAACACAGTATTTATGTGGTTCACCCCCACCCTAGGGCTACATCCACCAACTCTTCTTCTTTATTAGATTCAATTAGTCATCTACATGCACAGAGCCACAAAAACCCTACTCTGCATAGGACAAGAGATCTGCATGCACCTCGCCAGATCCTACTTCCCCGAGCTAGGTCTATCACAAAGCCTTTCTCAGTCTCTTACAACCACTTGCACTTATCGCTACACATTTCTCACAATATGCACAGAACATCTACAAACCAAACTTTCACTTAGCCCTTAGCTTATTGGCCCCACATCACATAGATGCCTATTTCCCCTCCTTGCATTGCCTAGACATCTATTTATACTTTACAAAATAGGCCTAAACATGGTTAAACCCATAGGCCAACATCCCATTCTCGTTACATATTCCCAAATCCCAAAAAGGGGCCGAGATCCCACGATCTCTTCTTCGTCTTGCGCTCCATCTTCGACAGGTTGTCGAAGTCCCAAAGTAGGTCAAACTTGACCAAGGATATCCCAAAAATTGGTCAAGGGCCAACAGCTGGATACGCAAAACTACCATAATAAAAGATCCAAGTGCCAAATCTTTGTGGACGTAGCCCGAGAGGGGGTGAACCATGTTAACATCTATGTAATGTAATGAATGCATGCATATATTTATCATATTTTCAGTAGCTATTTGTTGTGCTTAATGAATGAATGAGTTATTACATTGCTTGATTAAATGTTGTTGTGATATTGAGGGAATAAGCTATGAAGGTTACTGCATAATTGTGACTAACAGTAGGCTGCAATCACAAGTTATAATAGATGGTTCAGAATATAGATCACATATCTCGTGCTCAATCCTAAGATATAAATGCATGAGTCTTACAGCCACCCATTAAAGTTATCTCCGGTGAGACTGCGTGGCTCATTCTATGTGTTGCGTTGCCTTCTGGTTTACTAGAAAGGCCAATAGTTGTAGAGGCTTTGGTACCAATAGAAGAGAGAAATGAGCCATTAGAAAGGGATTTTGATACAGTGGAACCCCACAAAATCAAAAATCAAAACTTGGTTGAGAACTAAAGAGCTAGAGTTTGCACAGAAATACAATAGAAACCCTAGAATAACACCCCGTAAATATCTGGACAAATACGTGTTTATTGATTTGCACGAAGTATTTTTCTATGATTTTCTGCATCTATTGTAGGATTGGATACTAAGGTTGAAGGATAACCACGCAACAAACTAGATTCAACGGTTAGATTGGACCCCAATACAAATTGAGCAGCTACAGCAAGTGAACAACAAATTCACCCACGCAGTAGAATTTTGGCTTGACAGTATTGTGGAAAGTTTTATAATAGAGTTTACAGCTGACACGGCGAAGTCATACAACGTAGCGGAGCAATAATTTCTATGCAGACCTTGAGGAAGGTACATTCTATCACTATATACTTCTATTAATATACTGCTATATAAAAAGGGTGTAATGACAATGGAATCAGATAGCTAAAATTTCCTACAAGCATGGGGGAAGGGGGGAAGCACTGACAGAGAGAGGATAAATGGGAGGCAAGGATACAGGCAAGAAGGAGGAACCCTTGGACCCGATCATGATGAATGACAACTGGATACGGTGGATCTTGGAGACAACTGGAAAGACGCGTAGTGGAGCACCCTACCAATACAAGGTGAATACCAAGAAGAGAGCTATAGCTGCAAGGGAAGGCTTGGCGAGTGATGAGGAAGATGTAGAGGATGTCCAGGCTATGGAGAAGATTGAGGAAATCCTACGCGCAACATATAAGAGGAAGACAATAGGTCCAAGAGCGGGAGGAGAAAGCGTCCATCCTATCCATATTTATGTCAGTGTGGAACCCATAAACCCATGTGAGACTAATACACCAAAGAGAACACCACCATTTAGGCAACTGCAGTTCGAAGGAAGTCTGATAGTAGGAAGTACATCTACACAAGGAATGACAACTGGAGGAGTGAGTTCGGGAAGCACTAGTCAAGTATCTACACCACGTGGAGGAGATAGTAGTTCAGTATTCAAAATGGCAGGACACGATCCTACCATCAGGTTACCGGAATTTCGGGGAGAAGTAGCAGAAGACCCTGAGAAGCACTTGTTCATTTGTGCAAAGATCTAGGAATCAAAATAGATCACTGATGAAGATAGAAAACTCATCCAGCTAGTTATTACGCTAAGAGACCACACACTAGACTGGTACATGAGTCTAGACACAAACAGTGCCCCTGGCATGACAAGGACACTGGCATACATTAAGAAGTTATTGATTAATGAGTTCTAGAATCTGAGTTCAGAGGATCAGTACATGAACGAGATGATTGAAATAAGACAGAAACCAGGAGAGTCTGTATGGGAGATTGACCATAGATTCAAGTGACTGAAGGAAAAGTTAAAATATCTCATGACCAATATGCAGCATCGGCACCTATTTGTCAATTCACTACTCCCACCCTTAAAATACCCCTTACAACAACAGAAATTTCAAACGCAGGCAGAGGATCTGCAGGCAGCCTTGCAACTAGAAGAAAACCAATACCAACAGACAAACCCATCTATCAAAGAACGGAAGGAGTATTTGAAGAATCTCATGTTTCAGCTGAACCTGAATAAGAACAAGGACAAACAAGAAGTCGTTTGGTGTACCACGTGTAGGAAAAAAGGACACCACAAGAACGAATGTCCAATGTTTGTGCAGTATATGGCAACAAGAATGTTGAATCCATTACCAATGGGAGGATTATGGTGCAAAATCTGTAAGAAAATAGGTCATGACCCTTATCACAACACGATGATGCAGAAATACCAGATAGTCCCAAAAAGTTCATATTGCACCTTTTGCAAGTCAGTGGACCATGATGATAAAGATTGTAGAACTATGGATCTGATGTGAGAAAGGATATCATATGCATATAGGGTAAAATCCAAAATGATGACTAGGCAAGCAGCGCCACAGTTCAATCAAGTCCTAGCTCCATACAACATTGTGCAGCAACAGTATAATACTGCGCAACAACCATACAATAATGCACAGTTGCAGTACAACCTGACACAGCCTCAGTACAATACCATGTAGTATAATCAGGCACCTCAGTATAATGCACCGAGAGGTGATCGAGCAGGCTATAGAGGAGGAGGATGAGCTAGATGAGGTTTCAGACGAGGTAGAGGACCAGTCACATGTCACAATTGTCAGCAACCAGGACATTATGCAAGGGAATGTCCACTTCCACCAGCAACGTGTATTTATTGTCACGCATCGGACCATAATACAGAGGAATGTTCGACACTACTAGTGAAGATTCAGAAAAAGAGGAACCAGAACAACCAGAATGTTCAGCAGATTTCAGTCGAAGCAAGGGATGAAGGATGGAACATCAACATAGTTACTCGCGAAGGAGCTAAAACATGCACTAACGTAGTTTGACAAGAACTCGCGCAGAACCAATGGGTAAAGAAGAACACTGAACCCAGGAAGCAGTTTGACCCATAGAAGGAAAAGGAGATCTTTAAAGATGCCAGACAATAATTTCATAAGGAGAGAACAACATCAACTTCAACTGTGTAGCATAACAAGGAAGCACCAAAATACGATATGCCTCCATCATTGGATCATACCAATGAAATGCATCCCACGAAACAAGTAAATACAATCAAAGGCTTTTTGAAATCATGTGTAAAAGTATTAAGTGATCCATCATCTATGAAAATATTGCAAAACATCCTAGAAAAGTGTAGCAGCAAGACGGAAGAAAAGCTAGAACCTAAAATAGTTGATGACCTACACACAAAAAGAAGAACAAGTAGGGAATTTAGACTGAATGCTAACATTGGGGATTTCAATATGGGAGACATTATACTGGATCTAGGATCCAAAGTGAATGTATTACCAAAGAAGACATGGAAATGCATGGGAGAGCCAACATTAGGATACTCACCTTTTCAATTGAAATTAGCAAACCAACATAGAGTCCTACCGATAGGTAGACTGAAAGGAGTGGCTGTAGATCTTGATGGAGTATGAACTAAAGAATATTTTGAAGTCATTGAAATAGTAGACGGTACAACATATTACCTAGCATTACCTGGTCTGGATTGGGCATTTGACAACCAGGCCATAATCAATTTTAAGACTAGGAAAATGACATTTGAATCTGGAGAATACAGGGTCATCGAGCCATTAGACCCATCAAAAGGGGAGAGGTTTTTAGAACCTACTTTCCTAGACTTAGAGGAAATCGGTCAGTTGTACAAAAAAAATGTGCGCGATGAGGATTACGAAAACCCAACTATAGACGGGATACTCAGTTGGCGGAGAATTACTTCATGTGAAACAGACTCAGACACCAATTTAGAGAACTGATAGCAAAGGCTACATGAAGTCTCCACAAGAAGATGTGCGAGAATAGACCGCACAGTAAGATGGATAGGCACAGAAATTAGGGAAGCACCCAATTTGCATGGAATAAATGATTTGGAAACATTCTTGACACAGTACGAAGATGTAGTGTTAGAGAATCAGAGACTATTAGCACTTGACTTAGCACTAAATGCCACACCGGCAAGATGTTGGCGCACACACAAAGAGACAATCATAGACTAGTACCAATGTAAGCGGTTACTATGCATAAGGTTCGGTGCAGAAAAGAAAAACAACAAACAATAGAAATATGAAGGACACATAGCACTAGTGGAACACTTGGAGGTGTGTAGAACATTGTGGAAAATGACACCACCAGAGGAATGGCCTCATCACTTCATACATACTCTAGAGGGCATACCAGCGAATTGGTATATGGACTGGGAATTTCACAAAGGAACTGCGACATGGACGGAATTACAACAGAATTTTTCAATCACCTTCTCATTCGAACAAGAGAACCCAAACATAGATGCAACCCTTAAATAGATAAGAGGAGTAATATTCATCAAATAACCAAAAATAGAATTGATCACAGAAGAACAACAATGAAACAAACAAACAGTCAAGGAAATGTTGTCATGTTACCATGTACAGGAGGAAGTACCGAATGAAGATGATCCACACGATATTTAGATCGAAGAAGTAGAAGGTGAAAGAGATGTGGAGGGACCACCCATAGAATCAGAATTCATTGTCACGCTAATAAAGGTAAAGAAATTCAATATTGGGACAGTCGAGCATCCCAAAATGGCTAGCATTGGAGACTACTAGGATGATAAAACAGTAGAAAGCATCACAGAGTTGTTGCACGAATACAATGACTTGTTTCCTACAACATTTAAAGAGATGAAGGGGATAGCTAGAGAGTTAGGAAAAATGAAGATACCACTTAGACCTGAAGCAAGACCTATTAGAAAATGACCATATAGACTGAACCCCATATACAAACAGAAATTCAAAGCTGAGATCGACAGGATGCTCGAAACCAACATCATAGAACTAGTTGAGGAGTCAGCATGGATAAGTCCAATGGTAGTACAGGAAAAGAAATAAGGAGGGATCAGGATATGCGTTGACTTAAGGAAGTTGAACAATGCATGCCTACATGACCCATTCCCTACACTATTCATGGATGAAGTGTTAGAGAATGTAGGAGGACATGAAGCTTACTCCTTCACCAATGTATTCTCGAGCTACCATCAAATTAATATAGCACAAGAGGAAAGATACAAGACCACGTTTGTGACAGAATGGGGATCTTATTAGTACACAGTCATGTTGTTTGGAATGAAGAACACACCAGCAACATTCTCCAGGGTGGTCATTGCATCATTTAAGGAATTCATCCATCAATTTCTTGAAGTATACTAGGATGATTGGACAGTCTATAGCCTATTGAAAAACCATGTGGAATTTTTACGACTGATGTTAGAAAGATGCAGACAGTGCCATATATCATTGAACATCAAGAAATGCATATTTGGAACATATTTTGGGATACTATTGGGCCACATAGTATGAAAACAAGGTTTATTAGTAGATCTAGCAAAGATCGCAGTCATTGTTAATTTACCATCACTGAAAACAGTCTGTTAGCTAAGAGAAACGTTGGGACACACAAGTTATTACAGGAAGTTTATCAAAGGATATGCACAGATCATTGCACCTATGGAAAATATGCTAAGGATGGATACAAAGTTTCAGTGGAATGAAAAGTGTCAACACAGTCTAGATACCTTGAAGGAAAAGATGGTTACTGCGCTGATATTGGTATTTCCAGAATGGGAAAAGACATTCCATGTGTATGTAGATGCATCATCCATAGCACTTGGATTTATCTTAGCGCATCCAGGAGCAGGATACTTGGATCACCCAATAGTATTTGCAAGAAGAAAGTTGTGAGACTCGGAATAGAACTATAACATGACAGAAAGAGAAGGCCTAACCATGGTCTATGCATTGCAGAAATTTAGACATTACTTATTGGGGAAGCACTTTAAAATGTTCATAGATCACTCATCCCTAAAATACCTAGTCAACAAGACAATGTTGGGGGGGATAATATGTCGATGGTTACTATTATTCCAAGAATTCAACATTGAAGTAATAGTTAAACTAGGGAAATTGAATGCAGAACCTGACCACCTGTCGAGGGTCACAAATGGAGAAGAACCTACAAATTTAGAAGACAACTTTCCATATACACAGTTATTCTCAGTATATATTGTTGATGAATACTTCACAGATATCATTCAGTACTTGAGTATAGGTACTGCACCGCAAGAATATAGCACCACGCAGAAGAAAAACCTGATAGTCTACGTTGTTGACTATCAATTGATTGCAAGACATTTATATAAAATGGGTGTAGATAGCATCTTGCGAAGATACGTGTTAGAGAATGAAAGACCACAAGTCTTAGCAGAAGCCCATGAGGGAATAGTAGGAGGGAATTATGCAGTTAAATCTACCGCGCAGAAGTTATTGTGCACAGGACTATGGTGGCCAATGATTTACAGAGACTCGGAGTACTATCAAAGATGCAACGTCTGTCAATGGGTAGGCAAACCCAACAGAAGGGATGAGATACCATTACAACCACAAGTAAACTTACAATCATTTGACAAGTGGGCAATAGAATTTGTGGGACCAATCAACCCGCCAACAAAAAGAACAGGGGATAGGTACATTATCACTTCGACGGAATATTTAACAAGATGGGCGGAAGCCGCACCAGTAAAAGATTGCAGCACAGAAACAGCAGTGCACCTTTTGTTTGAACAAGTAATCACGCAATTCATAAACAACACCATCAGCACGATGACTGAAGAATTTTAAGTCCACCACCAGAAGAGCACACCGTATCATCCACAGGCAAATGGCACAATGGAAGACTTCAACAAAATTTTGGAGAACGCACTGACAAAGATTTGTAACATTAATAGAGATGACTGGGACCTCAAAGTACCAGCAGTATTATGGGCATACAAGACTACATGCAAAAAATTGACAGGGCACACACCATTTAAATTAGTTTATGGCCAAGAAGCAATAGTCCCATTAGAGTTTTTAGTACCCATCTTGCACGTAGCAGCTATCACACAGATGATAGAATGAGGTGCAGTACAAGAGAGGCTAGTTCAGTTAATGACCATGGAGGAAGACCGAATATTGGAAGGATTCCACCAACAAGTTCAGAAAGCAAGAGACAAAGATTGGCATGATAGACACATCAAGAAGAAAACATTCAAGGAAGGAGATCTAGTATTGGTGTATGACAGTAAATCATTTCAGCACATGGGAAAGCTTAGAATGCATTGGTTAGGACCATATGAAGTAAAATATGTCACAGATGGAGGAGTTATATAGTTAAGAGATTTATCAGGCGCAGAACACAGAGGGATGATCAATGGGAGCTGACTGAAGCTATACAAGGACAGTCGACCGCCCACCGCGCAGTAAAAAATAAAAAATGAAAATGAAAAAGAACCAAAGAGCGCACAGTGTGCCAGAAGTAGAAAGGCCAGACAAAGATAGAAACACAAACTCGACAAGAAGAAAGAAAACAGTCACATCCAAATGGAAATGAGCAGCAAAAGCAAAGTCAGCAAAAGCAGGATGAAAAGACAGCATTAGGCGAAATTAAAGGATGACAAGGACCGATGGGATGCCACATTAATCATGCCAACTGGAAAAGGCACAGCAGGAGTAATGGAAAGTAAAAAACCACCAAAGATGCATTGAACCAGTGATCAAGGTGCATTAAACCCATAATCAAGGAAGTGTCCTCGACAAGCTTCACGGGAAATCCATACAACACATGGGCGAGGGAGCCAATAGTATATTCACGAAACAAGAACAGACAGAGAGCGACAGAGGAGAAAGAACACAGAGAGAGTTCATGGAGACCACAGAGACCGTTCAAACCCAGCAGACATTTGAAATTCACCACCAAGGCACCGCCTAAGCAAGCAGAAGCGAGCCAGACCACCAAGCAAACCAGATTTCAAACCATGTCATGAGGACAGGCCGAAGAAGGTGAACAACAGCCATTGGAAGTCATCAATGTCGATGAAATCCCATGCCCAGAGATGATACCAGTACAACCCACACCGATACTGGAAGAAATTCAACAGCCAACAGTAGAGGCCACGAGTGTAGATATGGCCGCAGTGACACAGGAACCACAGAACCATGAAGAAGAAACCTTGAAGGAGGTGCAACAAAAGAATACATAAGCAGTTCCAAAATTTAATGGCATGGCATCGAATCCGACAGCAGCAGTGGAGCTAGATGATTCTCAAATGACCATCTCAGAACACCCAGTAGGGGAGACCGCTGAAGATGTCTCGGCTTGGTCGGAATGGCATACATAGGAACAACCGCAAGATGCTGGAATTTTGAGCTAGCCACCACGACAATAGAAAGATAAGATCCAGATACCAAGTTCACCTTGCAAGAAACCTGCAGTAGAAATTGTTTTACCACACATACCAGCTGGAGCATAGACAAGACCAGAGCTACTGGGTCATGTCAGGAAGCTCAAATATTTAGACCATGATGTAGTAGATGAAGCCAATTTCCTGGAACTTGCGAAGAGGGTATTTTTACAAACTATGAGCACAAATCTAGTGGGAGAATTGATTGATCAGTTGTATCAGTGGGCAATGTGGCTGGAGAAAATGGGAATTTTAGGTATGTTGGACCTACCACATTTTGGCAGAGGCCAGAACGCAATAGCATGCATCAAGCAACTATTAGCAGTCACACATGGAGGGGACATATGGCTGGACAAACCCATCCCCATAATTGTTGAACTTATTGTGCAAATAATAGGTTTACCAATTCAGTGTATGGATCCCGCGTTATTTCTGAATGACAAAAACAAGGAGAAAGCGCTAGCAGAAGAGATGAAGAAGAAGTATGGCACTGCCAGGGGTAAAAGAGGGATAATTATCAAGCGGATCAACAACACATCCATGCAATTGGGCACAAAAATCCTAGCATGCAAGATGCTAAGAAAATGTCGCAGAGAGGAAGTACCAGCTGGAGTCATTGCAGTTTCATCCCAATGAGAAGAAGGCACCTCAATGAGATGGGTGCCATACTTATTGAACTTGTTCCCAGAGGACTACAAGGATGTGCAAGATCTAGTCATAGATTTCCACTACTCAAGGCTGATTACCTTAATAGCCTTCATGGGATGGCGAGAACCAGTGTATGTAGTTTTTTGTACCAGACCAAAGCCTGCGGGAGCGAGGTATCTATTATTGAAAGCAAGGCCGAATTACATGAATAAGAGGGAGAACGAGATCATATTTGAAGCATACCTATGCAACATGCAGGAAGCCATCAGTCGAATGTGGAGAATAACACTTGAGGCTATCACGCGGTATGCATACATCGCCAACTTCCAAGCCACACGACAAACAATGTGGATACATGCAAGGAAGGATCCAAATAAACAGTGGCTACAAATGCACTACTGCATCATGGAGGGTGATATCGATATCGTCATCAGTGAATGGCCCAAAAAATGGAGGATCCCAGCCATTAACTGGGAAGTGCCAAAAAGAAAAATAGAGGAATAGGCAAAGAAGGGAGCAACGCAGCCTCTGGAAATCCAAGTGTCCAAGAGACCAAGAACAGGCCAAGGCAAGACAACACAGAAAGATGAAGGGCCAAAGAATATAGGGACCCAGAAGGGGAATAAGGAGAATACCCAGCCAACCAGGGAACAACATAAACATGCCGAGGGAGCGTAGGAGACTTCCCCAAATCCTAACACACAAGAACTAGGGGGAAATAAGAGAACAACCACTCAGACAGGAGGTGCATGCAAGAAATCAAAGGCACAATGAGCACCACCAGAATATATGATCACGGAGGACGATGGGAAAATGATCGCCAAAATGGTCTAGGATTGTCTAGCCAGGGACTTTGACCATGCAGCACACCACAGGGACAAACTACAAAAAGAACTGGCAGAATTGGGGTAGTTCCTCAAGAAATTCAGGGAAGTACATATAGAAAGCAGTAGCAGGGGCATAGATCCATCAGGACCGCAAACAAAAGGAAGGGTGCAAGAGGAAGAATGACAGTCAACCCAGGGGATACTGCAGCCACATGTAACATTCCATATCAACCCCAATATGTTGCGCATGGACGGAATTGTGGGGAAGACACCTTTGAAATACTTAATCCAAATCCAACTTGTGTAGACAAGGATACCATCAGGGGCATTACACAAGTTGTGGGTAAGCGTCAACCACAAGGTACAATATTGTGCATGCAGGGACTTAACCGAATTGAAGCAGGCAACAAAGAAGTGGGATGTGCTGGAAATAGTCTATGAGAAGGATAAATATGAGACCAAGGAGGAAAGGGAGCACCGAAATGGATTGGAGCATAAAGTGGCAAGAACTTTGAGAAGATTCCACAGGCCGCGTAGAGTGAGGAAATCACAGCAGTAGAAAATATTTATCGGATTGTGTAGGTAATTGATCAATATCAGAAGGAGATCAAGAATCTCTGAGAACATCTCACACCAACCACTCCACCAGCAGTCAAGGAGGAAAGGAAATGGGAAGCAACAGCGCAGCTGCAGGAGATAGAGCAGTAGGTTAGGATAGAAGCTGACTTGTTCGATAAAGAAACGCAGCTTTGGAAAAGGTTGGAGGAGGATCCATAGGTCCAACGGTGGGAAAAAGAAGAGGAAAGGATCAATGCAGCGATCCAAGAGCTCAAACAGAAGTAGAAGACCATACCAATCCTAGAACGTGTCAAAGGGATGCAGGAGATTAAGAAATTGTAGGCAGAGCTAATCTTTGCGCAAACCCAGAAATAGGAGCGGCATGCTCAAATGAATCCATTACAGAAGCAGGTAGCAGAAGTCCTATCATAGGAAGAGGAAGCTAAGACACGGATAGCACAGACCCAGGCAGAATGTGTAGGATTGATCAGCAACAAAGTTGCAGTCTAGGTGGTGGACACAATCAAGGAGAAGATCGTGCAGGCGCAGACACATGCAACAACACTCAAGGAAAAGTTCTACATGATCACCAAGGAGATCGAGGAAGAATAGAAGGATTAGGTGGCTCGGGACAAGCCACATGTTAGTGTTGGGGGCTTGCTGGTAGTAGGATGAAGTAGAAAAAAGTATGATCATGGGGAAAGAAAGCACACAGAAACAATAGTAATAGCTGGAAGGAAATAGAGAACGCGCGCATGCAAGAAAGTGTGCACAAGGAGAGCGACAGCTGGAAGGAGGAGTAGCATGCACACATTAGAGGAATACCTAACGTCGATAGGGTTAGGATTTTTGGGAATGTATTGTAAATGGTTGAAGATATCGAAATGTATAAATATAGATACGTAGGTATCGTAAGGGTTTCCATTTTTGTTTTGGTAGGCATTATTGTTACATCATAGACGTGTACAAGTCGATGTGAATTGTAATGTTGTTATGTACTATTTTGTAAGATGTTGAGCTAGAGGAGAGGAAAGAAGGAAGATTTGAGGATTAGATCACAGGTGGAGGATCCTGGTGAGATCTATTTCACCTCATATAGATCTTACCCATCTGAGGATAATTGTAAGTGCGCGACGCTGGATACACATAACTACCATAATAAAAGAGCCAATCGACAAATCTTTGTGGACGTATCCCAGGAGGGGGTGAACCATGGTAACATACGTGTAATGTGATGAATGCATGCATATCTTTATCATCTTTTCAGTAGTTATTTTTTGTTCTTAATGAATGAATGAGTTATTACATTTCTTGTTTAAATGTTGTTGTGATATTGAGGGAATAAGCTATGAAGGTTACTACATAATCGTGACTAACAGTAGGCTGCAATCATAAGTTATAATATATGGTTCAGAATATAGATCCCATATCTCACACTCAATCCTAGGTTGTAAACACATGAGTCTTATAGCCACCCATTAAATCTATCTCGAGTGAGACTGTGTGGCCCATTCTGTGTGTTGCGTTGCCTTCTGGTTTACCAGAAGGGCTAATAGTTTTAGAGGCTTTGTTGGAAACCCAAAAGACATGAACCTTGGTTCAATAACTCAGATGGTAGAGAAGGAAGAATAGAAACCCAACAATACATATCATTATACATTCATTTTAAATACACACAAGTAAAGTAAAGAAGGTTGGATTTCAAGGGAGGATGAATTCTTTTGGTGATGTCTTCTAAGGTATGCTATTTACAAGTCATATTACCATTTTCGCTATAATGTTTTTTATAGAATGATTCATATGGTGAAATTGGTATGGTATTGAGAAGACATATCTAGGTACCTGTGGTAAAAATTTCAGCTCTTTTTTCACTATAATTTTGGAGATACACTCTGTGGAAGATAGGGTTTTTTACTAGTCTTGAAGCTAGTCATAAACATGTGTTCCGGGTAAAACAGTCATAAATTCTTCATAGAGAATCCAAATGAAGTGAGACCATTTTCATTGGAAATAGTACGGTTTTTAGTTTCTTGTGTGTGAATTTCAAAATCTGGTGTTAAATATTGAGCATGGGGCATTCTATACAAGTTCGCTTTCCTGAATAAACCAGAATTGAATAAGGTCTACCATTATCTCTATAACTTGTTTTTGGGGAGGATTCAAGGAGTGAAAATTGGAGGAGTTTCAGAGAATACATTGAGTTATATTATCTATAGGATCATAGTATTGTAAGAAGTTAAGAATTGCAGAAGTTGAATAACTCTCAGGAACCATTATTTGTTTCTATGTGATGGTTAGTTGATGGTGATGATTTAATGTAAAGTTTTATTATCTCTCATATATTCTTGGGTGGAAGGAAGGGGAAAGGATGGAGAGGTCAACCATATCTTGATATTGGAGGATTGTATCTTGATTTTGAGGTTTATCCCTCCCTTTATATTTGGAAGTTGGAGCTACCTTTGGAAGACATTACTTCCCTTGAACAATAACTATTGATTATTTCTCATATATTGTGCATCGTGTATTGTGGTGTATTGGTGTAACTCTTATACTATTGTTCATTGCTCATTGGATATAATTGAATGGTTTAAGTATAAGTTGATTTTTTTTTAAATTGTACTTGATACTAATTCACCCCCCTCTCAGTATCAACATTTACCCCATTGGATTCAACTAGTCGCCCTGATCGTTGTGATGCACTTCACCCATAACCCATTTTATGTGTGGTCCCACCCACCCCTTTTCGTGTTCCCTCATCATAATGGCCCATACCCATAGCCAAGACTTGGAATATTGCTTCACTACCTTGCACTCTAATTTCATAGAAACCCAACACGAAGTGTGACATCTCAGTGCCAATATTTCCACCATCAATCAAAAGATGCATTTGTCCATCATCGCCTCAATTGCAGAACTCAAACAAGAGCTCAAACAAGACATTACTACCCATCTTGAATTTGTCACTACGATGATCTGTGTCAAGATACATATCCTTGCAAATATTCCCTTATCTCACCCACCTTTTCATACTGAAGGCAAAACTTCCTCTCATTCCCATAATTTTCAGCCCCATCACTTTCAATGTGACCTATGCCTTCCACGTGTGGTTGTGACCAAATTTGATGGATCAGATCCCACTGGATGGGTAACTCAAATGGAACATCATTACTCTTTGTATGGCATTGTGGATGAGTTGTCAAAACTCCGGTATGGTGTTCTCCATCTAGATCAAGAACGTTGGCAATGGTGGCAATGGAGAAAAAATGCACACCAAGGGTATGTGGCTTGGACACACTTTGTGGCAGAGCTTTATGAATGCTTTGACACTGATACCAAGCATTTAGTTCATTTAACAAACTTGAAACAATCTGGCATAGTGGAAGACTTTATAGCTTCTTTTGAGGGACTGGAGTTTCGTACAGAGGGCATGTCTAATGCTTTTTTTCGAGAAATTTTTATCAATGGCCTCAAGGATGAGATTCATTCTCATGTCCTCATGGCTCGGCCTCAGAGTTGTGTGGATGCTACTAAAATATCTAAGGAAGAACAACAGGTTGTCTCTTCTCAAAACCGAAAACCCTCCTTTATTCCTCTCACTAAACTAGTAACTCCCACTCCTCCTACTCCACTAAGGATCTAGAAATTGACCAGGGCTAAAATGGTTGAACGCCAAATCAAAGGCATTTTTTATAATTGTAATGACAAATATTTTCCAGGACACAATTTTAAGGAACAAAATATTTTTATGGCCATCTTGGAGGATGTTTTGGAAGAGGATGTTGAGGCCCCCCTTGTGTCAGTGTCACCTGAACCCACTGACATAACCCCTCCCTCAGACCCTCCCGAAGAAGAACCAGTCATTTCCCTAAATTATCTCACTATCTTCTCTACTCCCCAAACCCTCAAGATAATTGCTTACATCAAGCATATGAAGGTCATCATTCTTGTTGACAGTGGAATAACCCATAATTTTATTCATCATCGCATTACCCAAGAAACTAATTGCTATAGATGTGCAGTCAATAATTTTCAAATCATGAGTGTCAATGGCGATTCCATGAAATGTGGAGGGCGTTGTGAAAATGTGTGTCTCCAAATTGGTGAATACCACCTGAAATCTCATATGTTTGCTATAGACATGGCCAGTTGTGACATTGTGTTGGGTGCAGAATGGCTAAGGACTTTGGGTCCCATTCTCATGGATTTTAAGGAATTAACCATGCATTTCGACCAGGAGGGCCAACAATATAAGTTCTAAGGCATCATCATTGATTCCCTGGATATCATTAGTTCCCATCGCATGGAAAAGTTGCTCAAAAGAGTTCATTCTGGCATTATTTCCCAACTCCATGCCATACAAAAAACTAAGACACCTTATGTTCCATAGGACCTCCAATCCATCCTCTCTAAACATCAAGTGGTTTTTTCCACTCCCCAGGGACTTGCTCCTTCCCGTGGTGTTCATGATCATTCCATTCCCATTGTCCCAGGAAGCCTTCCTCCCAATATCTGTCCCTATCGTCACCCCTTTTCCCAAAAAAATGAAATTGAGAAAATTGTTCAAGACCTACTCAATGCAGGTGTTATCCACCCTATTACGAGCTCCTACTCTTCACCTGTCATCATGGTCCTTAAGAAACAAGTTTCTTGGCACATGTGTCTTGACTTCTTCACCCTCAATAAACTCACCATTAAAGACAAATTTCACATTCCTATCATTGATGACCTCTTAGATGAATTGAGTGGCACCTAGTTCTTTACTAAAATTGATCTTTGTTCACCACCAGATCTGTATGAAAGAGGAAGACATTCCTAAGACTGCATTTAGAAATCATGAGGGCCACTATGAATTTTTGGTCATGCCCTTTGGCTTGTGTAATGCTCCCTCCACTTTCCAAAGCCTCATGAATCATGTCTTCCATCCTTTTCTCCATCCTTTTGTCTTAGTTTTCTTTGATGATATCCTCATCTATAGTAAAACCTGGACAACCCATCTTTCTCATGTGGATTGAGTTCTCCATCTACTCTCTCAGCACTAACTTTTCCTCAAACAATCTAAATTTTCTTTTGGTGCCTCGGAAGTAGAATACTTGGGTCATCTTTTTGGCAAGGACGACGTCGGGGTGGATCCTAAAAAGATTGAATCTATGCAAGATTGGCCTCACCTGGAGACACTCAAACTCTTGCATGGATTTCTGAGTTTAACAGGTTATTATCACAAGTTCGTTGAGAATTATGGAAATATTGTGGCACCTCTCACAGCACTCCTTAAAAAGAATTATTTCACTTTGACTCCAGCAGCTGCTCAGGCTTTTCAAACCTTGAAGATGGCCATGTGCACCACTCCATTCCTAGCCCTTCCTGATTTCACAAAGACCTTTGTCCTGGAATTTGATGCTTCGGGGAAATAAATTGATGTTGTCCTTATGCAAGAGGGTTAGCCTTTGGCCTTTACCAGCAAACAATTGTCTGAGTGCAATTTGGGAAAATCAATGTATGAAAATGAAATGTTGGCTATTTTGCATGTCGTGGATCTTTGGCACCCTTATCTATTGGGGAAATGCTTACAAATTAAGACATATCATCAAAGCCTCGAGTATTTTTTGGAACAACACCTTTCCTCCCCAGAGAAACAAAAATGGGTGACTAAGCTCTTTGGATATGATTATGAGATCATTTACAAGAAAGGAAAAGACAATGTGGTTGTTGAAGCACTTTCCAGAAAATATGAATATGAAGGGTCCCTTTTTTCTCTCTCCTTCATTGTACCAGATTGGCTCCAAGATGTTTGCCAGGAATGGCTACATGATCCCAAAAGTTCACATCTAATACAACAATTGTAGTCCAATTCTCCAATTTCCTTAGGGTACTCTTGGCTCAATGATGAGCTTCGATACAAAGGAAATTTGTATTTAAGTAAATAGTCAAAACTTAAATCAATGATACTTTCTGAGCTTCATGCTACACCCACAACTGGGCACTACAGGTTTACAAAAACCTATGACAGGGTCAAATGTTATTTTTTCTGGGATGGTATGAAACAAGACGTTTGTAATTTTGTGGTTGAATGTGATGTGTGTCAATGCAACAAGGGAGAAACAGTCAAATCTCATGGCACACTACAACCGCTTTCGATTCCACCTGCTATTTGGCAGGATATCTCTATGGATTTTATTGTAGGCTTACCTAAATCGGGCAATAAATCAGTCATCATGGTGGTATTTGATCGTCTTTCCAAGTATGCTCATTTCTATTCTCTTCAAAACCCATTTATATCATCCACTACCACTCAACTTTTCATGGATTAGGTCTTCAAGCTTCATGGCATGCCGCATTCTATTGTCTCTGATCATTAGCCAACTTTCACCAGCAATGTTTGGCAAGAACTGTTCAAGCTACAAGGAACCCGATTGCATAACAGAACAGGTTATCATCCCCAGACTGATGGTCAAACTGAAATTGTCAACAAGTGTTTGGAAACATATTTGAGGTGTTTTGCATCGGAAAGGAAAAATAAGTGGGCTCAATGGTTACCACTATTGAATGGTGGTACAACACTTTGTACCATACAGCTACCCGCATGACTCCTTTTGAAGCAGTAAATGGACAAAGGCCACCTTTAGTTCTCTCATATTTTCCAGGTGTCTCGAAGGTCCAGGAGGTTGACCAAACACTTATAGTTCGAGAGGCTATTCTTCGTACCCTCAAAGAGAATTTGGTCATGGCCCAGAATTGTATGAAGAAACTAGCAGATCAAGGTCTCTCTGGACATCAATTTGTAGAAGGAGATCAGGTGTTTCTTCGAATACAACCCTACAAGAAAAATCCCCTCAAGGATGACCATTGTCAGAAACTGGCACCCAAATTTTATGGTCCTTATACCTTTCACAAGTGTGTGGAATAGATGGCCTGTTATAACCCTAAATTGCACCACACATGCTTACCTGGCATCAGGCCAACTCAAAGTCCTTCCTTGCCAAAGCCATGCTGACTAAACTCTTGAAAATCCTCTTAAATCAAGTGACACGCGCCCTAAACCACTACTGCACGCGTTGGAATGTTGGCAGGCCTACTACTGCACGCATTGGAACGCTGGTTGGCCTACTACAGCCTGCGTTTACCTAACAAAGAACAAAAACAAGAAAGTTGTCGATGGGACAAAAATCTATGGGTCAGTTAACTGAAACTCCCAGCCATGCATGGTCGAGAGTTCGTCCAAAACCCTAGCTCCTTCTAACCTATAAAAGAAGGGGTAGGGGTACTATTTGGGGGGAGAAAAAAGATAGCAAAGAAACTCTACCCAATTGTTGAATCCATTTGTCCCAACCCTTTAGCCTTTCCTCAAGCCTAAGAAGAATTCAAGCAAAGCAGTTGGAGGACAAAGAAGAGGAGGAGCCCAGGATCAGGATCCAAGAATGGTGGCCAATCTCTATCATTATTGTAAGTTGATTCATCTTGAGATTAATAAAAGAATACTTTTCCCGTCCCAATGCATGAGTCACACATGATTTATTCGATTTATGCTTAATCTCTAACCCTCAAATAGAAAAATAGCATGCATGGGTAGTGTTTTGTCTTGATTGCAGGATTGTCTTTGGAAGGAGCAGCGTAGGCAAGCAGACAAAAGCGCAACAGAGGATCTACACCAAACATCAGTAAAAAGGTTAGTAGGTCCTTTCCATGCTTGTGTGTGAAAAAGGGGGTTTTGAGTTTTGGGGTGATAGGTTGAAAGCGATTTCTTTAAGGTCATGATCTTCATGCAAGTCTAACTCTAGCTTGCTAGTCCGTAGGGTATTATTTCCCAACAACAGAATTGGCGACTCCACTGGGGATATACTCTTTAGGGTGTTCCGGATTTAGTTGAGGTTTTTGGGTAGATTAAAAGATTGGATTTCCTGTTTCTTTGTTTGTCTATTTTCTATTAGGTCAGAGCTAGCAGGGAACCTGGTTCTTAATACCATTTTTTCCTTGATTTTTGCTTGACATTTATTATCGGGACACACAGAGGTACAAGCGGCCTGCAGAAGGCCTGCACGCGTGTAACCCGCGCCCTAACCTTCTACAGCCCGCGTTTGAACGCTTGTTGTAGAGGTTTCAGTAGCGTGTAGGACTCAGAGAACTTAAGAGGAAGTCTCCTCTTCCCTGTCAGAATTTTACATTCTCAGGGGGCTTTCTGGATCCTGTCTGGGTCTTGCTGGTTCACAGTCTTGTCTCAGTTTGCTTTATTGCGTTTGTTATTTTTTGCAATTATTTTTCTTTTATGTTAAAGAAGAAGCATCCAAGCCTTCAAGAGACCCTGGTTGTAAATACCAGAGGCCTCTTCCAGGTCTGGGCTGCCTGTGTTTGGATTTGTCTTAGATTTTGTACATACCTGCGGCATGTGCAATTTCAACCCGCGGGTACACGCGCCCTATTTTATCTCAGCATGCGTTTGCCCATGTGGTGTTTCAGTGACAGGAGCGTGCTTGATAGGATGCTTTTCAATCAAGGTGGGGCAGTCATCCCCTCTTTTGGTGAGAAGCAGTGCTCTCAGGTGTGTAAGTTTAGGGTTGCACAGTCAGTAGGTTAGGGCTTCTTACCCTTAGCCTATTTTTTCTTAGTTGATGTTTGATAGAAAAGATAAAAAAGAAAAAATTGTGTTTTATGGTTTTTAGACAAGCGTAAGAGTCGGTGCTTTCTTGATTTCCATTGTGCGTCTTTGCTCTGATTCTTTGCGATCTGCGCTTTAAGCCAGGATTTTATTTTGTTTTCTTGGTTTTGTGCTTGTCGGCATTTTCCCTTTGTTGCTTCATTTAGCACGTAAATAAATAAATAAATATATCTTTTTCATTTGCTTCTTTGTTTGAAGATTGTGTTGTTGCATCAATAGCTAGGAAGAAGTCTTTTTTGTTCATAAGTTTTTGCAGAACATTTAGAGAAGAAGTAGCTCGCAGACTGAGCGAAATTCCTTTATGTTTGCTGCATGAAATCTTAGAAAAATTGAAAAGAAAAAGAAGTCTTTCTTGTTGAAAAGTTGTTGATTTTTGCATTTTTTGTAAAAAATTTTGTTTCCAAGCATTTCTTATTCATTTTGCTTTGAGTATTTACACACCATCAGTTTCACCGTCATACCTTGTGATGTAAAAAATCCCATTAAAAGCAACGCTAATTAAAATCTATTAGACTTTTGTTTGTAGGGTTCATATACTAGCTCAGGACTACGGCCTTGGAATAGGTTGGAGAGTAAACTCTCCAAGGCCACTCAAACCAAACATTGGAGTCTGTGATAAGGAGTGTAGAAGTCCAGTTACGTGGAAGTTATCTGGGACCCCCCTCTAACACAGCGGATAAACACGAGGTCGCGTAAGGAAAGGTATCAGAGATAACCCCTCCAAAGCTGGACCGAACGTAGTGGAGAACACATATCGAGGATTTGTTGAGGGATTTCGTCGTTTGCATTTGCCATGGAGCTTCATGGGTCTCGAATCTGTTCGAGGTCCTCAGTTGTCTTCCAAACCATTTTCTCTCGATACCCTTGATAGGTTTCGGGCTTGATACCCTACTCATTGTGGTCTACCCGACTATCGACTGTACCCGCCTGGTGACTGTTCGCGTGCTGGCAAACTAGTGGCCAATATTTTCTAGGGACATACACAGGTGACTGTGGGGGTATACCGTGGTACCTAGGACAGACATCGGGCCACGCTTTGCAGAGTATACTCGGAGGGTGCTTCCGTATTTGAGTTGCACTTGCACCGGTAAGTTTCTCTAGTGTTGGTTGTTGTAACTGTTCTTCAAAATAGTTAGTGATTGCTTGTCTTATCTCATAGGGGCTTCTTTTTAGTGTGTGTTACTATTTGAACGTGTAGAATACCTTCGCGTGTCATGGATATTCTCACACAGTGGAGGATTCAGAGCTCTGTCGGTCACGAAGTCTTCTGGGCCTGCCGCCGTTTATACTGGAGCCACCCCCGCCACCATTGAGGCGGAAGCTAGACCAACAAGGGTCTTTCGAAGCAACTGGTTTACCAACCATTGAGCCCAAACAACTCCCGGAGGGATCAAACACCAGTCTTGGTTCGGTTGAAACCCCAACCACTGATACTTGGCCATCGGTCATTGTGCCAATTCAATTTTACGAACGCATGTTGGTGCCTCACACAGTTATGGAACCACAGTCTGTTACTTCTTCTGGGATTTCTTCCATTCCCACCATTGTTGCTACCACAGGAGAAGCATCTCCTAACTTGCCATCATCGGCCCGAGCCACTACGGTCTCGTCCGTAACTACGTTGCACAGTGGACCGACCCTATCTATCGCGGCGGCCACAAATCCCTTCACACCTAGTGCGACGGGCTCTCCGTTTTCATATGGTATGCCTAGTTCAGGTACAAGTCCTCCACTCACTCACTCCACTTTACAGACTTTGGGTCTGGGGGCAGGGAGCTCTAATGCTCCTCTGCAAGGTCAACTTGGGGGCATCCCTGTCCCTTTTAATGTTTTTCCTTACGCTGGAGGTCATATCTCTCCTTCGTCCCCTTCGCTTGGTGGTCTGCATCAGCAGTCCGTCGGGCAGCCTGCACACACAAGTTTCTTTGGAGTCGGGAGTCAAGGAACACCTGCGCAAACACTGCCGGTAGGTTCGTCACCGTTTGTTTGGAACGTGACGTTTGGTAACAATACTTTCGCATCCACTACTTTCCCATCTCGGGGCAATCCCATATTTGGATAGTCTACTACGGCGCAGGGTACTATTCCTGCGTCGGGGGCACATATACCAGGACCTTGGAACTCAGGACAAGGATCCGTTCCCTCATCTGGAATGTCATTCTGGGGTAATTCTTTCCACAGTCAATGGAACCCTAGAAATACTTCTATGCCTATCCCAGCAGGACCGGCATGGATTAATCCTTCCCAAAGTCTGTCAAACACGATGAATGCCCAACATCCTATGTCCTTCCTGGGGAATCAGCCAATGATGTCTCCACAGATGCAAAATCCTTACGCTGGTCAAGGCCATGGTTTCTACCAGAATCCGGGCCAGCAGCCAAACTTTTCCTGGCAACCTGGTGCCAGTCAAACTCTAGGTCCCTTTTTTCCAGGCTATCAACAGCAACCCAAACTACCATTCCTGGAGATGTTACACTTGCCAGATTTGACACGGTTGTTAAATGATCCTATTTGTCACAATCCACATTGGCCTCCTATGCCAACGAAGTTTCCTTCGGACATTCCAAAGTTCGAGGCCAATCCTAACGAAGATCTGGGTGATCACGTGACTACTTTTCATCTTTGGTGTTCATCTAACTCACTGAAATATGACTCCGTCCAGTTGTGATTGTTTCAACGCACTCTTATCGGGAGTGTCACGAAATGGTACATCGAGCTTGATCGCTCACGATATTCCTCTTCTGGCAAACTGGCTATGGCCTTCCTTAACCATTTCCAGTTACCTGTGAGATATGACACGGGCACAGAACTGCTTGCCAATTTCGAACAGACAACAGCGGACCATATCTCTGATCATATCCGAGAGTGGTGACGCCGAAAGAGTCTAATCAAAGTACTGGTTCCACCAGCATTCCTGCTTGAGTGGTTCCTTAAGTCTTTAGTACCGCAATTATCCAAAGACGTCGCAACTTCTGGGGTTTTCTCCAAAGAATATGCCATCATGAGAGCTCAACAGTTTGAGCTCATCTATTCTCAGTCTCATTTTTTATACAACATCCTGCCGGATTCTCCACAATCAATCCTGGATAAAACTAGACAGAGAGTTGGACCACATGCCGACGGAATTGTTGGCTCAGCACAAACCAAGCCCGTTGAGCAATTGACGAAGCAATTGCAACAGTTATCTATCCAACACTCGGCGGCTAGCCAGACTACTGCTTTGGCTGCTCCTCCTACCCAAACATCGGAAGTACACTCTGTGCAGATGACTAACCCAAAGGCCAACCAGCAGCCTGAAGGGAAGAAAAAACAATGAAAGAAGGGTAAGGGAGAGAAAAAACCCATTGATAATGCTGGCGAGGGCACCACGGAAAAATGGAAGGAGAGGTATCCATGCAACTTGTGTGCAGAAGACCACCCGACCCATCTATGTCCTCAACTTGCAGAGGCCCAGAAGTTTGTCACACAGCAATAGCAAGTCGTGTTGACTAATCCCTTTCAGCATGGGAAAAATTTAACTAAAGCCTCTACAAGTGCCGAAGGGGGCAGCCAGGAAACCTGCCCTCCTCCGAACAATTCCTCTGCTGCGAACGTATATATGGTTAGGGGTGATGCCTTAATAACGACTAGAGTGCACGACTATAGTAAACCAAGCACTTCTGAAAAGGGTAAAGAAGCCGAGATCCCATCTCTTCCTCTACAGATCGAGAATACGTTGGGTGAAACAATGACACGTATTCCAAAGGGTGCATTTAAGAAAGCTTCTCATAACCCAAACGCAAGGGCCGCCCAGAATTACTCTGTCGTGGAAGATTTATCACAAACCCCTTGTGCAATGTCTGCTTTGGAAGTCCTCCAAAGTTTCCCCGCTCAGAGAAAAGCCTTGTTGACTGCTTTAGGCTCTACTGAGACTTGTAACCTGGGTACCATCATGTTAGATACGACCGACTTGAAACCTCGTCTGCCTTACCACGTAGCATTTCAGATAGTAGTGGCTCATCCCACGAAAAATTTTACACGCAATATCTTTCGCACGGTGGTCGACGAGGGCGCCTCGACATGCGTTATGTCGTTAGCATGCTGGAAAGCCATTGGTCAGCCTGAGTTGTCTCGATCACCTACTCTCCTCACTGCATTCGACGGTCGTTCTTTCCAACCACATGGCATCATTCCTTCATTCCCTGTGCAGTTAGGAGGGAAGATTGTGTGTGTCGCGGTAGAGGTAGTCGATGCCCTCCTCGACTATAATCTCTTGTTAGGTCGTAGTTGGACTTACGCTATGCAAGCGGTGGTTGCTACAGTTTTCTGAGTCTTGTTGTTTCCACACGAGGGTCGGATAGTGACCATTGATCAATTGTCCTTCTCTAGACCTTACCCAGCTTTAGGGGCATCCACGGTTCCCATGATAGATAATCCTCAAGCCGGTGTCGTTAACGTAGGAGTTGGTTTGTGCCCATATTTGATGGGTACTTTCGATTACCCACCTCCTCATGGCGATGTCAAGTTTATATCGACTCACCACAAGGCTGAGATTTTTCATGTTTCGTCATTCTGCACGACTTACTTTGAGGATCTGTGGATTCTTCCTTCCCCATCAGCCATGATGGATGAGACAGGGCACTCCGGCATGTCCATGCCCTTGTCGGTCACTGAAGTAGCGTACTCTTTAGTCCAGCAAGCTTCGGCTAACCCTGATCCGACTCCCGCACAAGAGTTGGATCCACTTCCAGAGCCTATTTGGGCTCAGGGTTCTCTCGCCAACATCGATTCATTAGAATTAGTCTTGCCCTCTGACGAGGCAGTAATTGAAGCAATGACTAGTCCAGACAAACCTTGGGAGGATCTTCATCACAGATCATATTTCCTCCCAAAGTTAAGTCGAATCAAAGCAGGAGAATTCACCGTGACTATGACTGGAGATAGGTCTTTTCATACTAATCCCTTAGCTACACACAAGATCTATGCTGAGGGTAATATGGCAACCATTGCTGAAATGATACCTATCAATATCTCCAAAACCCCTAGCGTCATAGACAATTTTTTCGTCGGAGCATACATCTCCCCCGAGGAGATGTCAGGCATCAACCCACAAAGTGTCGATCACGAGCTAACTTTGTTATTTTTCAAGCTCGCTTTGAGATTCGAAAGAAACATCCGGCGAGACTGCATTTATGCTTTTCGATCTCGTCCGGATTAACTGAGAAAAGTAACCATTATGGAGTCTTCTTTAAGCCCTTTTCAGACTCCTTAAAGATGAAAAGATTTCTGAGTGACCTTGTTTCTTCACACTCGTTAAATTGGTCCAGAAGAACGTTCCTTAAACGGGTCTCCTTTTAAGCCCTTTTCAGACCCTTTAAAAATGAAAAGATTGTCGAGCGATCTTGTGGCCTTTCACGCTCGTTAAACTGAAATTTGATGTCACATCTGTCTGGCGGTAGTTTACCCCTTTTTCAGTCTGGACGGTCAACTGTACAAACAAAGGAATACTCTATCGAATTACAATTCTTTAGAAGAGTATCCTCAGGTAAGATTTTATTCCTTTTTCGGGCCTGAGGGACTAAATCTACGAAAAAGAAACCCCCCCAGAGTCCATAATTAAGCTTTTTTCAAACTCCTTAAAAGTGAAAAAATAGTTGAGTGATCTTTTCATTTTCACACTCGTTAAAATGGTTTTGAATTGACGTCTAGTCGGTGCTAGTTTACCCCTTTTTCGAACCGACTAGACCATCTTCGAAAAAGGTACCCCAATGGAGTTTCCTTTTATTCTTTTTCAGACTCTCTAAATATGAAAAACCACCAAGCTTACCTTCTCTGGGCTCATTAAACTTACATCGAAGGACACTACCATTGTGTGTTCTATCAATCGCATTTGCATCCTTTACCCATCAGCCTAGTAACAGTTTGCCTTTGCGTCTTAACACCTTTGGCCACTGGAGGATTTTTCCCGAGTATCATTTCCCTAGAACATCAGTCTTGTCCTTGTGCATTGAGCTTGTATGTTTGTTGTACTTGTTCCTCCATTGTAACATAATATTCCTTTATTCTTTTTCAAAATCATCAAAAAGAAAAAAAAAATCAAATATACCCCAAAAAGAGGATGGGAAAAGTATTTTCTTTATTGGCAGCATCATAAGTCGCCCTTGGATAAAGCACATCTGTTTGTTTGATTCGTCAGACTATGGGATGTAGTACGACCTTAGGAAGCTTTACTTGTTATATAGAGTTGTGTCCTCCACCGTTTGGTTACTCTTCCAAACATATGGAGAGTTTGTGTTGCCTCCTGCTTCGTAGACTTATAATTCACAGATATGTTGTCTGAGTCTTATCACTTGTCGTGCTATTGTCTAAGGGAAGTTTGTTACTGAGCCTGAGTCGGCCCCTCTGCAATATGTCTCTTGTCCGCATACCCGGCCATCCTGAACGTCCAATCAAGTCTTTGTTCGAAATCATTGAAGCCTTCAGTTCGATCATCAAGATTATTGCAACATACCAGATATATAAAATATGCAGAACAGAAATAAAATTCTAGTAATGGCAGAATAACAGTAAAATATCCAGCATAATCTTCACAATACACATAAATGATATGCGAAATAGTAATAGAAAAGCACTTTGATTCAAAAAGCAATGTTCACAGGCCTCTTCGAGGGGGCAACCTCCAGTCGAGCAGCGCTCTATTACAATAATCTCCAAGCTAGGGTTTTCATACCCTCGACTCTTATTTATACTAAATATGTCTATTAAGAGAAGCATCTAGAGGAAGA
>ML778298.1:519195-538326 GCA_009831015.1 Picea engelmannii | reverse complement strand
GGAGAAGAGATGAATCTAATGGAATAGGTCTCAAATAATGGGGAAAAAATGGGTGAACTGAAAAGGGAGTGGGCGGGGTCAGAAATTTTTGCAGAAAAATGATATGGATGAAAATGATAAGGGAGATGAGATGAATCTAATGGTTATGCTTTGGTCTGAAGAATGTTGCAGTGCTGAAATCCCCAAATTATGAACCAGAGAGAATTTACTTAGCAACTCGAACACAGATGCGAGTCAATAGATCTCACCAGTTTAATTTGTTTATGTTGTTGTTTATGTTTCCCAAGGGTTAGGTATTCAAGGGTTCTACAGACAAGGGTTTGCCCTGTGCTATAGCTCTCTGATATACGTGTGGGGTCCAACAGCAGTACTCGAACCAATATCTTAGGGCACTAACTAAGGAGGATAGACCGTACCCTTAGTCGTACTACCCGACTACCCAGGTACTAGAGAGTATCTTCCCGAGTGTTGTTCTCGGTGACACTATAGAAGTCCGACGGCCGATAGGTTTATCTAAAGAGGGCTTCAGGAAATCTAGGCTGATCCGTACACAGGTGTTGTCTGATGCGCTACCACTCGAAGGGGTACATACAGGGGTTACAAGGGTGGCCAACAGATGTGCGCTTAAGAACCACTTGTATTTCCTGCTTGTATGAATCCCACAACCGCGGGTTTATGCGCGTAACGACAGATCTCTATGGCTTAAAGACGTCGGAATATGTCTCTACCCTGAAAAAAAAATACCCACAATTTCTGCCAAGGAAAGTGCTCTGATACCACTTGCAAGATACCAGATATATAAAACATGTAGAACAGAAATAAAATGCTAGTAATGGCAGAATAACAGTAAAATATCCAGCATAATCTTCACAATACATAGAAATGATATGCGAAGTAGCAATAGAAAAGCACTTTGATTCAGAAAGCAATGTTCACAGGCCTCTTCGAGGGGGCAACCTCCAGTCGAGCAGCGCTCTGTTACAATAATCTCCAAGCTAGGGTTTTCATACCCTTGACTCTTATTTATACTAAATATGTCTATTAAGAGAAGCATCTAGAGGAAGATCCTTCTAGAAGCGGAAGCTTCTATTATGTATTCTTACATCCGCCTTATTCTATTTTATTGAAAGGTCTTATTAATATTAACCTTTATTACATCTGAATACATTGATCTACCTATGTGCGGGTTAGGACCTTAACAATTATCAATTCCATAACCAACGAGTCGTCGAAGACCTCTGGGCAGTGCAGTTGTACACTCATATTACACTCCTACCCAAGTTTTAGAAGATTTTGAAGTTGTTGCTCGAGCTCTGAAGTACAACCATCAGGCCGAATTAGCTTCTGGGAGATGGATACTTTAGATGTATATCTTTCTGATTTTGAGATGTAGCTCCATTGTGTATTATTCGCGGCTACTCTTCATAGTTGCTTGACATGGATCTACAGTGTATTTGATTGGTAGCCATGGTTCTGTTTTATCCCGAGCATGGGTATGCCCGCCTCGGTGAGACATTTGATATTTTTTGCAGGCGGCACCTCCTGATTTCTGATTCCTGGGCTCCCTCATTCAGCATATCAGTACAGATTGGTAAATAATTGGTAATGTATTTCGGCCATCAGATGCTCTTCTGACCTCACACATTAGGGGGCATCTGTTATAACCCTAAATTGCACCACACATGCTTACCTGGCATCAGGCCAACTCAGAGCCCTTCCTTGCCAAAGCCATGCTGAATAAACTTTTGAAAATCCTCTTAAATCAAGTGACACGCGCCCTAAACCACTACTGCACGCGCTGGAATGCTGGCAGGCCTACTACTGCACGCATTGGAATGTTGGCTGGCCTACTACAGCCCGCGTTTACCTAACAAAGCACAAAAATAGGAAAGTTGTTAACGGGACAAAAAACTATGGGTCAGTTAACTGAAACTCCCAGCCATGCATGGCCGAGAGTTCGTCCAAAACCCTAGCTCCTTCTAACCTATAAAAGAAGGGGTAGGGGTACTATTTGGAGGGAGAAAAAAGATAGCAAAGAAACTCTGCCCAATTGTCGAATCCATTTGTCCCAACCCTTTAGCCTTTCCTCAAGCCTAAGAAGAATTCAAGCAAAGCAGTTGGAGGACAAAGAATAGGAGGAGCCCAGGATCAGGATCAAGGAATGGTAGCCGATCTCTATCATTATTGTAAGTTGATTCATCTTGATATTAATAAAATAATACTTTTCCCGTCCCAATGCATGAGTCACACATGATTTATTCGATTTATGCTTAATCTCTAACCCTCAAATAGAAAAATAGCATGCATGCGTAGTGTTTTGTCTTGATTGCGGGATTGTCTTTGGAAGGAGCAGTGTAGGCAAGCGAACAAAAGCGCAACGGAGGATCTACACCAAACATCAGTAAAAAGGTTAGTAGGTCCTTTCCATGCTTGTGTGTGAAAAAGGGGGTTTTGAGTTTTGGGGTGATAGGTTGAAAGCGATTTATTTAAGGTCATGATATGCATGCAAGTCTAACCCTAGCTTGCTAGTCCGTAGGGTATTATTTCCCAACAACATGGCCTATCAATTATCTTTTCCCATACATTCTAAGCTCCATCCTGTTTTTAGTGTTTCCTTCCTAAATAAGGTGGTTGGAACTAAGTGCCAAACTCAAACCAACCTTCCTGAGTTGGACGAAGAAGGCTCCATTTATCTATAGCCACAAGCAATTTTGGACGAGCGTGAGCGTCGTCTACATCAGCGAACCATCAAGTGTTAGTCCAATGGAAAGATACAACTCTAGAAGAAGCCACTTGGGAACCAACTACCATTCTGTAGCAATTTCCCCATCTCAAGCCTTGAGGACAAGACTGTTTTTAAGGGGGAGGACATGTAAGGTACCTAACCCCTCACGTAGGTAGAATAATATATTTCCATGTAATAAATTTCTATATTAATAAGGCATGGAAATAAAGAAGAATAATTCCAATGTAAGAAGACCCAATAGAAGCTTTCACTTCTAGAAGGATCTTCCTCTAGATGGTTCTTTTGATAGACATATTTAGTATAGATCGGAGTTGAGGGTATGAGAACTTTTTTCTTGCATAGTATTGTAATAGAGCTCTTCTCTACTGGAGGTTTCCCCCTCAAAGAGGAAAGTGAACATTGCTCTCAGTAATCAAAGTTCTCTTTCTGGTATCATTTTGGTATTATTGTGGTGTTGTTCTGGTTATATTGTTGTTCATCTTCCATTTATATCTATTTATTTATGTTATGCATACTTTTTTATATCTGGAATATTACAAATTAAGAATTATGCACTTGTGGGATACATGTCGGGAGGTCATCATTTTTGGTATCAGAGTGGGAAATTTAAATTTTCTTGTGTATTTGATTTTAGATGGAATACCTTAAACGAACATAGTTCATTTTTGGTATCAGAGAAAGTTAATTCTCTTTGAAAATATGTAATGGATATAGAGAAAGGGATAAGGCCAACATAGGAACTTGTAGATTGCAGATTGTACAAACAGGCATAAAAAGGAATTGGATTCCTTAAATGGATTACTACATATTGAGGCCATTCCAACCAAGAAGAAGAATTGGAAGATGTTAAGAAGACAATATATTAGCACAGATATTGAAAGTATGTGTTATCACATTAGCTTTTCAAGGTCATGTGAGTTGGTGGTTTATACCTGAGTCTATGCCCATGACCTATTTTTCTCTCTTTCACAGGCCATGTCTTCAAATTTTCCCCTTCAACTGGCAAAGTCCTTTTGTTTTCCCCTTTTTGTTTAAGCACTCATCTTCGTTACCTCTGTCATTGATCCTTCTATTTTCCTGAACCCTTAGCCAGTCATCCAAGTTTTTATTTTACGTAGGCCACAGCCATGACCACAAAGTGCAACACTTAGAGCGGTCTAATATGGACTCAAATCAAGTGAGCGAGCAAGTTCAGTTTTCAGCAGAGGAGATTCCATTCGAATTTTAGATTTGCAGCCCTCGGGCGATCAGGATCATAAAGTTGTGCAAATTTTAACATCAGACAAAGGTATGAAGTCGCGAGGTCAATCCTAGTTGTTGGTGCTAGGAAGGGCACATGGAGAAAGATCATCATTTCGCGGTTTCAAAACTCAAGAAGTGAAGAGGCAAGGGTTGTTAGAACTCGTGAAGTCTGAACTCGTGAAATGATCTATATTGTTCAATTCAGAAGGGCATGTGGTGCAGGATCAGTGATTTTGCGATTTGAAAAAGTCTAAGGGCAAATTCGTAAGGACTCATAAAGTGAAAACTCATGAAATAATATGGACCATTCAATCCATAGGGGCACGTGGCAGCAGATAAGCGAAATCGCGATTTCGTGAGTTGGAGGTTTTATCATGGAGCAAGGCGCAAGTTCCTGAAACATGAAATCGCGAAGCTCCCAGGAATTGGGCCCATGGCCACAACTTGAGGCCACATAGGAGGTGGGCCCAAGGAAAAAGACAAGCACCCAGTGCATGATTGGTGACTCAGGTTTTGAAGGAAGCAATCAAGTTCGTCAAATGCATAGCAGATCAGACCGTTGATCTGAATAGGGACATTTCGTAATATTGGGTATCAAGAGATTGTAGTCATGCGATGTGAAAACCCCTTAAACGTGAAATCACGATGCTTCCAAGAATTGGGCCCATGGTCACAACCCGAGGTCATATAGAAGTGGGTCCAGGAGGAAAGGTTGACACCCATGGCATAGATTCGGCCAAGGTGGAGTTTCAAGGAAGAAATCGCAGTCGTCGGATGCAAAGAAGATCCAGTCATCCATTTGAGTCAGTCGATTTCACAATATCGCGTATCGGGAGATTGTAGTCATGCAATGTGAAAACCCCCAAAATGAGAAATCGCAATGCGCCCAGTAGTTGGGCCCATGGTCATGTCCCGAGATCGCATGCAGGAAAAATGTAGTGGAGGAGAAGCTGGCAACAGGAGCTTTGGGAGCACGAAAGGAAAGGGTGTGGATTTCATGAGACCTTCACCTAAAGCCAAAGATGCCCGTGTGAATTAAAGACCAAGACCATCATGGTTTCAAGGTGTTGGTTTGAATCGAAGGGCCGCTAGCAGTGCATGGTATATCCCTGGGCATTAAGTCTCATCCTAATCCCAATGAAGAAATTTAATGAAAAAAGGAGTGGTGGTTGAAACATCAGCTCACTCCATAAATGGAAGGTATGGAAGGTTCGAACGTGGGGACTGAACCGCCAGCCCGTGGTACTCCTGTGAGAATATTTTTCTGCAAAACCTATGTTGATCTGAGCTCGTGTCTGACAGAAGAATGCCTGCACAGTCTGACAAAGTGGGCGTCGACTAGCAGCTTTGAATGCAGGGGTCCAATCATTCTCCTGGTACTTGCAACAGTTTTGAGTATATATACTTAGTTTCGATATTTTGTTAAGGTTGATGGTTGAGCTAAGCTCCCATATTGTAATGTTTTAATGAAGCTCTGGTTATTTGGTTATGTAACTTGATATGAGAATTCTTGTTTAATGAAAGCCAACTTCTATTTCCATCTTATCTACGTCTGATACTGAATGTTCATGATCGAAGGATTAACATGGATTGTGCTGATTGTGTTGTAATGGATGTTTGATTGCAGTGCAGTTATAGCGTTTTCAGTTTATTGAAACCCCAAATTCAAGAGGATCTTATTTTCAGAGTTTTTCCTCCTTGGTCTACTGGAAGACCTGATGTCTAGAGAAGACCTTTACATATTCTCCTTAATTTCTTCCTCCTATTCACCCTTACTACAACTTACTAGCTGAAGTTGATCAAGACCTCATTTGCTTGTCCATATTGCCCTAGTTTTCTGAGTTAAAAAAATATTATCTTGAGTCTTCCCCATTTGACCTCTTTAAATCCATTAACCATGACATATAACCTGATGGGTACTGGGCTTACCTGTGCCACAATCCAGAGGTGACTTCTGGTGCTAACGTTTCTGGCATTGTTGTCGAGGACAAATTGAAGATTTTCCCTAGGATAGAACGACAAAGCTTATTGATTCTGAAGGTGCATCAGAGCTTAGTACCATTGAAGATTGCAACCTGCACCTGGTGACACCACTGGTCCAAATCCACTATTTCAGTTGGCTCTAAAAGGCAAACACACAAGGTCTCATCCACAACTACCTCTAACCACACCTGAAGTTGACCCAGAGAAAATTATCAGGAAAGGAAAGACCCCTCAAGAAGGTACTTCATCTTCTGAACCAGGTGATTCTTGATGCAGGAGCATCGTTGGCAAGCGCACAGAGGCGGGACCACTCAACATGTAAGAGTTCTTCTAGAACTTCAACGTGGCCAGTTACAACCGATTTCAGAATCTGCCTCCACTCAGCACTGGAATTCACCTTTGGAGGCATACTTGAACCGGTGTCGAATTTTACCCTCTGAGGCAAATTTTGAAATTGTAAACAGAGCAGGAGTTTCCACTTCGGCTCTAAAATGTGACTAAACTAAGATAGCATAGGATGAATTTTAGAGTAGGCAAGTAGCCAGCGGAAACCCTAGAAACATTTTTGAGTTATGTAGAAGTTTGTACACCCAGTTAGAGAGAGATGGAATACAGAGAGAAATTACTTGTAAGAGAGAACTACGAGTTAGCAGGAGATCTCAGTGTTTTTGAGTTACTATAATTTTGAATGTATTCTATAGCCATTGGGCACTTGTGAATATAATAGACTGGAAAATTGATCCAAATGTATGGTGTGTGGACTGTGTGCATTTTCCTATCTTTTCTGTTTACATGAACAAGGGAATGGAACTGTGAGTTTTTCTAGTTTCAATTGTTTCTCTTCATTGGAAGATTTTCAAGGTGTGCATCGAGCCAGAGAGGAATGTAAGGAGATCAGGAGGAATTTCTCTGCGAGAAATATTGTGGATCTGAGTTATCGAAATCCTTCAGATGCAAGGAGTGTGCGGGAAATCGAAGTCTGAACCAGACAAAGATCAGGAGGGATAACGCTTCGGAAATTCTTATCGAGATCCAATAACTCATTCCCTAGAAGGAACGAATATTGATTCAGGAGGAAGAACGTCGTCGAGCGTTGGATCGCGATGAAATATTCCGTAGACCATCGAATTTGAGGGAGAATCACAGGCTTTAACACTGCATAGATCCAGGAGGAGAGATCTCAAAGATCTGAACGAACGGTGGAGAGTCCTTGAGGAGAAATGCCAAAACCCTACCAGTCGTTGGATAAGGTGGAGCTACGAGGAGGTTAGTGGAAAGGGATTTTTGACTTCCAAAGCATTTCGGTATTTCAGTAACCAAGGATTTGAAAGTCAAAGGAGTGGGACTCTTGCATCGTGATTCCCCGAATCGTGAAACCCCGAAGGAATGAATGCCAATACATTTCGGCATTTTGGCAACCGGTAGTACAAGGGTCAACAGTGTGGGACTCTCAACTGGTGGAACCCTGAAAAGATCGAAGCTGCCATATCTCTGAAGGCCTAGAGCCGTTGATCTATAGTGGGGGAGATTTCGCGATTTCGGCGACTGGGAAGAGGAGTGTACAGCTCCGCAAGACACGAAGTCAAGAAATGCGAAATGCTGAAATAAGTGTAGTCGTCTATCCGAGAGAGATCTGAGCTGTAGATCTCAGGTCATCAGGATTTTGGCATTTCGGCAACCAGGGATTCCAAGGAGAAGAGATATCCCTTGCACCCAGATTTCATGAAATACGAAAACCCGAAAGAATAGGTACTGAGGCATTTTGGCATTCTGGCAACCGGGGATTCTAAGGAACAGAGATATCCCTTGCATTATGATTTCACGAAATGCGAAAACCCAAAGAAATAGGTGCTGGGACTTTTCAGGATTTCAACAACCAAGGGTTCAAAGGACGAAGGGATGGGACGCTTGACTTTTGAAGTCCCGACCAATGATATTTCGTCATTTTAGTAACCGGGGATTCGAAGGGCAAAGGGATGGGATGCTTGACTTGTGAAGTTTCGGTCCATGATAAGCACCATTTTTGGCTTAGCGCAAGGTCACGGCTCTTGGTCGTGTGTTGTGGGAGCTCACGCTTAGCGCTTGGAAATCCAATTGAGCATTTGTGGGGGACCTGTGTGGTCATTCGAAGGGTTCCAGTTTGGAACCAGAAGATTCATTTCGGCTCCCAAACCAGAAGATCCTGACTGGGAGGGTGCGCAGCCCTGAGGAGGGATAGGGGGTCTACATCAGGTGGTATCGGAGCATCCATTTTTCATTTGTAGACTTCAGGTGAAGGAGGAAAAGAAGGAGACAGATAACTCAGAGTTGTACTCTGTGTGTGAAAAATAGTCAACATAATGCCGCCAAGAAGACGAGAGTTTCCTTTAGCCAACTGTGTTGTAGAGAGAGAGATGTGAGAGCTTCACGCCCAATTGGAAACAATGGAAGCAACACAGAGCAGAGAACCTAACATTGGGTATGTCAGGGATGCAGAAAGTGAAGAGGTTGAGGTTGAAGAAGCTGTAGGAGAGGATGTTGCAGAAGAACATTTGTTGAGAGCAGTTGCCAGATTGGGAGGCAGAGCTAAGATAGAGGTCCCCATGTATGAGGGAAATATAGATGTTGAAGAACTATTGGACTAGATAAGGTCCATGGAAAAACACTTCGACTATGAAGATGTCGATGAGGAGAAGAAGGTGAACCAAGCAGTCACCACGCTAAAAGGGCATGTAGCACTGTGGTGGGACGAACTGTAGGCTGAGAGGACAAGTAAAGGAAAATAGAGGATAAAGAGTTGGGATAGGATGGTAGCCAAACTGAAGGCTAAGTTCATACCCAAAGACTACCAGATCAATTTGTTCAGGAAGCTACAGAACCTGAGATAGAAAGGGATGATGGTCAAGGAGTACACCGAAGAGTTCTACCGGCTAAACATCAGAATTGGAAAATGGGAGAGAGACGAAGAGAAAGTCACCAGATATATAAATGGCTTAAGATATGAAATCTAGGATGAGCTTAGCATGATGTCATTGAGGACTGTGGAAGATTCTTATCAGTTTGCGCTGAAGGTAGAGGAGAAGCTGGCCAGAAAACAAAACCAACGAGGAAGAGGTAAAAGCTCGATCCCAAGAAAAATAAAGGTATTTAACCGTGACAGAGAACATCAGTCTAAGGACAAGGCTGAGAAACCACACAATCACTTAGAATGAGGAGGAAGTTCACGAGGGATACAGAGTGGTGGAAGAAACTCTTCTAGAGGAAGAGGCAGAGGAGGAGTAAGATGTTATGCGTGTGGAAAGATAGGACACATGTCTTGGGAATGTCCCAAGAAGAAGAAGGAAGGAGGAGAAGCTCACATTTCAGAAGCACAACGAAGAAATTTTGAAGCAAAGGGAGCAGAGGATGGAACATCCCTAATGTTGAGAAAAGTTCTCTTAAAACCAGAGGTAGAAATTGAAAAAACAGTGCAGAGAAACAACCTCTTCAGGACAGCTTGCAAGACAAATGATAAAGTATGCAAGGTGATCATTTACAGTGGGAGTACTAACAACCTATTATCCACAGAGATGGTGGAGAAATTGGAGCTGAAGACAACTGCACATCCAAGGCCATACAAAGTCTCATGAGTGCAAAAAGGACACCAGGTAACGATCGCTAAACAATTCCTGGTTGAAATTAAAATAGGAGGATATAAAGATGAAATCCTATGTGATGTAATTCCCATGGACGTATGCCACATTATGTTGGGAATACCATGGAAGTTTGACAGAAATGTCATTCACGATGGGAGGAAGAATACATATACATTGGAGAAGAATGGTAGGACGCATATGTTGTTGCCAATGGAGGAGAAGAGAGCAAAAGAGGAAGCCAGCACAAGCATACTTCTCATTAGTGGGAAGGAACTGCTTAAAGAAGTCAAGGAAGAATAGGAGATGTAGTTCGTTGTGGTGAGGAAGCCCAGAATCATCCTTACGACTACGTCAATGGATGATTTGCCTGAAGAAGTTCAGGAGTTGTTGGATAATTTTGTTGATATAGTGGTGGATGAGTTGCCAAACTCATTGCCACCCATCAAGAGTATCAGTCATCATATCGACTTGATAGTAGGAGCAAGCCTTCCAAACAAAGCAACGTACATATTAACACCTCAAGAGAATGAGGAGGTGAGGAACCAAGTCCAAGAGTTGTTGGATAAGGGTTTAGTCAGAGAAAGTTTGAGCCCATGCATAGTACCAACTGTGTTAAGCCCAAAGAAAGATGGAGGATGGAGAATGTGCATAGACTCGAGAGCCATCAAAACGATCACCATCAAGTACAGATTTCCTTTACCGAGAATGGATGACTTAATGGATTGCTTAAGTGGAGCAAACTTCTTTTCCAACAGAGATCTGAAAAAGTGGATATCACCAGATCAGGATGAGAGAAGGTGATGAATGGAAAATAGCCTTTAAGACGAATGAAGGTCTGTATGAGTGGTTGGTTATGCCATTTGTCTTAACGAATACCCTGAGCACTTTTATGAGGATGATGAAAAAAATTCTAAAAGATTTCATTGGTAAGTTCGTGGTTGTATATCTGGACAATATATTGATTTTTAGCAAGACTAAAGAGGAACATTTGAGACACCTAACGCTAGTAATGAGGAGGCTACAGCAGGAGAAGTTGATGATCAATCTGAAGAAGTCCTCTTTATGAAGACAGAGCTCATTTACTTGGGTTTTCTAATATCTTCGAATGAATTGAAGATGGATCCAGAGAAGGTGAAAGCGATCAAGGAGTGGTCGTCGCCAAGGAGCATGTTCAAGGTAAGGAGCTTTCATGGTTTAGCAAGTTTTTATAGAAAGTTCATTAGAGACTTCAGTGGGATTTGTGCACCCATGATGGATAGAGTTAAGAAGGGGCACAAATATTTTAAATGGACAGAGGAGGCTGAAAGGAGCTTCAATATACTGAAGGAGAAGATAACAGAATGACCAATTCTGGTCTTGCCGAATTTTTGGAAGACATTTCAGGTAAGATGTGACACAAGTGGCGTTGCAATAGGAGAAGTTCTGAGTTAGGACAATCGACCTGTTGCCTATTTCAGTGAGAATCTGAATGAGACTAAGAGGAAATAATCCACATATGACAATGAGTTTTATGCCATAATTCAAGCTTTGAATAGATGGAGGCATTATCTTGTCCCGCAAGAGTTTGTCTTGTACAGCGATAACCAAGCTTTACAATTCATAACTCGACAAGAAAAACTGAATCAGAGGCATGCAAAATGGGTTGAATTTATGCAAAATTTTACTTTTTTCATAAAAAATATTGTTGGGAATTCTAACAAAGTTGTTGATGCATTAAGCAGGAGATGTTTAATTCTACAGGAATTCCAGGTGAAGGCCTTGGGGTTTGAACACCTTAAGGATATGTATTGTGATGATACAGATTTCAAGGAGGCCTACGAAGCATGTACAAGCCCTGTACTGAGAGACAAAAGTTAGTGGACAGAGTATATGGTTCAGGAAGGATTGTTGTTCAGAGGAAATCAATTGTGCATACCAAGATGCTCATTGAGGGACAATATTCTGAAGGAGAAGCATAGTGGAGGATTGGCTGGACATTTCGGCCACGATAAAACATTTGCACAATCGAGTAGTTCATACTATTGGCCAGATATGAGAACAGAGGTGATAAATTTTGTGAACAAATGTAGGATCTGCCAACATGCAAAGGGGAAAAGACAGAACACTGGATTGTATCAACCATTGCCAATACCAGAGAGGCCTTGGGATGCAATAAGCATGGATTTTGTGTTGGGATTGCCAAGAACACAAAGAGGATTTGATTCCATATTTTTGGTGGTAGATAGATTTTCAAAGATGGCACATTTCATCCCATTCCAGAAGAACAGTGATGCAACACATGTTGCAAATCTGGTTTTCAGAGAAGTTGTGAGACTTCATGGTCTACCCAGGAGCATTGTCTCAGACAGAGACAAAAAATTTGTTGGTCAATTTTGGAGGACATTGTGGAAGAATATGGGGAAATATTTTTCCTTTAGCTAAGCTTATTACCCTTAGACAGATGGGCAGACTGAGGTGGTAAATAGAAGTTTGGGGAATTTGTTAAGGAGTCTAGTTACTGAACATCATAACCAGTGGGATCAAATTCTGCCACGAGCAGAATTTGCATACAATGCCTCACCAAAAAGAAGCATTGGAAGGAGCCCATTCCATATACTCTATGGATTGCAACCCAGGGGAGTGTCTGAGTTAAGTGACTTGGAACAGGGAGAGATCAGAAGCGTTGGAGCAGAGGATTTTACTGCTGAAATGCAGAGACTCCATAGTCAGATCAAAGAACAGTTACAGAGTTCTAATCAGAAATAAAAACACAGAGTTGATCAGCATCGCAGGGAACTTCAATTTGAAGTAGGAGATAAGGTTTTAACACATCTCAAGAAGGAAAGGTTCCCTAGGGGAACATATAACAAATTGAAGATGAAGAAGATAGGACCCTGTAAGATCTTGAGGAAGTTTGATGCAAACGCCTATGAGATCAAGTTGCCAAATGGTGTGGGAATTTCACCCATATTCAATGTCTCAAACCCGTACCCTTACAGGAAATATGAAACGGAAGGGTCAGAAGCTCAAGGAAAAGTCCAGTGGGAGAAACAGATGCCTGTGGCAGAAAAGTCGTAGATGGAGAAAATTGTTGATTAGAGGATCGACAAGAAGACCAGGAGGAAGACTTATTTTGAGTATCTGGTTAAATGGAAGGGACACCCAATAGAAGATGCTAGTTGGGAAACCAAATCTGCTATCCAGAAGCAGGGAAAGTCAGTAGAGGAACTCATGGACAGGAGTCCCTGAATTTTTTTCAAGGGGAGTATGATGCAGGAGCATCGTTGGCAAGCGCACAGAGGTGCGACTACTCAACACGTGAGAGTTCTTCCAGAACTTCAATGTGGGAAGTTAAAATTGATTTCAGAATCCGCCTCCACTCAGCGCCGAAATTCACCTTTGGAGGCATGCTTGAACCGGTGCCGAATTTTACCCTTTGAGGCAAGTTTTGAAATTGTAAACAGAGAAGGAATTTCCACTTTGGCTCTGGAATGCGACTGAACTAAGATAGCGTAGGATGAATTTTAGAGTAGGAAAGTAGCCAGGGGAAACCCTAGAAACATTTTTGAGTTATGTAGAAGTTTGCACACCCAATTAGAGAGAGCTGGAATATAGAGAGAAATTAGTTGTAAGAGAGAACTGCGAGTTAGCAAGAGATCTCAGTGTTTTTGAGTTACTGTAATTTTGAATGTATTATGTTGCCATTGGGCACTTGTGAATATAGAAGAATGGAAAATTGATCCAAATGTATGGTGTGTGGACTGTGTGCATTTTCCTGTCTTTTCTGTTTACATGAACAAGGGGATGGAACTGTGAGTTTTTCTAGTTTCAATTGTTCCTCTTCATTGGAAGCTCTGTAAGGTGTGCATCGAGCCAGAGAGGAACGCAAGGAGATCAAGAGGAATTTATCTATGAGAAATACCGTGGATCTGAGTTATCGAAATCCCTCAGACGCAAGGAGTACGCGGGAAATCAAAGTCTGAACCAAACAAATATCAGGAGGGATAACGATTCGGAAAGAGTTATCGAGATCTAGGAACTCATTCCCTGGAAGGAACGAAGACTGAGTCTTTGAAGACTTAGAAAATCTTCTAAGTCTGAAGTGAGTAAAATCTTAGGAGGAAGAACTTCATCGAGCGTTGGATCGTGGCGGAAGATCCTACAGACCATCCGATTTGAGGGAGAAGCACAGGCTTTAACGCTACGTAGATCCGGGAGGAGAGATCCCGAAGATCTAAACGAACAGTGGAGAGTCCTTGAGGAGAAACGTCAAAACCCTGCTAGTTGTTGGATAAGGTGGAGCTGCAAGGAGGTTAGCGACAAGGGATTTTTTATGTCCAAAGCATTTCGTCATTTCGGTATTTCGGTAACCAGGGATTCGAAAGTCAAAGGAGCGGGACTCTTGCATCGTGATTCCCTGAATTGCAAAACCTCGAAGGAATGAATGCCAAGACATTTCGGCATTTCAGCAACCGGGAGTACAAGGGTCAATAGTTTGGAACTCTTGACAGAAGGAACCCCGAAAAGATCGGAGCCGTCATATCTTCGAAGGCCTAGAGTCGTTGATCTGTCGTGGGGGAGATTTCGCAATTTTGACAACCGGGAAGAGGAGTGGACAGCTCCACGAGACGCGAAGTCATGAAACACGAAATGCTGAAATAAGCGTAGTCGTCGATCCGAGAGAGATCTGAGCCGTAGATATTGGGTCATCGGGATTGCGGAATTTCGGCAACCGGGGATTCCAAGGAGCAGAGATATCCCTTGCACCCATATTTCATGAAACGCAAAAACCTGAAAGAATAGGCGCTGAGGAATTTTGGCATTCCGGCAACTAGGGATTCCAAGGAGTAGAGATATCCCTTGCATTTTGATTTCGTCAAACGCGAAAACCCGAAGGAATATGTGCTGGGAATTTTCGACATTTCGGCAACCGAGGTTTCGAAGGATGAAGGGATGGGACACTTGACTTGTGAAGTCTTGGCCCACGATATTTTGGCATTTCAGTGACCGAGGATTCGAAGGGAAAAGGGATGGGATGCTTGACTTGTGAAGTTCCAGTCCACGATAAGCACCATTTTTGTCTTAATGCAAAGTCACGGCTCTTGGTCGTGTGCTATGGGATCTCACGCTTGGCGCTTGTAAAATCCAACTGAGCATTTGTGGGGGGCCTATGTGGTCGTTCGAAGGGTTCCAGTTTGGAACCAGAAAAGCCATTTTGGCTCCCGAACCAGAATATTCTGACCAGGAGGTCACACAACCCTTAGGAGGGATAGGGGGTCTGCATCAATTCTGGTAATTTTCATAATCTTCCTTCAGAAACCTTGTTATCTCCTCAAATAAATCAAGTGAGATTTTTTATTTTAGGTGATAGGATGTCTTTTAAAAAGGTACTTTTTAAGTTTTTAAAATCTCATTTCTCAAATCTTTATGCATGTAATAAAGTTTAAATAAACGTTTGTTTAGTTTTTATTTGATCTAGTTCAAATCTCAGGTTTCGGTGGCTTAGGGGAACATTTCGATTGTTCACTAGCCACCAAAATTCGTAGCTTTCGGTAGCTTAAACAAAAGAATCTAGGACAATTTTATCCACTGAAATCACAAAAGAGGGGAAAGATTCAGCATGTCCTATCACACATTTCAACCATCGGGTTCAACGTTATATGATTGCAATAAGCCACTGAAAAGATAGGAGAACGAATCGTTCACGACCGGAAGTTGATCTCTATGTGATATAAGCAAATCTTTTCAGATCATTAAGCCATATGCTTATGTACACTCCATTATTACAGTTATCGACCATGAGTGTTGCAAATCACCAACCATTTTGCCGCATCCCTTGTAATCAGTGCCATGTTCTAAAGCTCGCCCCAGTTTTCTCATTTCTATCACAGCCAAGCCGACTTTTGCTAACTCTACGTTGTGTAACTCTCCCCCAAAATATGCTCCTTCGATCACAGGCGTGCAGAAACATTGTGGAAAATGAAGAAAGGAATGTCAACCCTGAGGAAAGAGCTCAACAACGTCAGTTACCTGGAATCACACCCGGACGTATGTCAAATGTTCAAGGATGCAGGGTGTTATAATTTTTGCAAAAAATTACAGAGTTCTCATCAGCATGTGGCAGAGGCCTTTTCCCTCAATTTCGATGGAAAGAAAGAAATCATAGGCTGGGATGAATTCGAGATAGATGAAGCCCTCATAGTTGAAGTGACAGAGCTTCCCATGATCGGAGAGAAATGGTTTAAAATTACTGTCACTAAGAATGTTGAATTCAGGACTTATTTGAAACCAGAACACAGGGGTTTGATATGGAAGAAAGACATTCCTATGTCTTTCCTTGAAAAGAAATGGCAGCAATTATTAAAATCCATAATGGTTTATGTAACTTGTGAAGGGTGATACAGCAAAGTGATGATTTACCATTTTAAACTTATGAATCATTTGACTGGTAGAAACCCACTCAACCTGCCCTATTTTCTCCACACAAGTTTATCCAAAATGGCTCATCAAGTCAAGGCCAAGCCTAATCAAGTTGCAGATAGATTATCCCACCATAGTCTAATCAAACTTTTGGTTTGTGAGTTGTTGCAAAGAAGAGGCAAAGAGTGGAATTACTTCTTGTTCTGGAATGATTTCCAGACTGAGGTTCAGCCATAAGACAAAAAGAGTCCTCATTCCAAGAAGTCTCCCACTCCCAGAAGTTGAAAGAGGAGGAGGAGAGTTATCTCTCCAGCCCCAGTTAATCAACCCTCTCCTTCCCCTAAGCTTGAAAAAACAAAGAAGAAATTAAATTTCAACAGTGAAAAAGAAAAGGCCAAAGAATCCCTAGTGAACAAAAACATTCTTAATCTTCCTTACACATACTTAGAGGATGAAGAGCACCAGATTGAAACAGGGCACGAGGATTCAATTACCATAGGGCATGAAAATTGTATTTTTGTGGATATATACACAGCAAGTTATGAGGACCTTCCATCACCTACACCTCAAGAAGAACAAGAACCACAAATTGTAGATGCCTCATCTAGCAAACGAGTGAAGCAGAGTAAATCAAAGAAAATCAAGAAGCTTAAGAGGAAGGTAATAAAAACCAGGTATGAAACCCTGTCAAAGAAATTTACAGAAAGAAACTCATCCTTGGAAAGATTAGCCCATGAAAGCATAAAGGAGAAGAAAAAGAAGGACAAGATTGTAAAAGACTACAACAGCTTATAGAGAGTAGCTTAGGGCTTGAAGAAAAAGGTTAGGGATTTGAGGAAACAAGCTATGTCTTCAAAACACCAGGCTCAGACACATGCTTCTCTTGAGACCCTGGCAGAAGCCTAAAAAGATCTGTCCTAAGGCGTTTTTGAGCTAAGACAAGGGTATTTTTGAAATTTTGATAATCTCAAGTTTCGATGGCTTAGGTGAACATATCAATTGTTCATTAGCCACCGAAAGAAGAGATTTTGGTAGCTAATTGGTTTGAATTCTATCTACTCTAGCTACCGAAAGCACTGATAAGGTAGAAAGTTATTGTTCTTACACAGGTCCAAGTTTTCCTTGTCCAAAATCCTCAGAAATGGTTCCAATCAATGGAAGATAATTAATGACATCCTTATCAAGAGTCTTTTTTGGTTTTGGAGGTTCTCTACAAGACAGAAAGGTAAAAAACGGTTAGCTATTTTCAAGGATATAAGGCTATTTGATTGTCAACAGGTGTCATGTTCGACTCCTCCCATATCACATGAGATCCAGTAGCCTCGAAAGGCTCACTACACCTGCCAAAGAATCTAAAAAACATAAATACCGTTTGAGAATTTGAATTGACCTAGTTTATAGGATCTTTACCTACTTTCTTGGGCCAGTTATTGATTTTCTATTTTTGGAAAAATTCGATCCAGTAATCTAGGATCTTGAAACTGTTTGTGAAGGGCTATAAAGCCCAAAACATTTGATGAACAAAAGGTTTGATTTTGAGTTCTATAATCCACTGTTATTGTAAAAAGACACTGTCTTTAATATATTAAGCCTACATGCTTCTTTCATTGTTATTGTCAGACTCTCTTTTATCTTTGTCTATGCCTATGAGTTGAAATCATTCTTTTGTCTATGTTTAATGGTCCCATGGTAGCTGTCATCTTACTTTTGACTGTTAAGCAAGAATCATAAGCATCCTTTGCTAGTTTGTTGACCCATCATATATATTGCCTATGTATATTCTGGTTAATTTATTGGTTTTCTTATCCATTTGATTTATAAACCTATTTGATAATAGCTCTTAAAGGCCTTGTATTGCACAAATATAGCTAGACTGTCTTGAAGATACAATCCAGTGATTTAAGATATTCATTTTGATCCAAACCCACACCCATTATTGAGAAAATAGTTACAAAAGGTTAAGTTACCAGGCATCTCTGAGATACAAACTAGGGGAGTTTCCTGGAGTGATAACAAATTGGCGTCGTTGTCGGGGAGAGGAGACTAAATCTCAACTTCCTTGGGAGATGACAAGATCCCACTTTGATGATAGACAAAGTTTGGACACATTTTTTGTTGTAACCATCTATTTGGCGACTCCATTGGAATGAAGTGGCTCCAAGAAGGGCTCATACCAGGGAAAACCAAGAAAGACCACTGGCAGCACCAGTTCCAGATCCTAAGAAGATCATCAGAAGTGGAAAAGCATTGCAAAGACAAACTTCCAGATCTGCAAGAGCATCTAAACCAGGTATTTCAAGAAACACTTCTTCTTTTGTATCTAGAGAATCTCTTGTCGAATCCCCTTATGATGAAACTTCTAGTTCTCAAAAAATTGAAATTGTGTCAGAAAGCTTGAAGGGTGATGAGCCTTCAATTTCCTCTGATGTTATAGATTCTATTTCTGAGCATGTTACTATATCTAGCTTAAGAGAAGAAGTTGTAGAATCCCTCCAAGAAGCGGACTCTTCCTCTTCTTTGAATTCTTCACCAACTAAGCCTATAGAGATTTTTTTCCATACTCATACCAGTCTTCCCATTCTTGAAGATATTTTGCAAGATCTTTCCTCTGAGGGTGAAGAAAAATTGGCCTTATTTCTCAGTCAGTTTTACAGATCTTCTTACTTTCCACCTTATTCAGGAAACACTTTCGAGGGTAGTCATCCTACCAGTTGTTACACATTATTTTCGTCATCCCTATGACCGTTAATGATGTAAACCTATATGTTGCCTTCAGAGGGGTCAGTGGCCTGAGTTCCTGAAGAGAGAAGGGAGAAGAACTTTTCCTGAGAAAAGAAGTTGCATTTTCCTTTGGAAAAACCCTATAAAAAGGAAGTTCGCAGGTTGCCTATGTATTAGGGTGCGAGAATGATTGATTCTCATAGGCTGCCCACACTTAGGGTGCGAGCTGTTCGCAGGCTGCTCTATAGGCAGGGTGCGAGAATTCTTACACGTGGGAAAAACAAGCATTTTCTCGAATCTTCTAGAAGGAGAAACTTCCATGGTGAGGTGGCATTCGAATGGTTTGGATCTTACTCGCTTTCATGATTTAGTGGGATCATCCTAACCTCCTCACCTTATCCTCTTCAACTTATAAAAGGAGAGGAG
>ML778298.1:500863-517983 GCA_009831015.1 Picea engelmannii | reverse complement strand
AACAAACATAGAATCTTGATTTAGGGAGCGGTTAAATCCACTTATTACATTTTGTCCTGGGAAGCCCTTCTAACACAAGGGTCAATCACGAGGTCACATTGAGACTGGCAGAGTTACTCACCCTGCTTTGTTGGTCTTGGTGTGGAGGTTGCGCGTATTATGGGGGTCACTTGAGAGGTATAGCAACAATGATGAGTGGAAGCCTTTCGAGTTGATCTCAGGCTAGATACCCTATCCTTGCGCGTGGATCAGACTGTCGACTGTTTCCCCAGGCATCATTGTAGTAATTGGTAACCTTAGTGGCCTATATCTCTAGGTTCTTTACATGAGGTGACTGTGGAGGGGCAAGTCTTCACGGTACCTGGAATCGACATTGGCCAAACTCACTCGGGCTCCTTGGAGGGTATACCCACGATTATGTGTGGGATCTTGCACCAGGGTGTAAGTCCGTTAAGCAGGTCATCAACGTAACTTTTCCACCCACTCTATCTCAGCCCCTTCTTACATTGTTACCGCGATGTTGGATTTCATCACCAACTAGTGCATTCATTGTGAGAAGGTTTTGTTTGTTTGATTGCTTCCTAGATTTTTGGCGTATGTTGTTTGTTTTCCCTAGCGGACTCTAGATTGAATTTTTGTTTTTCATGGCATCAGTTCCCGAAATGAACAATAAAGGAACCTCTTCTCCAGAGGAACCTTTTGTTTTTCCTTCTTACGGAAACATTGGTCCTCCTCACATCGCTACTTTGAGCCTTCCAGGTCTCACGATTGGATTGTCGGTGTGGTTGTTTTCCACTCAGGTAATCCCGAATGCAGTAAGTGCTTCGGTCGTAAGCACTTCCCCCCAAGAACATCAACCTCATGTTGATCCTTCACCTTCTTCACCAGTAAGGTCTTGTTCACCTTCTTCGCTTGCAAGGTCGCCTTCTTTGTTGAGTGAAAGTTCTTAAGCTAGTAACCCGGTGAATAAGAAGAAGAAGAAAAGAAAGAATAAGAAGAAGAAAATTAAACAAGGGTCAAAACCTCCAACCACTTCTAAACATGTTGGAAAACAACCAGTTATTATTAATCATGTTGGGAGTGTTGATGATGTCAAGATCACCCAAACAAATCGTAAGCCCAAGTACCCTTGCAGGCTTTGTTAGGGTATCCATCTTCTTAAGGATTTCCCTGGTCTATCCAAGGTTATAGAAGTATGTTCTACACACCCTGACCAACCCATGTCATTAGCCTCTGAACAACATACTGATGACTTCCCATCAACTAGTCACGATACTGTTGGGAAGAAGAAAAGTAGAGTCAAGTTCCCATGCATGTTATGCAAAGGGAGTCATCTCACTCACCTTTTCCCTTGTATGGACGAAGCCTCTAAATTACTGGAAGACATGACTATTTCACAACCTCAACTTCCAGCTACTTACCATAATCTTTCTCTCAACCCTCCAATAATTGATGCAATGATCACTCTGGTCCCTTCACCGGTCAATCCGGTTGATCATGTCGTCAATTTGGTCACGTCCTTAGTTGAACCAATTGACAAAGTGGTTGATCCGATACCTTCCTCGGTCAATCCCACTCTCCCCTCAGAGAGTGAAACTAAAGCGGTCGATCCGATCCCATCCTCAGTCGATCCCATTCTCCTGTTAAAGAGTGTCACCCAAGTGGTCGATCTGTTTCCATCTGTCGAACGCATTCTCTCCTTGGAGAATGAAACTCAAGTGGTCGATCTGATCTCTCCATCGGTCGATCCTACTCTCCCACTAGAGAGTAAACCTAATATTGCCCGTGTTTTTCTCGTTGATACAGAATCTCCCGTGCCGAGGGGTATTCCTCCTTCTCCCGTAGGACCCCCTCCAAGTAATGAGGCCATCCATTTTGATTGGGGTGTGCTAACTGGACCTCGTCTTCCCTCTCACATTCCTTTCCAGATTACCGTACAGGTTTGTGGTCGAGACGTTCCTCAGACACTGATAAATGAAGGTTCATCTGTTAGTATTTTGTCCTCTTTTGCTTGGCAAGATTTGGGTTGTCCTCCACTTGCGTCGGTTACGCAGAATCTGTTAGATTTTAACAGAAGAACTAGTCAACCTTTAGGGACCCTTCCTCAGTTTCCTGTAACTTTGGGAGGGAAAACTGTCTTCATTGATGTCATGGTAGTCCAAGACCCCTTGGATTTTTCCTTGCTCCTTGGGCGAGATTATGTCTATGCCATGAAAACTATTGTGTCTACTCTTTTTCATGTGATATATTTCCCTCGCAATGGATGAGTTGTGACTATTGATCAACTTTCATCCATTGACCCCAACTGGATTGCCTCCCTAAATGGTTCTTATATGCAGACGGTATCTCCCCCGCCACAGGTCAATTATGTGGCATTGTTGCCCATGGCTTCAACTTATGATAATTTAGATCCAGTAGTTGACATGGTGATCTCTTCGATAGGGTTGTTCGAGCCTGATCTCTTTACTCCTGTCGTGACCCTCGACATGTTGTCCTTCCAGAGCATGTTTCTTCCTTCCAGTGAAGATCTCTTGGAAGCCATGACCGATTTTTGTCCCTTGACATGGTGCCCTTCCGAAGCATTGTCCTCTTGGAACCCATGATCAAGAAGAGAGGATAGTTTTTCTATGGTTCAAGCTCATTAAAAAATGAAACCACTTGAGGATAGTTTTTCCGTCTCTGTGGAAACCTCGTTAAAAAATGAAACAGAGGTTACGAGCATAGTTCTTGTTTCTATGTCAAGCTCGTTAAAAAATGAAATAGTTTTCCCCCTCTCTATTTGAGTCAAGTCCTTTGTCTAGTATTTGAAGCTTCATTTCATTCTCCTTTGCAGTTGGATGAAATGAAGCTTGGGGGGCATTTGCCTCAGCCTCTGGACTTCATGATGAAGTTGAGATACTAGCTTCTTAAACAAGGGGCTAAGTACCAACCATCCCTGTGTTATGCGTTGGGAACTCGCAAGCATAGTTTTCTATGGTTCAAGCTTGTCTAAAAATGAAACCACCTACCTCAAGCATAGTTTCCTCTGGTTCAAGATTGTCTAAAAATGAAACTAGGTTCAAGCATAGTTTTGTTTAGATTTTAAGCTTGTGTAAAAATTAAAATCTATCCCAAGCATAATTTTGTTTAGATTTTAAGCTTGTGAAAAAATTAAAATCTATCCCAAGCATAGTTTGGTTTTGTTTTAAAGTTTGTGTAAAAATGAAAACAACCCCGAGCTTAGTCTTTGTTCTTTCCCATGCTCGTAAATACATGAGAATAAGTTACCGAGCTTAGTATTTGTTCTTTCTCGTGCTCGTAAATCAATGAGAATGTAACCGAGTATACTTTTATCACTTTTTCGGACTCGTAAAGGTTATACGAAAAAGGAACCCCCCAGAGTTCCCTTTAAGCTCTTTTCAGACTCTTTAAACATGAAAAGATTGCCGAGCGACCTTGCTATTTTCACGTTCATTAAAGTATTTGAAGAAAACGTCTGTTGAGCAATAGTTTATCTCTTTTTCGGTCTCATCAGACTAATTTACGAAAAAGGAACTAGGAGAGTTCTCTTTAAGTGTTTTTCAGACTCTCAAAACATGAAAAACCCCTGAGTTTTCTTTCTTTGGACTCATAAAACAAACAATGAAAGGCCCATATGGGACCTAAGTTTTCTTTAAGTGTTTTTCAGACTCTCTAAACATGAAAAACCCATGATTTTTCTTTCTTTGGACTCGTTAAATAAACATTTAAAGACCCGCAATGGGACCGAACCACTCCTTCCTATGGTTCGTTAAACATACTCCGAGGGACTCATCCGAAGGATGAGCTTACATTTACAAGCATATGTTATCCTCCTCAAGCTTGCGTAAAAATAAAGAGGTACTCGCCAGAAATGGTGGGGGGAAATTTTGGAAAGAATTGTGTCTAAACCTATATTCCATGGAAGAGTCGCTTTTGAACATGACACCCTTTCACTCGCTTTGTGTCTACATTGGAAAATCCACTTGTCTCCTGATCATACTCCTTTATAAGATTACAAATCTGTCTGTGATCCCTGTTGTTGAGTCACTATTTACAAGACAGTTGTCGTGTCATCAATATGTTCAAAGAGAATTTCAACCTGGAAAGCCTTCTATTGCGTCGGCCATTTCTGCAGTCCTTAAGCCTTCTGTTGCGTCGACCATCCCTGAGTCAGTCCTGAATCACTTGTTACTCTGATCTACATCAAATATTGTTACTTGTTTCATGTCATTGATGTGGGATACATTAAAGCCCTCCTGTGACGAGTCTTATATTGTCGACTTCAACTCATTATCCAGGAATTAGACTTAGAAACCAATTGGTACCTTGGAGCTTGCATGCCTCAATGGCAGGTTTCCTCACTTTCGACAGTGGGTTTTCATTATTGACCCCTGATCGGGATATTTCGTCGAGTGTTCGACTTCAGCTCATTAATTCATGTTCGTTGGATTGTACTAGTGTACCTTGGGATTCATTGACATTAATGTTGATTTCCCTCACACTTGTTAACGGTATACACTAATGATCGGTAATCAAGTGGTTTCTACCATGTTCGACTTCAACACATGTATTTGCATGGTTAGATTCGTACTATAGAGTGATAGAGATAAAGACCCTGGATATTTTTCTGACAGATCTAGGTTGCGTTGGAGTATATTCAATTTGTACTGTTGCATAAATCCACATTGTATGTCTGGTGGCTATGTTCAAATTTGAGTCTTTAAGACATAGATCCACAGTGTATTTTTGGTGGCTATGTTCAGATTTGAATCATATTAGCATGGATCCACAGTGTATGTTTGGTGGCCATGACCTGTCTTACTTGACATGGATCTTCACATGTCAGCATTTATGATTTGATTCATTTGTATTCTGAGTATGGGAATTCCTACCTCAGTGATGATATATTATTGTACTATATTTCCTTGTTTGTTGGCAGGTTTCCGACCAACTGTTCCTTGTTCCCTACACACACTCAACAAAGTATCTCAGCTATCACTCTGTTCTAACTTCATACTTTGGGGGGCTCTTTGTTGCACATTGTTTTCGTCATCCCTATGACCATTAATGATGTAAACCTATCTATTTCCTTCAGAGGGGTCAGTGGCCTGAGTTCCTGAAGAGAGAAGGGAGAAGAACTTTTCCTGAGAAAAGAAGTTGCATTTTCCTTTGGAAAAACCCTATAAAAAGGAAGTTCACAGGCTGCCTATGTATTAGGGTGCGAGAATCATTGATTATTGTAGGCTTACCACACTTAGGGTGTGAACTATTCGCAGGATGCTCTATAGGCAGGGTGCGAGAATTCTTACACGTGGGAAAAATGAGCGTTTTCTCGAATCTTCTAGAAGGAGAAACTTCCATGGTGAGGTAGCACCCGAATGGTTTGGATCTTACTTGCTTTCATGATTTAGTGGGATCATCCTAACCTCCTCACCTTATCCTCTTCAACTTATAAAAGGAGAGGAGCACTCATGGAGAAAGTTAGCTTTTGTTGGCTTGGAATTATTATCTTGGTTGGAGTGGCTTTGAGATTTGCTTTGTCAAGATAAATTGTGAATACTATCAGATCTGTGCTCTCAGAATTCTTGGAGTGAAAGTGTGTGGGGAACGAAGGACAGTTGGAAGGGACCTTATGCCATCAAGGCCATGGTTGTAATCTCTCTTTCACATTTAATATGATACAGTAATATGATTCTTTCCTATAAATCTTGTTGTGTTTTATTGTATGATTCCTTGATCACATACATAGGTTTATATTGAGTTTGTGCTATTACTATCACTTTGGTTGGTTTTGTTCCTTTGTAGGTTCATCATTGTATGAGATTTGGAACGGAGCTAGGATAGAGAAGGCGAGAGGAAGTGACATTTAAATGGTGTGTCACTCATCCCTCTTTAGTTAGTAAATTCAATATCTAAAACTTAAGGAAAGCGTCATATTCTGGTGTGTTTTGTTCTAGATCTAGGTGGATCTAGGGAGATCAGTTAGTGTCCGCACCTACTGATTAGTCTGATAACACCAGTGATTCTCCTTCATTCCTCAGTGAAGTAAGACCACCATTTTCCATGGTCTCATCTATCCCATCTCAGCCATCATCTACAGAAACTTCTTCCTCTGCATCAACCCCCAAGATTGCCATGGTTGCTCCTTTGACAAAAATGGAACAAATCTTAGCCAATAGGTATGCCCCTCTTGTGTTGCCCAATCCCTTATCAGCCATGCCGATAGGAGATTATCATAAATATATGCTGAAGTTTACTGGATCTGGGGATTATACTATTGAAGAACATATAGAAGCTTTCTATGCTTATGATGAGAACATTAACATTTTAAAGGAAGATGTTTGGACTAGAATTTTTGTGCAAAGCTTGGATGGCCAAGCCAGGAATTGGTTCAAAGAACTGCCAAAAAATTCAACGGCAAGCATTGAGAAGTTAGACGAGGTGTTTTTGAAACATTGGGGAGAAAGAAGAGATCTCTTGTATTATATTTCTGAATTCGGAAATCTAAGAAGATAAAATGGGGAGTTTGTCTCAAACTTCACCAAAATATTTAATAAGATGTTTGGCAAGATTCCTGCATATATCAAGCCAACTAATGCATTAGCAAAGATCACTTACTCTTCTTCCTTTGATCCAGGATTTTTCTTAATCCTTAGAGAAAGAAGTTCAGCCACACTCACTTTAATGCAAGATGTTTCTCTTGAGGTTGAATCTAATATTATGGCATCACAGAAACTTAAAGGAAAATTTGAGAGAAAGAAGTCGTCTGTTGATCCTCCTTCTTCTTCAAATACCAAAATGGAAAAGATGGCCAAGATGTTGGATAGCTTGACCTCGGAAATGTCAAAACTGAAAATTCGGAGTTAGAAGCCAACAAGAAGTAAAGAGCCTAATGCTAATGCTCCTAGGAATCCCAATGCATTCCCTTACAGAAGGAAGAACTAGCAGGTCCAAATCCTTCAGAGAGACAAGAATGCAGCTGATGACCAAAGGATCAGGGCCCCCTTCCAAAATGAAATGCTAGAAGAAGAACAAGAGTTATCTCATGATGAAGTTGAAGAAGAAGACGACATCAATTTCTTTGGGGATAAAAATGATTCCTCCTTCTTGACACAAACAGATTATGAGGAGGCCCAAATGGATGAGCAGATTCATGAGGCAAGCATTGAAGAATCTTTTTATCAGACAGATGATCAACCAGGTTACAATTTAATATCTAAGATTGTCGCTCCAAAGCCATTGCTTGTTGCTCCCGGAAAAAAGAAAGATGTTGCTGCTAAGCAACCTGCTGCTCCTGCAAAGCAAACCTTCACTCCTACAAAACAGCAGCAGAAGCAATTGCATCCCCACGCCAAAGAACAAGTATCCCTCAGAGATCCTCTTAATGAGGTAAAACCTTTTGATAGAATATCATACTCATTTAATTTCGAATCAGAAATTTAGAAGGTGAAAATACCTATGCCATTGACTGAACTTATGAAGAATGACATATTCAAGTCTTCTATCCTGAAGTCCCTTCAACCAAAGACTCCTCTAGCTGTTGATTACATAAACCTTCAATATTACAATCCCACAGTGACTATAGGACCTATGGTAGAAGACCACGATGACTCTTGTCCACCCTTCTACATATCCCTAAATATCCATGACAAGATCCTTCACAACTACTTGCTTGACTCGGGAGCATCACACAATCTTATGCCTAAAGCAGTGATGGATGAACTTGGGCTTGACGTCACAAAACCTTACCATGATCTCTTCTCTTTCGACTCTAGGAAAGTCAGATGCCTCAGCCTCATAAAATACCTTGTCATAAACCTTGCCTAGATGCCAATGAGAAACATGGTAATGGATGTTGTAGTGGCTAATATCCCACCCAAGTTCAGCCTCCTCTTGTTGTGTTCATGGAGAAAAAGGCTAGGGGGTACCTTGCAAATGGATATTTCATATGCCACATTCCCGGTGTTTGGAGGAGAGATAAAGAGACTTTACAAAGAAAATCAACTTGCCTACATCATTTGTGATGGGAAAAATTCTGTAAACCATCCCATTTATTCTTTAGACACAGACTTTGGATCATGCATTTTGCAAATAGATGATTCTCAACCAGCTCCTTTGCAGCTCACAAATCCTACTTATCAGAAAACTGATGGAGAAAGTACTCCTGTGTGGACCATGTTCTTTGATGGTGCCAATACCAAAGACTCGGCAGGTGCAGGTGTAGTTTTGATTTCTCCTTCAAAAGAGGTTGTTCATTTGTCTTTTAAACTTGATTTCAAAACTACTAACAATATAGTAGAGTATGAGGTTTTTCTATTGGGATTAAATTATGCCAAGGAGATGGGAATCAAAGGACTAAAAGTGTTTGGAGACGCGGATCTCATCATATAGCAAGTGAATAGTACTTTCCAAGCAAAACATGTCAGATTGAAAGCCTACAACGATGAGGTATGGAAAATACTCTTTTTCCATTTTTGATATTTCTTATATACCTAGATCTATGAATCATCTTGTTGATTCCCTTACTGTCTCAGCCAGTATGTTCATTCCTCCCATGCCTCCCAGACTAAATTATGAAATCCAAGTCAAATATAGACCATCCCTACTCGACAATATCAAATATTGGAAAGTCTTTGAAGATGATGATGAGCTTTGTAGATTTCTCCAGGTGGTAGATGAATTTTCTGATATGCATATTGACCGGGAAAATCAAAATGTAGAGGAATCCAAGAAGCCTAAGCTAAAAAGAAAAATGGGTCAACATGATATCGTTCAGCTGCCCAACAATTATGTACCTTGGGGTTTGGTGCCTCTTGAGAAGATTTTCAACCAAAACAATGTCCCCTACAAACTTGATAAGAAGGAGAAAGATCCTACTGTCCATGAGCACAATATAGGAAGCCAAAATCATCCTAAATTCGTAAATCTGTCCATTGAATTAACTATTGATCAAAGGTCTGAATATTGCATCATTATGAAGGAATTTGCCAATGTTTTTTCCTGGAAATACAGTGATCTGAAAACCTATGATCCTGAGGTCATTCAACATAAGATTCCCCTTGAGAAAGACACCATCCCTTTCAAACAGAAATTGATACCTATCAGTCCTCTCCTATTGCCTGTAATTGAAAAAGAAATCAAAAATCTCCTTGATGCCAAAATCATAATTCCTCTAAGATACTCTAAATGGATTGCAAATCTAGTAATAGTGAGAAATAAAAATGGTGAGGTCAGGTTATGTGTTGATTTTAGAAACCTGAATAAATGCTCAAAGAAAGACAACTATCCCCTACCCAAGATGGAACACTTGCTGCAAAGAATTTTAGGGGCCACCGTCATGTCTTTCCTAGATGGCTTCTCAGGCTATAACCAGGTTTCTATACACCCTGATGACCAAGAAAAACTGCCTTTACTACTCCTTGGGGTACCTTCATGTACGCCAAGATGCTATTCGGGCTAATGAATGCTGGGGCCACTTTTCAGAGGGCCATGGACATAGCTTTTGTGGGAGAGAAGGACAATTTTTTCCTCATCTATCTTGATGATATCATAGTTTATTCTAGCAGTCATGAAGAGAATCTAAAGCATCTGAAAAGAGTATTTTTCAAATGTAGACAGTTCGGGATTTCACTGAACCCCAAAAAATCTCAATTTTCTCTCAAGAAGGGTAAGCTCCTAGGCCACATTGTTTCAGTGGAAGGAGTGAAAATTGATCCATCTCAAGTGGAAGCAATTCAGAGGTTGTCCATACCAAGGTCAAAGAAGGATATCCAATCTATACTCGGTAAGATAAATTTTGTCAGAAGATTTATTCCTAATTTTTTTGAGTTAGTGAAACACATAACCTCTATGCTAAAAAATGGATCCAAGATAAAATGGACAGACAATGCAAGAATTTCATTTCAGGATATCAAATAGGCTATCACGGAATCCCCCACTCTAATCAATCCGGATTACACCAAGAACTTCTATATTTTCTCTTTTTCTTCCTATGACACGGTGGCAACAGTCTTGTTACAAAAAGATGATGAAAGTCTTGATCACCCGGTGGCCTTTTTCAGCAAAGCACTCAGAGATGCTAAACTAAGTTATGATCTTATAGAAAAACAAGCTTATGCTCTCATTAAGTCATTAAAAGCTTTCAGAATTTATATCCTCCATGCAAAGGTTGTCACCTATGTTCCTTCAGCCTCTGTGAAGGATGTATTGACTCAACCTGATATTGATGGAAAGAGAACTAAATGGATCACAAATCTGATTGATTTTGACATAGAAGTGAAACCCACTAAGCTGGTAAAAGGCCAAGGCCTTGCAAAGCTTTTGACAAAAGAGAATTGTGATCTTTTGGACATAAATTTTATTGGGCAAAGTTCAGCAAGTTTGCAGACAGGGGTAGCAGTGGAAGAACAACATGGTAGCCATCAGGTGGCCGAGAATTTGTCTTCATGTGAGTGGTATTCAGGTATTATTCATTTTCTACAGAAGTTGGAGGTTTCTCCTGAACTTAGCATGACTCAAGCCTGAGCCCTTAAACTTAAAGAAATTAATTTTTGCATTAATAATAATCTTTTGTATTGGAAAGATCCTACTGGTTTACTACTAACATGTTTAGACAAATAAGAGTCAACTGAAGTCATGCATCATTTTCATTCAAGTATTTGTGGAGGCCATCATTACTGGAAGACCACAACTCATAAGATCTTAAGGGTTCGGTATTATTGGCCTTTTCTTTTTTCATATGTGTGCACCTTTGTGAAATCTTGCGATAAGTGTCAAAGATTCACAGGAAAATAACAACTAAAATCTCTGCCCCTGAGACCTATTGTAGTGAATGGTCCTTTTCAGCAGTGGGGTTTAGTTTTCATAGGCGAGATTAATCCTTCATCTAGTGGTCAGCATAAATGGATCTTGGTAGCCACTGACTATTTTACAAAGTGGATAGAGGCAATCCCCACTAGAAATGCCACTCATCAGGTTGTCATGAAGTTTCTCTGTGAGAACATCCTGAGCAGATTTAGTTGCCCAAAAATGCTAGTGATAGATAATGAAATAGCTTTCAAAGCTGATGCATTGGTTGACATGTGTAAATCAATGGGCATTCAATTGGTACACTCTACTTCCTACTACCCTCAAGGTAATGGCCTTGTCGAGTCGTCCAATAAGAGTCTAGTCAGAATCATCAAAAATCTGTTGGAGGAGAATCAAAAGAGTTGGGATTCTAAACTAAATTTTTCTCTTTGGGCAAACAAAGTAACTAACAAGAAATCCATAGGAACTTCTCCCTTCAAATTGGTTTATGGCACTGATGCCATTTTCCCCATTCAGCTAGTTTTACCAGTGGCTAATTTTTTTCAAGAGTAACAAACTGAATCAAATGATATGATGAGAAGAATTCTTGACTTGGTAGAGTTGCAGCAGGTTAGAGAACAGCTGGTGGATAAATCAGAGGCTCATCAAAAGAGGATCAAGGATACTTTTGACAAAAAATCAAAGGTGGACGACTTTCAGGTTGGTGACTGGGTTCTGAAATGGGATGCCCTCAGATAAGATAAAGGCAAGCATGGAAAGTTTGAATCTTTGTGGACTGGTCCTTTCATGATAACACAAGTACAACAAAGTCTGGAAGGTGTAGAAATGTTTGGTGGCCCAGTCAATGGGAATTTTCTAAAACTCTTTTTCATCTAAGGCTTCGAAGCCTTGTCATTGAAATTTTTATTTTCAGCTTTTGTTTTTACAAAATAACTCCATGCCCAATGGAAAAACTAGTAGATAGGTTTGAATTTTTGTTTTTCAGGAAAGGCATTGGTTCTGTGGTTCTTGAAACCTCACAGGGAGGTTTTCACCCCCAATAGGAGCCAATGTTATCTCCTCAAATAAATCAAGTGAGATTTTTTATTTTAGGTGATAGGATGTCTTTTAAAAAGGTACTTTTTAAAAAATTTAAAGCTCATTTCTCAAAGCTTTACACATGTAATAAATTTTAAATAAACGTTTGTTTAGTTTTTATTTGATCTAGTTCAAATCTTCGGTTTCGATGGCTTAGGAGAACATTTCGATCATTCATTAGCCATCGAAAGCCTTAGCTTTCGGTAGCTTAAACAAAGGAATCCAGGGATATTTTAGCCACCGAAATCACAGAAGAGGGGAAAGAGTCGGCACGTCCTATCACACATTTCAACCATTGGGTTTGATGTTTTATGATTTCAATAAGTCATCGAAAAGATAGGAGAACGAATCGTTCACGACCAGAAGTTGATTTATGTGTGATATAAGTGAATCTTTTTAGATCATTAAGACATATGCTTACGTACCCTCCATTATTACAATTATCGACCATGACTGCTGCAAATCACCAATCGTTCTGCCACATCCCTTGTAATCAGTGCCACATTCTAAATATTGCCCCAGTTTTCTCATTTCTATCACAGTCGAGCCGACTTTCGCTAACTCTATGTTGTGTAACTCTCCCCCAAAATCTGCTCCCTCGATCACAGGTGTGCGAAAACATTGTGGAAAATGAAGAAAGGAACGTCAACCCTGAGGAAAGAGATCAACAACATTAGTTACCTGGAATCACACCCGGAGGTATGTCAAATGTTCATGGATGCAGGGTGTTATATTTTTTGCAAAAAATTAGAGAGTTCTCATCAGCAGGTGGCAAAGGCCTTTGCCCTCAATTTCGATGGAAAGAAAGCAATCATAGGCCGGGATGAATTCAAGATAGAAGTTTATCCAAAATGGATCATCAAGTCAAGCCCAAGCCTAATCAAGTTGTAGGTGGATTATCCCACCATAGTCTGATCAAACTTTTGGTTTTCGAGCTGTTGCAAAGAAGAGGCAAAGAGTGGAATTACTTCTTGTTCTAGAATGATTTCCAGACTGAGGTTCAGCCAGAAGACAAAAGAGTCCTCATTCCAAGAAGTCTTCCACTCCCAGAAGTGGAAAGAGGAGGAGGATATCTATCTCCCCAGCCCCAGTTAATCAACCCTCTCCTTCCCCTAAGCTTGACAAAACTAAGAAGAAATTAAATTTCAACAGTGAAAAAGAAAAGGCCAAAGAATCCCCAGTGAACATAAACATTCTTAATCTTCCTTACACAGACTTAGAGGATGAAGAGAACCAGATTGAAATAGGGCACGAGGATTCAGTTACCACAGGGCATGAAAATTGTATTTTTGTGGATATATACACAACAAGTTATGAGGACCTTCCATCACGTACACCTCAAGAAGAAAAAGAACCACAAATTGCAAATGCCTCATCTAGTAAACGAGTGAAGCAGAGTAAACCAAAGGAAATCAAGAAGCTTAAGAGGAAGTTAGCTGAGCAAGAAGTGCTAGAAAGGGTAATAAAAACCAGGTATGAAACCATGTCAAAGAACTTTGCAGAAAGCAACCCATCCTTGGAAACATTAGCCCATAAAAGCATAAAGGAGAAGAAAAAGAAGGACAAGATTGTAAAAGACTACAACAGCTTGTGGAGAGTAGCTCAGGGATTGAAGAAAAAGGTTAGGGCTTTGAGGAAACAAGCTATGTCTTCAAAACACTAGGCTCAGACACATGCTTCTCTTGAGACCCTGGTAGAGGTGGAAGTTCAGTGCAATGAACCAGAGGCAGCCAGTAACCCTACAATTTTTGAGCAAGATGCAGAAGCCTAAAAAGATCTATCCTAAGGCGTTTTTGAGCTAAGACAAGGGTATTTTTGAAATTTTGATAATCTCAGGTTTCAGTGGCTTAGGCGAACATATCGATTGTTCATTAGCCACCGAAAGCAGAGCTTTCAGTAGCTAATTGGTTCGAATTCTATCTACTCTAGCTACCGAAAGCATTGATAAGGAAGAAAGTTAATGTTTTTGCATAGGTCCAAGTTTTCCTTGCCCAAAAGCCTCAGAAATGGTTCCAATCGATGGAAGATAATTAATGACATCCTTATCAAGAGTATGTTTTGGTTTTGGAGGTGCTCTACAAGATAGAAAGGTAAAAAACGGTTAGCTATTTTCAAGGATATAAGGTTGTTTGACTGTCAACAGGTGACATGTTCGACTCCTTCTATATCACATGAGATATAGTAGCCTCGGAAAGCTCACTACACCTGCCAAAGAATCTAAAGAACATAAAGATCATTTGAGAATTTGAATTGACCTAGTTTATAGGATCTTTACCTACTTTCTTGGGCCAGTTAATGATTTTCTATTTTTGGCAAAATTCGATCCAGTAATCTAGGATCTTGAAACTGTTTGTAAAGGGATATAAAGCCCAAAATATTTGATGAACAAAAGGTTTGATTTTGAGTTCTATAATCCACTGTTATTGTAAAAAGACACTTTCTTTAATATATTAAGCCTGCAAGCTTCTTTCATTGTTATTGTCAGACTCTCTTTTATCTTTGTCTATGCCTATGAGTTGAAATCATTCTTTTCTCTATGTTTAATGGTCCCATGGGAACTCTCATCTTACTTTTGAATGTTAAGCAAGAATCATAAGCATCCTTTGCTAGTTTGTTGACCCATCATATATATTTCCTATGTATGTTCTGGTTAATTGATTGGTTTTCTTATCCATTTGATTTATAAACCTATCTAATAATAGCTCTTGAAGGCCTTGTATTACACGAATATAGCTAGATTGTCTTAAAGATACAATCCAGTGATTTAAGATATTCATTTTGATCCAAACCCACACCCATTATTGAGAAAATAGTTACAAAGGTTAATTTACCAGGCATCTCTGAGATACAACCTAGGAGAGTTTCCTGGAGTGATAACAAACCCCGGTTAATGTTTATGTTTCTCTTGTTATCCCATATGCTGGAGTTTCCAGAAATTTTAATTTCGGAAGTTTTCCAGCTGATTTCTCTTCTCCTGGCCTCGTTTTGGAAGGAGAAAGATTCTACACTCATGTCTCTCCTGAAGTTGTACCATGGCTCAGACCCAGTACCTTAGGAGACTTCCCCACCCCTGGCTTTACTAATCCTCCTCTTATTAGAGTTTTTGCAACAGAAACCTCCATTCCTACCAGCTCTGCAACCTTTTTCTCAAACACTCAGTTGTTTCCCTTTTCCCCGGGAAGCATAGTTCCAATCTCACCTGTCCAAACTCCATCTCCACCTTCTTCTCCCCATGTTCACACTTCAATGATAGGATAAAATCACCCCAGGATTAGAATGGAAGCTATAATAGCTGCTAGGTATGCCTCTCTTGTTTTTCCTCAGCCTCTAAATCCCCTCCCAGTAGATGGCCACCTTAATAATTTTCCCAAGTTCACAGGCGAGGGAGACATAACTGTAGAGGAACACCTTGAAGCCTTTTACAGTTTTACAGATTGTCATGTCATCATGGATGCAGATGTATGGATGGGTATTTTTTTTCATAGCCTTGAGGGTGAGGCTAGGAAGTGGTTTAGGGCCTTGCCTCCAAGATCTATCGATGGGATTGAATCCCTAAATGAAGCCTTCTTAAAGAATTGGGGGGATAGAAAGGATTTCCTTTACTATATTACAGAGTTTGGATCACTGAAGAAAAAGGAAGGGGAATATGTTTCTAACTTCTCAAAGAGATTTAATAAAATGTATAGCAAAATTCCCACTGAGGTTAATCCTAGAGAAACCTCTGCAAAGATTACTTATTCTAGTTCTTTTGACCCTGATTTATGCCTCCCGTTAAGAGAAAGGAGAGCTACCTCCTTGTCTCATATGCAAGATGTAGCCATTGAAGTAGAATCCAATATTATGGTAGTTGACGAGCTTAGGAGTAAGGCTGACAGGGACATAATAAGGGGAAGGTCTGAAACTTCAACCTCTTCCTCTGTTTCCCACCCTCGAGATGATGAGCTTATCAAATTAGTAAAATATATTTCTGTTGATATGGATAAGGTAAAACTTGAATCAATACAAGCCTATATAAGCACTCAAAACGTTGATAACAAAGGTACCTTCAGGAGACCTAATAATGCTCCTCAGATAATTCAAAGAGATCAAAGAGGTCGAGATAGGGATGATCAAAGAATTCAAGCCCCTCTCCAAAATAACCTTGTCATTGATGAAGAAGAAGAGAAAGAGGAGGTTGATCTTGAAATCCATTGTCTTGGGGATACCTCCTCATTTCCTCATTTAACTCAATCTGCATACGAGGAGTCTCTAATTAACAGCCAACTAAATGAGCTGAGTAAAGGGGAAAAAACCAGCCACACTATAAACAGATATAATCTAAGTACCAAACATAAAGAAGGGAAATCAGACATCCCTGATCAGCCTACGAGAGCAGAAAAACCTGCTAAATATATTTCATATCGAAGCAAGGAAAATAAGGCACAGACCTCCCCATCGATGGTCAAAAGTCATGTTCCAGAAGTGAGAGAAATTATAAATCCTCCCTCCTCTTTTATCTTTGAGCATGAAATACAAAAGATTAGAATCCGTGTACCCATTTCAAAGTTGGTCAAGAATGAATACTTCAAAAGGTGCCTCTCCAAAATGTTGTAGCCCAAACCTTCATCCCATTCCACAGACTCAGTAAACCTCCAAGATGAGAATCTTGCAGTCATCCTAGGTCCTTTAGTAGAATATAGAGACAACTCATCCCCTCCCTTCTATACTTCACTAAACATAGATGACAAGGTGTTGCACAACTGTTTGATGGATTCAGGGGCATCTCACAATCTTATGCCTAAGATTGTGTAATATATCAGATATAAAAGGTATGCAGAACAGAAATAAAATGCTAGAAATGGCATAATAACAGTAATATAACCAACATAATCTCCACAATAACACAGAAATGATATAAGAACAACAACAGAAATAGCACTTTGATTTAGAAAGCAATGTTCATGGGCCTCTTCGAGGGGGAAACCTCCAGTCGAGTAGTGCTCTATTACAATAATCTCCAAGATAGGGTTTTCATACCCTCGACCCTTATTTATACTAAATATGTCTATCAAGAGAAGCATATAGAGAAAGATCCTTCTAGAAGTGGAAGCCTCTATTAGGTCTTCTTACATCTGCCTTATTCTATTTTATTGAAAGGCCTTATTAATATTGACCTTTATTACATCCGAATATATTGATCTACCTATGTGCGGGTTAGGACCCTAACATGTTCGCCCCCTTAAAAACAACCTTGT
>ML778298.1:467397-497821 GCA_009831015.1 Picea engelmannii | reverse complement strand
CCGTGAGGAATTATGTGACATTCCACATACCACCAAAAATGACATGACAAGAACTATCCATCTAGGATATTTTCCCTAACAAATTCACTTTCCTTCATCTCATTATTCCACAATTAAGCATGGGTTCTCTTACTCCACAAAGCGTCTTCCCGTGAGGGCTTTCACCATAAGGGGATCACTTTGGAGTTCATACATATTTACTTCTTATCAACCATGAAAAAACAATAATGAGTCATATTTACATCAAACACTATCGGGTCCATTACCCAAACCTTTGTGCTACGGGTCTTTCTTCAAGGGTTGACATCAATGACAACCAACCTTAATCAACACATGCTAGTCCAAAACTACTTCTGGCTGTAGCCAAATGGATCCTTCTTCAGCTAACTCGGGAAGGTTAATTTGAATTTTCCACCTAGTTCCAATCACCTTCTTTAATCATGAAACATGAAAAACAGGATGTAGCTTTGACTGACTGGGCAGAGCTAACTGATAGGCGACTTGTCCCACACGCTTGAGAATTGTATAAGGACCATAAAATTTGGGCGCTAGCTTCTGACATTGCTTGGCCTTGAGGGAAGTTTGCTTGTATGGTTGCAGTCACAAAAACACCCGATCCCCTTCTACAAATTGACGTTCAGAGCGACCTTGATCTGCTTGTTGCTTCATGTGATTCTATGCCATGACCAAGTTCTCTTTAAGGGTAAGAAGAATATCCTATTGAACTGTAAGTGTTTGGTCAACCGCCTAGACCTTCGAGGTACCTGACAAGTATGAGAGAACTGAAGGGGGATTATGTCCATATACCACTTCAAAAGGAGTCATGTGTGTAGTTGTATGGTAGGAAGTGTTGTACCACCATTCAGCTAGGGGTAACCATTGAGCCCACTGATTTTGCTTTTCAGAGGAAAAACACCTTAGATATGTTTCCAAACACTTGTTGACAACTTTAGTTTGATCATCAGTCTAGGGATGATAAGCTATGCTTAGATGCAATTGTGTGCCTTGCAGCTTAAACAGTTATTGCCAAAAATTGCTTGTGAAATTTGGGTCACGATCAGAAACAATAGAGTGTGGCATGCCATGAAGCTTGAAGACCTGGTCCATGAAAATTTGAGCCATCGTGGATGTAGTAAATGGGTGTTGAAGAGCGTGGAAATGAGCATACATGGAAAGGCGATCCACAACCACCATTATGACTGATTTATTTCTCGATTTGGGTAAGCCAGTAATAAAGTCCATAGAGATATCCTTCCAAATAGCAGGTGGAATCGGAAGCGGTTGTAGTGTGCCCAGAGATTTGACTGTGTCTCCCTTGTTGCATTGACACACCTCACATTCAGCAACACAATTATGGATGTCCTATTTCATACCATCCCAGAAGAAAGAATGTTTAACCTTGTCATAGGTTTTGGTGAACCTGGAGTGCCCCGCTGTGGGTGTAGCATGAAGCTCAGAAAGTACCGTAAATTTAATCATTGATTGTTTACTTAAATACAAACGCCCTTTGTATCGAAGCTCATCCTAGAGCCAAGAGTACCCTAGGGGAGCTGGAGCATTGGTCTGTAATTGCTGGATCAAATGCAAACTTTTGGGATCTTGAAGCCATTCCTGGCACACAGCTTGGAGCCAATCTGGTACAATGAAGGAAAGAGAAAAAAGGGATCCTTCTTCTTCGTATTTTCGGGACAGTGCATTTTCCACCACATTGTCTTTTCCCTTCTTGTAAATGATCTCATAATCATATCCAAAGAGCTTAGTCACCCATTTTTGTTTCTCCAGGGAGGAAATGCATTGTTCCAGAAATTACTTGAGGCTTTGATGGTCTGTCTTAATTTGGAAACGTTGCCCCAAGAGATAAGGGTGCCACAAATCAATGACATGCAGAATAGCCAAAATTTCCTTTTCATAGATGGGTTTTCCCAGATTCCTTTCAGATAGTTGCCTGCTGGTGAAGGAAAAAGGTCGACCCTCTTGCATAAGGACAACACTAATTCCTTTCCCTAAGGCATCACATTCCAAGACAAAGGTCTTTGTGAAATCAGGAAGGGCCAGAACCAGAGTGGTGCACATGGTCGTCTTCAAGGTTTGAAAACCTTGAGCAGCAGCTAGAGTCCAAGTGAAAGAGTTCTTTTTGAGGAGAGCCATGAGAGGTATTGCAATCTTGCCATAATTCTTAACAAACTTACGATAATACCCTGTTAAGCCCAGAAATCCATGCAAGATTTTGAGAGTCTTTGGGTGTGGCCAGTCTTGCATAGCTTCAATCTTTTTCGAATCCACCCTGACGTCATCCTTGCCAACCAGATGACCCAGGTATTCTACTTCTGAGGCACCAAAAGCACATTTAGACTGTTTTAGGAAAATTTTCTGCTGAGAGAGTAGATGGAAAACTCGATCCACATGAGTAAGATGGTCTGTCCAGGTTTTTCTATAGATCAGGATATCATCAAAGAAAACTAATAGAAAATGACGTAGAAAAGGATGGAAGACATGATTCATGAGGCTTTGGAAGGTGGAGGGGGAATTACACAAGCCAAAGGGCATGACCAAAAACTCATAGTGGCCTTCATGAGTTCAAAAGGTCATCTTGGGAATGTCTGCCTCCTTCATACGTATCTGGTGATAGCTCGAGCGAAGATCAAGTTTAATAAAGAATTGGGCACCACTCAATTCATCCAAGAGGTCATCAATGACAGGAATGGGAAATTTGTCTTTAATGGTCAGTTTGTTGAGGGCACGAAAGTCAGGACAGATTCTCCAATAACCTTCTTTCTTCCTGACCATGACTACAGGAGAAGGGTAAGGGCTCGTACCAGGGTGGATAATGCCTATAGTAAGGAGTTCCTGGACCATTTTCTCAATTTCATTTTTTTGTGAAAAGGGGTGGCGATACGGATGGATATTGGGAGGAAGGCTTCCAGGTACAAGGGGAATGGAATGATCATGAACACCGCAGGAAGGAGGGAGTCCTTGGGGAGTGGAAAATACCATTTGGTGTTTAGAAAGGAGGGCTTGGAGGTCTTCCGGCACCGGGGGTGTCTCTGTTGCTTGCATGGCATGGAGTTGGGAAATGACACTAGAATGACCTTTTTTGAGCAGCTTTTCCATGCGATGGGAACTAGTGACCTCAGGTCAACTAGCTGTGATGCCTTGGAATTTATATTGGTGGCCTTCCTGGTCGAATTGCATGGTTAATGCCTTAAAATCCATGAGAATGGGACCCAAAGTCCTTAGCCAATCTGCACCCAACACAATGTCACAACTGCCCATGTCGATAGCAAACATATGGGATTTTAGGTTGGTAGTCACTAATTTGGAGACACACATTTTCACAGCACCCTCCACATTTCATGGAACCACCATTGGAAATCATGATTTGGAAATTGTTGACAGCATGGATGTAGCAATGAGTTTCTTGGGCAATGCGGCGATGAATAAAATTATGGGTGCTTCCACTATCAACCGGAATGATGACCTTCTGATGCTTGATGTAACCGATTAACTTGAGGGTTTGGGGGGCGGAGAAGCCAGTGAGAGCATTGAGGGAAATGATCGATTCCACTTCAGGAGGATCTGATGGAGGGGTTATGTCAGTGATTTTAGGTGACTCGGGCACAAGGGGAGTTTCAACATTTTCTTCTGAAATATCCTCAGAGATGGCCATAAAAAGATTTTGTTCCTTACACTTGTGGCCCAGGAAATATTTTTCATCATAATTATAACAAAGGCCTTTGAGTTGGCGTTCATCCATTTCATCCCTGGTCAATTTTTGTATCTTTAATGGGGCAGAGGGAGTAGTGGGATTTACGGGTTTAGGGTGAGGGATAAAGGAGGGTTTTATGGTTTTGAGAGGATACAATTTTCTATGCTTCTTTAGCTTTTTTAGTAGCCTCAGCCCAACTCGAAGGTCGAGCCATGAGGACATGGGCCCGAATCTCCTCCTTGAGGCCACTGATAAAACACTCTCGAAAGAAAGCATCAGTCATGCCCTCTGTTCAAAAAGCCAGGTGCTCAAAGGCAGCTTTGAAGTCTTCTACTGTTCCTGATTGTTTCAACTTTGTTAAACAACCCAAATGGTTGGTGTCAGTGTCAAAGCGTTCATAAAGCTCAGTCACAAATTGGGTCCAAGCAATATACCCTTGATAGGAAGTTTTTCTTCATTGCCACCATTGCCAACGTTCTTCATCGAGATGGAGAACACCATATCGAAGTTTGGCCAAGTCATCTATAATTCCATATAAAGATAAATAATGTTCCATTTGGGTGACCCAACCAGTGGGGTCCAAGCCATCAAATTTGGTCACATCCACCCGCGGAAGGCGTAGGTCACGCTGAAAGTGATGGGGCTGAAAGGTATGGGAATGGGAGGAATGTTCACCTTTAGTCTTTGGAGGTGCATCAAAGAAAGGGTCATCTATAGGGATCTTCAGTTTGGTGTAGAGTGATGCAAAGACAGATTCAAGCTGGGTGGTCAGTTCTTGTTTAACTTCCTCCATTGAGGACTGCATGTTTGTATTTATGGTTGTATTGATGAATGAATCGATGGAGGCAATAGTAGCACTGAGTTGTTTCACTTCTTTTTGGGTCTCGAGGAAACCATATTGCAAGGTGTTGAAGTGAGCCATGAGGATGGGTGAACTGAAAAGGGGCAGGCGGGGACAAAAATTTTGCCGAAAAATGATATGGATGAATGTGATAAGGGCGAAGAGATGAATCCAATGGAATAGGTCTCAAATAATGGTGAAAAAAATTCCAGACTTTTTTTTTTGTTTCCACTGGCGGAGTTATACTCTGGTCTGAAGAACACTGTAGTGATGAAATCCCCAAATGCTTAACTAGAAAGAAATGTGTATTTACTTGGCAACCCGAACACAGTTGCGTGGCAATAGATCTTGTCTGTTTTAATTTGTTTATGTTTCTGTCCCCCAAAGGTTTAGGTATTCAAGGGTTCTACATACAAGGGTTTTCCCTATGCTATAGCTCTTTGATATAAATGCGGGGTCCAACAGTAGTACTCGGCCCAATATCTCAGGGCACTAACTAAGGAGGATAGATTGTACCCTTAGCCGTACTACCCGACTACCCAGGTATTAGAGAGTATCTTCCCGAGTGTTGTTCTCGGTGGCACTATAGCAGTCAGGCAGCCGATCAGTTTATCTAAAGAGGGCTTCAGGAAATCTAGGTCGATCCATACACAGGTGTTGTCTGATGCGCTACCACTCGAAGGGGTGCCAACAGGGGTTACAAGGATGGCCAACAGATGTGCGCTTAAGAACCACTTGTATTTCCTACATGTATGAATCCCTCAACCGCGGGTTTATGCATGTAATGACAGATCTTTGTGACTTAAAGACGTCGGAATATGTCTCTACCCTGAAGAAAAAAAATTCCCACAATTTATGCCAAGGAAAGTGCTCTGATACCACTTGTAATATACCAGATATAAAAAGTATGTAGAATAGAAATAAAATGCTAGAAATGGCAGAATAACAGTAATATAACCAGCATAATCTCCACAATAACACAGAAATGATATAAGAACAACAACAAAAATAACACTTTGATTCAGAAAGCAATGTTCACAGGCCTCTTCGAGGGGGCAACCTCCATTCGAGCAGCGCTCTGTTACAATAATCTCCAAGCTAGAGTTTTCATACCCTCGACTCTTATTTATACTAAATATGTCTATCAAGAGAAGCGTCTAGAGGAAGACCCTTCTAGAAGAGGAAGCTTCTATTAGGTCTTCTTACATCGGCCTTATTCTATTTTATTGAAATACCTTATTAATATTGACCTTTATTACAACCGAATATATTGATCTACCTATGTGCGGGTTAGGACCCTAACAGATTGTCATGGAAGAGATCAGTCTGGATATTACAAAAGCCTACCACAACCTGTATTCTTTCGAATCCAGGAAGTTCAAGTTCCTTGGGGTTATCAAAGACTTGGCCATATCTATGTTCCAACTGCCAATGAAAAGTGTGATCATGGACATCGTGGTAGTTGAAGTTCCCCCTAAGTTCAAGATGCTTCTGTCTAGATCTTGGATAAAAATACTGGGAGGAACTTTGCAGATGAACCTCACCTATGCTACCATTCTGGTGTTTGGAGGTGAGCATAGGAGACTTTACAGGGAAGCTCAGCTAACCTACATTATTAGTGATTAATCAAACCCCACAAACCATCCTATCTTTTCTCTTGACACATATTTGGGATCTAGTTTGTTGCAACTCACCAATGCTCTTGAACCTCCTCTAGAAATAAAAAAGAGGCCTATTATGTTTTGTGAAAATTCCCCTCCTATCACCTCTGTGTGGAAAATTTTCTTCGATGGAGCCTCTTCTAAGGAAGGTGTTGGTGCTAGAGTGGTTCTTGTTTCACCTTCTCAAGAGACTATAGCTCTGTCCTACAAGTTAGAATTCAGAGCTACCAATAATGTGGCAGAGTATGAAGCTCTTGTCTTAGGTCTAAGGGTTGCAAAAGACATGAGAATTGAAGAGATATCAGTATTTGGGAAAGTTGAGTTAATTGTCCATCAAGTCAGAAATATTTACTAAGATAAGCACCCTAGGCTAACAAGTTATAGAAATGAAGTGTGGGACCTTATTGACAATTTTTTCCTAGCTTTAAACATTTCATTTAATCCAAGAGAAGAAAACATCATGGTTGATTCTCTGGTTGTTTCAACAAGCAATTTTAGAGTCCCTTTGCCACCAAAGCTCAAGTATGATGCACAAGTAAATTACAGACCCTCTATACCTAATAATGTCAAGCATTGGAAAGTATTTGAGGATGATCTTGAGATCAAAATATTCCTTGAGACTGTTGATGATATTTCTGTACTACATATTGATCCAAAACAGGATTCTGAAAGTAATCCTCATGATGATGTTTTCCTTAACAAAATCACTAATCACCATATTGTTCAGTTGCCTAGAAATCACATTCCAAAGGGACTAGTTCCTTTCGAAAGACTATTTGACAGAAATGATGTGGCAGTGAAAGTTAAAGGATGGGTTGATGATGCTGATGTAACTGAATGCAACATTGGTAAAGAGAAAGATCCAAAATTTGTCAAGTTGTCAAGCAGTCTGTCAAGGGAACAAAGGGATGAATATGTTGAGATATTAAAGTAGTTTGCTAATGTGTTTGCATGGAATTATGAGGATCTCATAACATACGACACCAACATCATTGAGCATAAGATCCCACTAAAGGAAGAGGTCAAGCCATTTAAGCAGAAACTGAGACAGATCAACCCTATGTTGTTTCCTATCATGGAGAAAGAGGTAAAAACGATTTTAGATGCCCAGATTATCATTCCTTCGAGGTATTATGAATGGGTGGCCAACTTGGTCCCAGTGAGAAAGAAGAATGGAGAAATCAGACATTGTGTTGATTTTAGGAACCTAAACAGAAGCTCCAAGAAAGATAATTACCCATTGCTGAAAATGGAGCACATATTGCAGAGGATGACAGGTGCATCCAGGATGTCCATGATTGACAGATTTTCTAGCTATAATTAGATTTATGTCTTACCTGAGGACAGAAAGAAGACAACATTCACCACTCCATGGGGTACATTCATGTATGTCAATATGCCCTTTGGATATATGAATGCAAGAGCAACTTTCCAACGCGTTATGGACATCACCTTTATTGGGGATAGGGATAAATTTGTAGTCATTTATCTGGATGACATTACAGTTTTCTTGTAATATACCAGATATAAAAAGTATGCAGAACAGAAATAAAATGCTAGAAATGGCAGAATAACAACAATATAATGAGAATAATCACCACAATAACACTGAAATGATATAAGAATAACAACAAAAATAACACTTTGATTCTGAGATCAATGTTCATGGGCCTCTTCGAGGGGGCAACCTCCAGTTGAGCAGAGCTCTATTACAATAATCTCCAAGCTAGGGTTCTCATACCCTCAACTCCTATTTATACTAAATATGTCTATCAAAAGAAGCATCTAGAGGAAGATCCTTCTAGAAGCGGAAACTTCTATTAGGTCTTCTTACATTTGACTTATTCTATTTTATTGAAAGGCCTTATTAATATTGACTTTTATTACATCCGAATATATTGTTCTACCTATGTGTGGGTTAGGACCCTAACATGTCCTCCCCCTTAAAAACAGCCTTGTCCTCAAGGCTTGAGATGTGGAAATTGTTGCAAAATGGTAGTTGGTTCCCAAGTGGCATATGTTGGAGTTGTATCTCCATTGGATTAACACTTCCTTGATGGTTCTCTGATGCGGGCGACGCTCACGCTGGTACAAAATGGCTTGTGGTTGTAGCCAAATGGATCCTTCTTCGGCTAACTTGGGAAGGTTGGTTTGAATTTGGCACTTAGTTCTAATCACCTTCTTTAAGCAGGAAACATGAAAAATAGGATGTAGCTTCGAATGACTGGGCAAAGCTAACTAATAGGCCACCTGTCCCACATGCTTGAGAACTGTATAAGGACCATAAAATTTGGGCGCTAGCTTCAAACAATGCTCGGACTTGAGGGAATTTTTCTTGTAAGGTTGCAAGCGAAGAAACACCTGATCCCCTTCTTCAAATTGACATTCAGAGTGACCTTGATCTGCTTGTTGCTTCATGTGATTTTATGCCATGACCAAATTCTCTTTAAGGGTACGGAGAATAGCCTCTCGAACTGTAAGTGTTTGGTCAACTGCCTGGACCTTCGAGACACCAGGTAAGTATGAGAGAATTGAAGGTGGCTTCTGTCCATATACCGCTTCCAATGGAGTCATGCGTGTAGTTGTATGGTATGAAGTGTTGTACCACCATTCAGCTAGGGGTAACCATTGGACCCACTAATTTTTATTTTTTGAGGCAAAACACCTCAAATATGTTTCCAAACACTTGTTGACAACTTCTATTTGACCATCAGTCTGGGGATGATAAGTTGTACTGAGATGAAATTAGGTGCCTAGTAGCTTGAACAGTTCTTGCCAAAAATTGCTTGTGAAAGTTGGGTCACGATCAGAAACAATAGAGTGTGGCATGCCATGAAGCTTGAAGACCTGATCCATGAAAATTTGAGCCACCATGGATGTTGTAAACGGGTGTTGAAGCGCGCAGAAATGAGCATACTTGGAAAGGCGATCAACAACCACCATGATGACTGATTTATTTCCCGATTTGGGTAAGCCTGTAATAAAATCCATAGAGATGTCCTTCCAAATAGCAGGTGGAATTGGGAGCGGTTGTAGTCTGCCCAGAGATTTGATTGTTTCTCCCTTGTTGCATTGACACACATCACATTCGGCGAAAAAATTACGAATGTCATGTTACATACCATCCCATAAAAAAGAACGTTTGACCCTATCATAGGTTTTGGTGAACCCGGAGTGCCCCGTTGTCGGTGTAGCATGAAGCTCAGAAAGTGTCGAGGATTTAAGCTTTGATTGTTTACTTAAATATAGACAACCTTTGTATCAAATCTCATCATGGAGCCAAGAGTACCTTGGGGGAGCTGGAGCACTGGATTGCAATTGTTGGATCAACTAAAAAAATTTGGGATCTTGTAGCCATTTGTGGCGAACGACTTGGAGCCAATCTGGTCCAATGAAGGAAATAGAAAAAAGGGATCCTTCATCTTCATATTTGCGAAAAAGTGCATCCGCAACCACATTTTCTTTGCCTTTCTCGTAAATGATCTCATAATCATAGCCAAATAGCTTAGTTGCCCATTTTTGTTGCTCCGGGGAGGAAATGCGTTGTTCTAGAAAATACTTGAGGCTTTGATGGTCTGTCTTAATTTGGAAGTGTTTCCCCAATAGATAAGGGTGCCACAAATGAATGGCATGTAGAATAGCCAACATTTCCTTTTCACAGATAGAATTGCCCATATTTCTTTCAGATAGTTGCTTGTTGGTAAAGGCCAAAGGCCAACCCTCTTGCATAAGGACAACACCAATTCCTTTCCCTAAAGCATCACATTCCAAGACAAAGGTCTTTTTGAAATCAAGAAGGGCCAGGAATGGGGTGGTGCACATGGCCATCTTCAAGGTTTGAAAAGCTTGAGCAGCAGCTAGATTCCAAGTGAAAGAGTTATTTTTTAGTAGAGTAGTGAGAGGTGTTGCAATCTTTCCGTAATTCTTAACAAACTTGCGATAATAACCTGTTAAGACCAGAAATCCATGCAATATTTTGAGAGTCTTTGGGTGAGGCCATTCTTGCATAGCTTCAATCTTTTTAGGATCCACCCTGACGCCATCCTTTCCAACCATATGACCCAAGTCCTCTACTTCTGAGGTGCCAAAATCACATTTATACTATTTAAGAAAAAGTTGGTGCTAAGAGAGTAGATGGAGAACTCGATCCACATGAGCAAGATGTTATGTCCAGGTCTTTCTATAGATCAGGATATCATCAAAGAAAACTAAGACAAAAGGATGGAGAAAAGGATGGAAGAGATGATTCATGAGGCTTTGGAAGGTGGAGGGGGAATTACACAAGCCAAAGGGCATGACCAAAAAATCTTAGTGTCCCTCATGAGTTCTAAAGGAAGTCTTGGGAATTTTTGCCTCTTTCATACGTATCTGGTGGTAGCCCGAACGAAGATCAAGTTTAGTAAAGAATTGGGCACCACTCAGTTCATCCAGGAGGTCATCAATGACAGGAATGGGAAATTTGTCTTAAATGGTAAGTTTGTTGAGGGCACGGAAGTCAGGACACATTTTCCAAGAACCTTATTTCTTCATGACCATGACCATAAAGAAGAGTAGGGGCTTGTACTAGGGCAGATAATGCCTACATTAAGGAGTTCCTGGACCATTTTCTCAATTTCATTTTTTGGGGAAAAGGGGTGACGATACGGATGGATATTGGGAGGAAGGCTTTCGAGTACAAGGGGAATGGAATTATCATGAACACCACGTGAAGGAGGGATTCCTTGGGGAAGGGAAAAGACCACTTGATGTTTAGAAAGGATGTCTTGGAGGTCTTTCATCACCGAGGGTGTTTATGTTGCTTGTATGGTATGGAGTTGTGAAATAACACCAGAATGACCCTTTTTGAGCAGCTTTTCCATGCGATGGGAACTAATGATCTCAGGTGAACCGATGGTGATGCCTTGGAACTTATATTGGTGGCCCTCCTGGTCAAATTGCATGGTTAATTCCTGAAAATCCATAAGAATGGGACCCAAAGTCCTTAGCCAGTCTGCACCCAACACAATTTCACAACCACCCATGTCGATAGAAAACATATGAGATTTCAGGTGGTAGTCACCAATTTGGAGACACATTTTCCCAATGCCCTCCACATTTCATGGAGCCACCATTGGCAATCATGATTTGGAAATTATTGACTGCATGGATGTAGCAATGAGTTTCTTGGGCAATGCGGCGATGAATAAAATTATGGGTGCTTCCACTATCAACCAGAATGATGACCTTCTGATGCTTGATGTAACCGATTAGCTTGAGGGTTTGGGAAGCGGAGAAGCCAGTGAGAGCATTGAGGGAAATGACCAGTTCTACTTCGGGAGGGTCTGAGGGAGGGGTTATGTCGAGGGTTTCAAGTGACTCGGACACAAGAGGAGTTTCAATATCCTCTTCCGAAATATCCTTGGAGGGCCATAAACATATTTTGTTCCTTACACTTATGGCCCGTGAAATATTTTTCATCACAATTATAACAAAGGTCTTTGAGTTGGCGTTCAGCCATTTCAGCCCTGGTCAATTTTTGGATCTTTAGTGGAGCAGAGGGAATAGTTGGATTTATTGGTTTAAGGCGAGGGATAAAGGAGGGTTTCTAGTTTTGAGAAGATACAACATGTTTTGCTTCTTTAGCTCTTTTATTAGCGTCCACCCAACTCTGAGGCTAAGCCATGAGGACATGGGCTCGAATCGTATCCTTGAGGCCACTGATAAAACATTCTCGGAAAAAGGCATCAGACATGCCCTCTGTCCGAAAATCCAAGTGCTCAAAGGAAGTTATAAAGTCTTCCACTGTTCCTGATTGTTTCAACTTTGTCAAACGGCCCAAATGGTTGGTGTTAGTGTCAAAGCGTTCATAAAGCTCTGCCACAAAGTGTGTCCAAGCAATATATCCTTGATGAGAAGTTTTTCTCCATTTCCACCATTTCTAACGTTCTTGATCTAGATGGAGAACACCATACCAGAGTTTGGTCAAGTCATTTGTAATGTCGTATAAAGAAAAATAATGTTCCATTTGGGTTACCCGACTAGTGGGGTCCGAGCCATCAAATTTGGTCACATCCACCCGTGGAAGACGTAGGTCACGTTGAAAGTGATGGTTCTGAAATTTGTGGGAATGAGAGGAATGTTCACCTTCAGTATGTGGAGGTGAGGAAGAGGAAGGGTTATCTGTAGGGATATGCAGTTTGGTGCAGAGTGTCGAAAAGACAGATTCAATCTTGGTGGTGAGGTCTTGTTTGATTTCCTCCATTGAGGACTGCATGGTTGTATTGATGGTAGCAACATTGGCACTGAGTTGTTTCACTTCTTGTTGGGTCTCGGTGAGACTAGATTGCAAGGTGTTGAAGAGAGCTTCCAAGTCTTGGCTACGAGTATGGTCCATGAGGATGGGGGAACTAAAAAGGGGTGGGCAGGGTAAAAACTTTTGCCGAAAAATGATATGTATGAATGTGATAAGGGTGAAGAGATGAATCCAATGGAATAGGTCTCAAATAATGGTGAAAAAATTTCTAGACTGTACCCTTAGCCATACTACCTGAATACCCAGGTACTAGAGAGTATCTTCCTAAGTGTTGTTCTCGGTGGCACTATAGCAGTCAGGCGGCTGATCAGTTTATCTAAAAAGGGCTTCAAGAAATCTAGGTTGATCCGTACACAGGTGATGTATGATGCGCTACCACTCGAAGGCGTACCAACAGGGGTTACAAGGGTGGCCAACAGATGTGCGCTTAAGAACCACTTGTATTTCATGTGTGTATGAATCCCTCAACCGCGGGTTTATGCACGTAACAACATATCTTTGTGGCTTAAAGACGTCGAAATACGTCTCTACCCTGAAAAAAAAATTACCCACAATTTCTGCCAAGGAAAGTGATATGATACCACTTGTAATATACCAGATATAAATGCTAGAAATGGCAGAATAACAGCAATATAACCAGAATAATCACCACAATAACACTGAAATGATATAACAATAACAACAGAAATAACACTTTGATTCTAAGAGCAATGTTCATGGGCCTCTTCGAGAGGGAAACCTCCATTCGAGAAGAGATCTATTACAACAATCTCCAAGCTAGGGTTCTCATACCCTCGACTCCTATTTATACTAAATATGTCTATCAAAAGAAGCATCTAGAGGAAGATCCTTCTAGAAGCGAAAGCTTCTATTAGGTCTTCTTACATTCAAATTATTCTATTTTATTGCAAGGCCTTATTAATATTGTTCTTCCTATGTGCGATTTATGACCCTAACATTTCTCTAGGATTGATAAAGAACATTGTCATCATCTGAGAAAGGTCTTCCAAAAATGCAAAAAAATTGGTCTCTCCCTGAATCCCAAGAAGTCATTGTTTGCTATGAAGGAGGGAAAATTAATGGGGCACATAGTATCAGCTAAGGGAGTAAACATTGATCCCAACAAGGTGAAAGCCATCCAAACCTTAGCACTCCCTAGATCCAAGAAAGAAGTTCAGTCTTTCTTGGGGAAGATTAATTTTCTGAGAAGGTTTGTTTCTAATTTTGTTGAACTAGTGAAGGACATTACAGTCATGTTGAGGAAAGGAAATGTTTAGACCCATAAGAAGCCCAAAAAATCATGTTTGACTTTCATGATAGTTTGTGTGGGGGACATCATTTCTGGAGAACCACAGCCTACAAGATTCTCAGAGCTGGTTATTTCTAGCCTAGCCTATTCACTGATGTTTGTGCTAAAATCAGGGCTTGTGTCAAGTGTCATAAATTCTCAGGAAAACAACAGCTCAAGTCCTTGCCTTTGAAGCCTGTGGTGGCTTCAGGACCCTTTCAGCAGTGGGGCCTAGATTTTATTGGGAAGATTAATCCGACTTCTAGTGATCAGCACAGGTGGATCTTGACTGCCACAGATTACTTTACCAAGTGGATAGAAGTTATCCCCACAAGGAACCCTTCTCACAAGGTAATCATTGGTTTTCTTGAGGATATTATAGAAAGGTTCAGCTGTCCGAAAAGAATTGTCACTGATAATGTTGCATCCTTTAAGGCCGAACCATTGATTCAATTCTGTGAGCAGTTTGGGATTGCATTGATTCACTCAAATCCATACTACCCTCAAGGGAACAGACTAGTAGAGTCCTCTAACAAGAGCCTTATAAAGATCATCAAAATATTGTTAGAGGACAATAAGAAAGCATGGGATTCAAAGCTCAAGTTTTCTTTGTGGGCTGACAGAGTGACAAGAAAGAGATCTCTTGGTGTCTCTCCTTTTTAGCTTGTATATAGAATTGAGGCCATCTTTCCTTCTCAGGTGGCCTTACCCATGGAAAAATTCTTCCAAGACTGCCAAGGAGAGCCTGATGATATGATCAGAAGGATACAACAGTTGGTGGAAGTGTAGCAAGCTAGAGAGTAGTTATTGGACAAAGCATATCAGCATCAATAGAAGATCAAGCAGGCTTTTGACAGAAAAGTAAAAAAGGAGTATTTTCAGCTGGGAGATCTAGTACTAAAATGGGATGCGCCCAAGCAAGATAAAGGAAAGAATGGTAAATTTGAGGCCTTATGGATCGGCCCCTTCAAAATTTCTGAAGTTTTTTCAAATAACACTTACAAGTTGCAAAATTTGGAGGATGCTGAAGTTTTTGGTAGCCCTGTAAATGGGCATTTTCTGAAAAAAATTGTTACTTAAAGCCATGAGAGGTTTCCCATGTCATTGTAAATATCATTTTTATTTTTATTTTTTTATTTTTGTTTTTATAAAGACTCCATAGCCCAATAGATAAGGCACTGGAACCGCGCATTCTTGGCAACTCGCAGGGAGCATGCCATCCTCTATGGAGCCAATGTTATCACAATAACTTTTCAAGGTCCTATGAGTTGGTGGTTTATACCCGAGTCTATGTCCGTGCCCTAATTTTCTCTCTTTCGCAAGCCATGTCTTTAAATTTTCCCCTTCAGACGGAAAAGTTGTTTTGTTTTCCCCTTTTTGTTTAAGCACTCATCTTCGTTACCTCTGTCATTGATCCTTCTATTTTCCCGAACCCTTTGCCAGTCATCCAAGTTTTTATTTTATGCAGACCACAACCATGAGCACAAAGCGTAACACTTAGAGTGGTCTGATATTGACTCAAATCAAGCGAGCGAGCAAGTTCAGTTTTCAGCAGAGGAGATTCCATTCAAAGTTTGGATTTGCGGCCCTCAGGCGATCGGGATCATAAAGTTGCGTGAAGTTTAACATCAGACAAAGGTCTGAAGTCGCGAGGTCAATCCTAGTCATTGGCATTGGGAAGGGCACGTGGCGAAAGATCATCATTTCGCAGTTTCAGAAATCGGAAAGTGTAGAGGCAAGGGTTGTTAGAACTCGCGAAGTCCGAACTTGTGAAATGATCTGGACCGTTCAATTCAAAAGGGCACGTGGCACAGGATCAGAAATTTCGCGGTTTTGCGAGTCGAAAAATTCCAAGGGCAGAGTCGTAAGGACTCGTGAAGTGCAAACTCGCGAAATGATATGGATCGTTCAATCCAAAGGGGAATGTGGAAGAACATAAGAGAAATCGTGATTTCATGAGTCAGAGGTTCAGCATGGAGCAAGGCGCAAGTTCCCAAAACATGAAATCGTGAAGCACCTAAGAGTTGGGCCCATGGTCACAGCCCGAGGCCACATAGGAGGTGGGCCCAAGGAAAAAGGTAAGTGGCCAGCGCATGATTGGTGACTCGAGTTTTCAAGGAAGAAATTGCAGTCGTTGAATGCATAGTAGATCTGACCGTCGATCTGAATAAGACCATTTCGCAATATCTAGTATCAAGAGATTATAGTCATGCGATGTGAAAACCCCCAAAATGCGAAATCACAATGTGCCCAGGAATTGGGCCCATGGTCACAGCCAGAGGTCATATGGAAGCGGGTCAAGGAGGAAAGGTTGGCACCCATAGTGTAGAGTCGGCCAACGTGGAGTTACGAGGAAGAAATCGCAGTCATTGGATGCAAAATAGATCTAGTCGTCCATCTGAGTCAGTCAATTTCGCAATATCGAGTATCGAGAGATTGTAGCCATGCGATGTGAAAACCCCCAAAATGTGAAATCGCGATGCGCCCAATAGTTGGGCCCATGGTCATGGCCCGAGATCACATGTAGGAAAAATGCGGTGGAGGAGAAGCTAGCACCAAGAGATTTGAGAGTGCGAAAGGAAAGGGTGTGGATTTCATGAGACCTGCACCTAAAGTCGAATATGCCCGTGTGAGTTAAAGACCGAGACCATCATGGTTTCAAGGTGTCGGGTTGACTCAAAGGGCCGCTAACAACTCATGGTAGATCCTTAGGTGTTAAGTCTTGTTATGATCCTAATGAAGGAAGTTAATGAAAAAAGGAGTGGTGGTTGAAACCTCAACTCACTCCATAAATGGAAGGTATGGAAGGTTCGACTGTGGGGATTGAACCGTCAACCTGTGGTACTCCTGCGAGCAGATTTTCCTACAAAACCCATGTTGATCTGAGCTCGCGGCTGAAAAAAGAATGCCCACACAGTCTGACAGAGTGGGCGTCGACTGGCAACTTTGAATGCAGGGGTTTGATCACGCTCCTAGTAGTTGCAGCAGTTTTGAGTATATATACTCGGTTTTGATTTTTTTTAAGGTCGATGGTTGAGCTAAGCTCCCGTATTGTAATGTTTTAACGAAGCTCTAGTTCTTTGGTTATGTAACTTGATATGATATTTCTTGTTTAATGAAAGCCAACTTCTATTTCCATCTTATTTGCGTCTGATATTGAATGTTCATGATTGAATGATTCACATGGATTGTGGTGAATGTGTTGTAATGGATGTTTGATTGCAGTGGAGTTATAGCATTTTCAGTTTCTTGAAACCCCGAATTCAAGAGGATCTTATTTTTAGAGTTTTTCCTTCTTAGGCTACTGGAAGACCTGATGTCCAGAGCAGACCTTTACATCTTCTCCTCAATTTATTCCTCCTATTCACCCTTACTACAACTTACTAGTTGAAGTTGATCAAGACCTCATTTGCCTATGCATACTGCCCCAGTTTTCTGAGTTAAAACGATATTCTCTTGAGTTTGCCCCATTTTACGTCTTTAAATCCATTAACCGTGACATATAACCTGATGGGTACTGGGCTTACCTCTACCGCAATCCAGAGGTGACTTCTTGTGCTAACAGTATGGGTAAAATGTTTTTACGAATAATATCTTGTTTTTAATGAATAGTGTTAGTGTTAATTAACATGTCATAGCAGAAGGAGAAGGAATGGTTGTATCCATTGGCAATCAGTAGAGTTGTGATAAAGAGAAAGTGAAGGAGAAGCTTGTGGCAGAAGAACCTTGCAACAAGGGATGTTGTAAAACACTTTCAACTGAATATTGGAAGTAAGGAGAACAATAGAATTTCTCGAAAGAAATGTGAGTAGGTGTAGAGCCAAAGAAGAGGATAGGAATGCTCAGAAGGTTCTAGTGGAGAGAACCGGTGATAGGAAAAGGCCAAAGCTCGGGAGCAAGCTTGGTGAGGATTATTGAGTAGCAGGTAGAGGAGACTTGCTACAGAGGCTTGATGCAACTCATAGTGGACTAGAATAAGTTCACAAAAGAGAGGAGATGGAGATGACTATTGATGCTCATGTCATAAGTTCATAGAGAAGCCAGAGCAAGAGGAAGGAGAATGCAAAAGCAGTTGGCAGAATGATGAGTCAAGAGGAGTTTGACATAAAAATTACTGAGGTAAGGGAGAGACGTAGTATAATTATGGATATACTATGGAAGAGTGAGAGAGACCAAGGATGGATTTGGAATGTGAAGGGGAAGGTCAAGTGGTGGGTTATTGAGTAGTTGTATGTAGGGAAGATGAGATGAATTTTGAAGCATAAGTTGAGTGATTGGATGGAGAAAGAGAAACTTAGAGAAACTGATTTTGGACAAAGGTTAGTGGCATAAGAGGAATTTCACTTTTGTGAACCAAACCAAGGACTATTCCTTGGAGAGGAAGATGGTAGAGATGTTGATGTGAGACCTATCGAGACTCATCTCATGAACTATCGGGAAAGTTTAGAGAAGCATGTGTAAATGATGTCATAGGCATTAAATGATACCATGGTGTCTTATGTTTTTAAAACTAATGATTTGTGTGTGTTTACAGGTTGTGCAAAGGATGAAGTTGGACAGTCATTTGGGACTGTCATAAAGATTGTTGAAGGTGGAGGTATGATTTCTAAAGGCATGGTAGCATAAAAGAATCATAATTTTGTTGTGAGGGAAGATGAGATATTGTCAGCTCATGAAAGTAGTTATAATGAAGACTATACACAACTTGTAAATGTGGAAGAAGACATTGAGGATGAAATTTTGATGGAATGCTCAGACTAGCATAAGGAGATGATGTCAGATGAGACCTAGGAGTCTCATAAATTTAAAATTGATCATTGGTGTGTGTATGCAATTTCTGGGGACAACCACAAAGAAAATAAAAAAATGAGCAACATTTAGATAAAATGCTGACGAATTATGATGAAGAATTACGATTGCTGGAAAAGTGGTTGATTAATCCAAAGCTTGAAGGAGACTGCATAGATGTTGTAGACACAGATTATTCAATGATACCTGATCTGAAGGAAGAATGTGAGGCATCAAGAGGAGAAGAGGAGACATTATTAGTTTTCCAAAATAATTATTTTTCTGAGTATGTGAGTTATAAGCAATCAAAGGATGTAGAATTGTCTAAAGAAGGTGGATTTCTACTACAACAAAATAGTGTAGACTTTGAAGAGTAATCCCATGGACACAATAACATCAAGGATATAAATACTACGGAGTTTGCATTAAATATATGAAGCCCATATGAAGGACAGGGTCATAAAAAGGCATAGTTGGACATTGAGATTGATAAATTATGGAAGTTAATGATGAAGAAGTCCAGATGGAAATACCATGGGATTAAAGGTACACTCAGTCACAATTTGCAGTTAACTAGAAGGGATTATACCAGCAAGGTAATTAGCAGACAACAGAGTCATATATGGGATCCTGGAAGGTTGTAGACAACAACATGGAAACAACAAGATAGTAGGACAAATAGACAACAGCATAAGGTTTGGGATCCAAGAAGACTTAAACAAATAAAGACTCATGATCAGGAGATCATGAATGATTTTAACCATGGGAGTCTAGTGCAGGAGCATTTTTGCCTCCAAAACAACCTAGTTTGACTAGACCTAGGGGGTCTTTGAATTATTGTATTTTCCTATGTTTTATTGGAATCTAGAAGGATTGCATTAGTTGGGTTGAGAATGATTGGAATGTAATCGAATATGTTTTGTTAAATGGATCTGGAGAGAGTTGTGGAATTTAGAAAGACAGTTGAGGATTTTGTGGATCCAAGAGATCCTTGAGATTGATTGTAAATTTTAGGAGTATGATTAGGATTTGAAAATGATTAACAGTTTAGATTCCTTCTTTAATTATGTAATCCTATGGGAAATAGAAGCATGTGTGTATTTGTAGAGACAGAAAAAGATAGAGAGTGTGTGTGAAGGAAAAAGGCATGGTGTGGCCAAAGTATGAACATAGGCTAATTAATTGCAAACCAGGCCTGGAAAGGGAAAGGCCTTGTGTAAACTCATGTACAGATTCATTAATAGAATCTTTGTGTTTATGGGTTCTCTGTGTCAGTATTGAATTGGATTTCTTTCCAATGTATTAATGTTTTTGTGTTGAGTAATTAAAGTCCAGGTTGGCTTTGTAGAGGCATGTTGCAGGTTGCAGGTAATATCGTGATTAAATCCTTGTATTAGTGAAGGATATATGGTTGTGTGATCATCAATCATCACAAATATTGATGACACAAGTTTGATCATAGAATGGATTGAATTGGTAGCTGAATCAAAGTAAAATCGAGGAGAACATGGTTCTATTTATTTTTTTCAGTGAGAAGAAATAGTGACCGTTAGATTGAGATGAACAGTCGATCATGACCATTGAGTATATACCCAAAATTTCCATTCTTATGTTAAGAATGGACAGATGATATTAGACATTGAATATAGATCTGTCCAGATCGACGACCAACATTTACCTGAGTTCGGAGTCTGATAGCGTCAATTGTTTTGAAGTCCAGATTTCGGAGCCTATTCCAACACTCTGATGCAAAAGCATCAAAGAATATTTCGATGGAAGAATATTCCAATGGAAGATAAAGATTTTTCATCGGAATAGATCTCTTGGAGATCTGATCATTCATTGGAGGTCAGTTCTAGACCTTAACTCCAAATACATCATTGCAATGGTGAATATGGACCATCCATCAAGAGGAAATCAATGAACAAGATCGAGCGTGGATTAAGTTTGATCGCAGTCAGGTTTACTCTGAGGAGAAATATAATATACTATAATGAAGTGGATCTGGTGGTCCACTTCATCAGAACATCATGAATACAAAACATAATTCCATATTTCCATAATAAATAATATTTTATCAACTATTCATTTTATATATTTACTTGACATCATATGAAATATAATACATGTATATAAATACACGTGGGGAATGATAAGTCATATTCTTCCCAAAGGTCACGACTTATCATTGACTTATAATTTACATTATAATGCATATTTACATAATTAAAAACCTATAACATATTATTAAATCATAAGAATTGTAATATACTAGGTATATTACAAGTCTTCCCCCCTTAAAAATGGTTTGTCCTCAAAGCATAGTTATAAAAGACTTATCTCTTTCTCTGGCTTGTAATATTGTCTCTTGATTCTTCATTCTTGAGTTAGTGATCATTGAGGACGTGAGACGATAAAATCCTTTAAGAATTGAGCAGAACTGTTGACTTGTAGAGTCTTCCCACCCTAATTCGATCTTCTATGAAACTGTGTGTTTATAGTGTTCTTGGAAAAAAATTGATGTTTTTCGACTCCCCTGATAGCTTCTATTTTGATCACCACTTGTAGTGGAAGTAATATTCTTTGGAATATCAATCATTTATTTATGTTGATACATTGATTGGTTGAAGTATCGACTTTTGTGATTAGGATGTCGATAAGGAATCCTTACAACTTAATCTTTACTTCTTATACTTGTAGCTTTTTCTTGATTAATTTTTGGAATTGAGTCTTCTTTGCACCCTTGGCTTGTTTTTACTTCGACATTTGAATACCTCTTTACATTAGTTGGATTTGCATCCTTTTGAGTTGTAAGGTTTACTGGCTCTGTATTAATTCCTTTATCCATAATTGTGTTGTTTACATCTGAATACTTCTCTAGTTCCATGGGTTCAATCACTGTCTCTTTATCATCCAATGATTCTTTGTTGATAAGTTGATCTAACTTGTTCTGTAGCGACTTCTTATCACTCTTTAACTTCTTAATTTCTGTGAGTAAACTTTGATTATGAACCCTTAGGCATAAAAATTCTTCCTCGTTATCTGATTTTTCGACTTCAGTTATAATATCTTGATTCTCTGGCTTTTCATCTTTCATCTTTTTAATTTGTTCAATCAATTTCTGATTAAGGTTCCTTAGGCAGGAGCTTTCTTCCTCTTTTTTGGTCAATTTCTCTTTGAGACCTTTATTTTCTTATTCTGAATTTTGATTATCTTGTTTCTTGTCTTTTGACTTCCTGATTTTTACTAGTAAATTTTGATTCTGATTTTTTAATCTTGATATTTCTTCATCTCGTTCTAGTAAGTCTGTCCATTTTTTTTTGTTTTTCTTTTAGTTTTTAGTTCTTCAATTTGTGCAATGAGTTCTTTATTTCTCTCTTTGAAGTAAAGATTATTTTTCTTTGTTAACCCGTTAAAATATTTCTCCATCTCAATTTCCAATTTTAATTTGCTATTGATGTCTTTATCATTTCCTTGATGTTTTTATAATTTCCTAGTTTGCCTTTTAATATTAGTGATTTCCTTTGTGAGTTATCTTGATATTCTTCCATAATAAATGATTTCCCACAAATCGGACAGAAGCGGTTGTGATTTCCTTACTTTGGTTTCCTTCCAATTTAATAAAAGGTATTAAATAACTTTAATAATTCTCTTTATCTTTTAAACCTTATCACTTTTTATTTAAAATAACTTTGTAACTTATGAAAAATCATCTTTCTTTTAATACCCTCTCTTCTTACTTTTCCTTTATAAATATATTTTACACAAGTTAATTCGGGTTGAATTAATATTACTCCAAAAGACTTAGGTCATTGATTTTTTATTTTCGCTTCAACCCCACGTGTAAAAAAGTTGTAAAAAGTTACCACTGTAAATTCTTTTTTAATATGGTAAAGAAATACCATGGGCCAATGGTTTTCCAAAACCATGGGCCAGCAAACCACCCACATTAGAATCATAATTTACTCTTCCTTCTTCTTTGGAACTTTTTCTTTTAAATTAACCTTTGTTTTTTTTTGTTCTTTCTTTCTTTTTTCTTATCCCTTTTTTCCCTTTATTTATTTATTATTTTTTTCTTGTTCTTCTTGATATTTGGTACTAACTTGTAATTTCTAAAGATTTTTTTTTTTCAATGGAAAAATGCCCTAAAGTGGTCAAAGACCTAGATAACTTAGAGAAACTCTGAATATTTTTTGTATGGGGCTACAAGCTTGTATGACCAATGGTCAGGATCATCAATGAAACTCTAATACCAAATGAAGTGGATCTGGTGGTCCACTTCATGATAACATCATGAATACAAACATAATTCCATATCTCCATAATAAATAATATTTTATTTACTGTTTATTTTACATATTTACTTCATATCATATGAAATACAATACGTGTATATAAATACACATGGGGAATGATAGGTCATGTTCTTTTCAAATTTCATGACTTATCATTGGCTTATCATTTACATTATAATTCCTATTTACATAATAAAAAACCCATAACATATTATTAAATAATAAGAAATGTAATATACTAGGTATATTACGAGAAATTTGGATCGTCCATCCTATGACGATCAACGACGAAGATTGGAAGTTGTAGAAGTCCGACAATCAATCGGAGCCATTCATCAGGATAGCAAAATCAACGACTGAGATCTATTCGGAATTGAATAGATCAACGAATACGAAAGAAACATGTGGCAACTGACAAATACCATGATAGATGGCATTAGTGAATGAAAAGTGGGCATGTGGCAGTTGGATCCATGAGTGAAAGTGTGGCATGTGGCATCCACGTGTAAGTCCTTTGACAAAGGTTTAGCGCAATGGAAGCGAAGACCAGTGAGTGTGACCGTGGATTGTGAATGATCAATGGTAGAGGTTGGTTGGTATTCATTGTCCAAAGAGGCCATTCAGAGTACCAAATCCAACCCTTTGGAGTCTCACTCTAAAATTCCATTCTGAATACAATTGTATGCACATAAAAGATATGACCATTGGATCAGATCACGGTTAAATCACAATTGTCCATCCATAAGGTGAGTAATTTGATGGCTTGTGGGAGAGTTAAGCCCTAATGATGTTAAGTGTGTGGCCATGGCACATGGTCATGTGGAGTGAAAAAGGATCAGCGAGTGGAGTTTTAGCATGCAGTTATATTGTTGGGTCACAAAGAAAAAAAAATAAGTTAGCGTTGATCCGAAGAGCGCTTAGATAAGTGCCTCTATTTAAATTTGATTTGTGTGTAACATAGTTGCTTGAACTTTGTATAGAGCGAGGATATTTTGGGTCCACACAATTGATTTTGAGAGCAGCTCGAGACTATAGTTGGAGCATAATTTAAATTAAGAATTATGCACCTATGGGATACAGGTCGGGAGGTCATCAGTTAGGGGTAAGCTACAATAACCCAAGTGATTTATGACGAGGAGAAGCCAGTAAAATGAAGCAACACATTGAAGCCTATCCATATGAATACAAAACATGAAGACGATGCAAGCCATATAGTGAAGACGATAGAAGATGAGGACATGATTTGATAAGACCTTGATAGATATTAAAGCAAGTACTCATTAAGGGGGTGTGTTGGAATATGTAACTCCTACTTGTCTTAGTGATTAATGTGTGAGGAGGTTGTAATTATTATTGTGAGGTAGAGAATAATCTCTATGTGAGTGGTTTGATCCTATAGTTTAGGAGTTTGTTAGATAGTTGAGTGTGAGAGAGATTCTCTTCTACAAAGTATCCTAGTATATTGTGTGGATGAGATATTCTCTCAACTAGAATGATTGTGTGGCTAAGATAGTGTGACTATCTTTAGACCAAGCTTGATGTATATAAATGTGTACTTATTTTCTATGAGATCAATGGACTCGTTTTTTTTCTGTGCAACAACGTCTACTATCCAATATTTTAATTTTTGGCTCATAAATACTCATTCAATGCTCCCTTGATTGCAAACGCTTGTTGGCCCTATGCATTGTAATTCTCATCAACATAATGTATAAAAAATATATGTGCCATTTACTAAACCATTTGAATACCCTACATTGGTTGGTATGCATCATCATAGTTTCTGATGAGTGGTTCATGAATGGAATGCTCATGAGAACGTGGTAATAATTCTAAACTTGCTACCCCCTTTCACTTGTTATCATATCATCACTTCCAAAGCATATTCCCTGCTTGGTTCTGCTCATTCACAACCAATGATTACAATACCAAGTGTTAAAAATGCTCCATGGTTTATATCTTTGTTGCAACATGGGTTCATGAATATATGGTTGAGGTGATATTTCCTTGTTGTCTTAGTTTCACTTTTCAACCTTTTGGACATTGATTATTGATTCATACAACAACACATATAATCTCTTTCAACATTTGATTATGGATGTTCTTATTTGGCATATAATATGTCCTCTCCTTTGTTAAGCATGATGATGAATAATGAATGCATATATTGATACTCACACTCCCACACTTGTTGTTGAAGTTGGAGTGGATTGCACTAAATTGGTCGTCTTCATCGAACAATGGGTATGCAAGTAGGTGTAGAATAATTATGAATATTTCTATTATTACTATTTGAAAGCTTTGTTTGAGAAAAGTGATGAAATTTATATTATAGTTGTTAGATAGAAGAAATGTTTTTTTCCCAAGTAACAATCCTAACCAACTTATGTTGAGTTTGGTTATTACAATAAAGAAATGAATGGTGACCTTGATAATAAAAATTTAATAATTAGATGTTTCTTTAACCTATTCATTAGAGTTAAAGCATCAAAGAAAAACCCACCGTTAAAGCATCAAAGAAAAACCCACACTTACATTGTTTAATTTGACTCAAGAAAATGTTTATAAAAAAAAAACTTACACAAAATGTGGCAATGACCTTTCTAAGTGATAATTTAGAAATTATGTTGAACATACTTTTCAAGGGTTTAATTGGGAGGCATGTATGCTTGAAACTTTAAATATAGAAAACTAGGTAATATAATTTCTTTTTAAAATCTATGGAGACTTCTTATCTTCTCAAATATGTGGAATGATGATGGAAAACGTGTTGGGAAGGTCAAACAAGTGGAGAGTCACCAATTTTATAGACAACACCTTGGATAAAGTGATCCACCATGGTGCAAGTCTTATTAAGCATTTTGTAGTACAAATTCATTCAACTATTGGCTCTATTGAAGATAAATTATAATTTAATATGAAGTTCTAATTTGATTATGTATTATTGTTTAAAATTATTCATAAATTCTAAGTTTAATTAATCTCTATTTAAATATTTAAAAGCTTATGTTTGTTGTTATGTAGCTTAGCATAATTATTTTAAAAGTTAGCAAAAAAATTTACTTCAAATTAAATATTTAATATCAATTTGTGAAAAAGAGATTAAAAAAACTAAAAATTATAATGTTATTTTAATATTTCAATCTAATCAAGTAAAATGGAAGTGTTAAAAAATATTAAAATTAATCATATTCATTTTTTTAAGAATAAATCCACTTAATTTCACATTAATTCAATTTTATATATATAATGGAAATGTTAAAAAATATTAAAATTAATCATATTCATTTTTTAAGAATAAATCCACTTAATTTTACATGAATTCAATTATATATATATATATATATATATATATATATATATATATATATATAGTTTGAATGAATATAATCAGAAATTAAATTAATGGTTAAAAACATGTTTTTGAGATTATTTTTTATGAATTTTAAAAATTAATATTATTAATATATTTTTATATATTTAAATTTATTTTTTATTTAAAATAATGTTTTATTTAAAAAATTATAATATGTAAAAAAAAATCCAACGTTTTAAAATATGTATATATAATATATTTTTTTATTCAATCAATATGAATATTTTCATTCAAACTTACTGATCAAGTGGATTGGATTCGATAATGAACCAAAAACCTAAAGCGCCTGTAGCTTCCATATCCTTAGGCAAAACATCATTTTTAAGAGTATGGCACACTAACTTAGAAAATGACATTGTTAGGTGCATGTACAAAGCAACTCACTGAACATGGCATTTTTTAACCAGACATGGCATTTTTTAACCAGACAAAAAAGATTTGAGAGGGCGTTAGTGTGCTCACGAGAAAACTGATGCATTCAAAATTAAGCTTGACCTAATTAACCATTCATCCATTGTTCAAGAGGCAGACACTTGAGAAAGTTACTTTGGGTATGATTGTGACTATCCGGGCAACCCGCTTCTGATTGTAAGGCATAAATAACGTCCAAAAATTCTGCAACAGAAAGGAACTTTCTTGCAAACCATTCTTACAAAAGTAGCAATTTCTGACTCTGAATATGTACACAAACTGAGATCAAAATAGCAAGTTACTTGATCAGAAATGCCACCATAGGGAAGTAAAAATACAAAAGCTACACGACCCATGGACTACAGCGAGTCAGGGACTATCACAGCTTCATGGCCATTCGCTCAAAATGAATATATAAAATTCATTCTGGGAAATTTCATAAATCCATGAATCTTGCATGTTTCCATAGAATCGTTGCTTCTTTTCTGATTGCTTGTAATTATTGAAGCGCTGCCAAACATACATCAGGACCTTTAAGTCAGATCTTTGAAGTATGACAAAGGACCTTTAAGTCAGATCATTGAAGTATGACAAAACAGCATCACTAGCCCTTTGTGAACTCTATTTTGAGAGCAGTATGACTGAAGAGTGGGTTACAAGTAGCACTTTAATCTGATCACTGTGATACCTACTTTTATGGATCACATATTTCTTATATTCCAATGCGTTGTAGTTGACAGCGGAACAAGTTCAAACTGAATCAAATTTGCAATAATGCTTACCATACAGCTTAAGATGCAAGGATCATATACATGCATAGTACATGTGTGTGTGCTATAGTAGTATCTTATTATTTTAGCTTACTGTCCTGGTTGAAAATGTGTCACATATGTGATAAGCCTTCTTGAATGTTTCATTTTCAACTCCACATTTTCACAGCAAGAAAAATAGACTTGTAGGTGTGAAATGTTTTCAAAGTAATGCAGCCTGCAGGATTAAAAACGACCCTTCACAATGGATTGCTCACAGCCTCGGCCAATGGTATTATTTTAACGAAGTTTAATTTTATTATTATTAAAAGATATTTTTTCGTTTTACCTTAATAATGTTATACATCAATGTCACGGTGATGTAAGAGCACCTGCTTCTCTCAATGCAATTATGTGGAAAATGTCATGGCATTCTTCCTGAATCCAAAGCCAATTCATTGTCTAAAAAGTCTTAGTGGATGAGAATCGAGATCCAAATGCTCTTATTTCTTGCACATGTCTGGAAGTCAATTTCCCTTAAAGGTTAAAAATTTGGACATTTTTGTTTCCCAGAGTTATGGTTTTAAGAATATCACAGAAAAGAAGGTTCATTTTATATTTTTCAGTATGCTAGGTAATGGTTGACAATCTCCCGAAAATAGTGGTTGTAGTGTTAGAGCAGGATCTTATTATTTTAGCTTACTGTCCTGGTTGATAATATGAAAAATATGTCACATTTGTGATAAGCCTTCTGGAATATTTCGTTTTCGACTCCATAGGATCACAGCATGAAAGAACGGAGTTGTAAGTGTGAAATGCTTTCAATGCAATGCAGCCTGAAGGCAAAAACTTCCCTTCACAATGGATTGTTAAAACACTTGGCCAATGGGATTATTTTAACCGAATTTAATTTTATTATTGTGAGGAGATTTTTTTTTATTTTACCTTACAGACGTGACACTGTGACACCCTGAGAGCACCCTACTTTTCTCAATGCAATTATGTGGAAAATGATATGGCATTCTTCCTGAATCCAAAACCAGTTCATTGTTTAAACTTTAAAGAGTCTTAGTGGGGAGAGAATCAAGATCCAAATCCTCATCTTTCTTGAAGATATCTGGAAGTCAATTTCCTTAAAGGCTAAAACTTTGGACATTTTTGTTTCCCCGAGTTACTGTTTTGACGATATCAGAAGAAACATTGGAATAGATGTTTTTCAGATGCATCTAGCTTCTCTTTTAGTTTTACAGACATGGTCTGCAGTAGCAGTGTAGTTTTGATCTTTTTTCTTGTCCCTAGAGACTATCTTTCTTCTGTATACCTGTTGACATATTTTTTTGGTCCTGAGAGGTGGTATATGCTCAGAACTGAGTTGGGGATGGGTTGGTTTTCTTCTATGGCAACCCAGCCTCCAGCAGGCTGTATGTTTAATATCTTTTTTCTTAGCAGGCAATATATAGAATTCTTACTTAAAAAAAATAACAGAGGGAAAAAAGTTTATTTTGTATCATAGGAAAAAAAATTATTTTGTATATTTCCGCTGGTCTAGGTAATGTTTGACCAGCTCTGGGAACGTAGGGTTTGTTATAATTTTTTGTTGGGTCAGTTATTATTTCGGTTGGGTCAGATCTGGTTGACAATCTCTAAAAATAAGAAGACAGAAATCACTGAAACAAATCTTCTAAAGAATGTTCAAAGCCATGGGTGGATAGCGCTCCAAGAGGCCGGTAGAGTTTTTTTTTGGTGTTCCCTGTAGTTTGTCTAATGGAACATATTAGATTACGATAATGATTCTTTAGAAGCTGCTATACGTGCAGCATGTTTGGAGAGACAAACGTAGAATTAGGGTTCTTTAGTATGTTTAGCCATGTTGAAATGTCTTGCAAAAGCTCATTTCATGCTGCTCCAGAATCTGAGTTAGTTTGTAAATGCACTTATATGGTTAAAATTACAATTCAGCTTATCCCCAGTCATAACTCCACATCATATATGCTAAAATTATTTATAAGACTTTTGAAATGCCATTTATAAACTATTTTCATAGCCATGTTCACTGTTTAGTATAAAATCTGAAAGAAAATTTGGGCGCATATGAAGAAAAAGTGTAGAGTTGTTTGGATCGTTTTGCTTATATTCCAAATTACAAAGATATACCTTGCAAAGACACTCCAGCGAGTTATGGACTTCTTAAATATGTTAGAGGTACACGGAGCCAAAAAACTCAAAGTAAGCATAAGATACACAATGATACGTTAGGTTTGGAAAACTTTTTTCTAACTTTAAACAGTAAAATTGAAACAGAACTAAAACCAGAACTTCCTAGAAGTTGCTGTTATGAATTTTAGTGCCTGCCTGGCTACTGGAACGAAATACAATCCAGTAAACTGTGCAAGTCCATTCCACCTTGAAGTATGGAAGGACAATCACTTTTCTCATAGAAATAAAATAGGGGCCTTTCCACTTTCCAGTCTCAAGGAAAAGTTATGCTGCTGAATCTTCTGCCACTATATTGCCAGAAACACGGTCTGAATGCACACATTTTTCGTTTAATTACATAATAACAGCCAGCATTCAGTGGCAACAATGATAATCTTGAACCAGCAAATAACGGACAGAATGCAAACTTTTCCAAGAAAGAATTCTTGTTTGAGAAAATTACAAAGAAGCAAATCAATCAAAGCGAGGGAAAACCCAACCAGGAAGTAGAGGTGTCACATCCTTGCCTGGCGTAACACGTTTCGTCGGTCAAAGTGACCGGTCCTACATCAATGCCGGGCAACCAATTAGCATATTGGAGTTGTTATTCGTGTCGAGAAGATCATAGTGATCCGAAAGAAACATGACATCGTCTAACACCAATGAAACCATGAGGACCGAGGGTATTGCTCTTCGAAGGCTGAAGTCAAGGAGTATATACCGGAATTAGTTCATATTTTATTTTATAACAAACAATGACGTCAACGAAATTGTTATAACTCATAATTGCTATGATGAGGCCATCATAATATGATCTCATA
>ML778298.1:454523-467297 GCA_009831015.1 Picea engelmannii | reverse complement strand
GATTGTGACTATCCGGGCAACCCGCTTCTGATTGTAAGGCATAAATAACGTCCAAAAATTCTGCAACAGAAAGGAACTTTCTTGCAAACCATTCTTACAAAAGTAGCAATTTCTGACTCTGAATATGTACACAAACTGAGATCAAAATAGCAAGTTACTTGATCAGAAATGCCACCATAGGGAAGTAAAAATACAAAAGCTACACGACCCATGGACTACAGCGAGTCAGGGACTATCACAGCTTCATGGCCATTCGCTCAAAATGAATATATAAAATTCATTCTGGGAAATTTCATAAATCCATGAATCTTGCATGTTTCCATAGAATCGTTGCTTCTTTTCTGATTGCTTGTAATTATTGAAGCGCTGCCAAACATACATCAGGACCTTTAAGTCAGATCTTTGAAGTATGACAAAGGACCTTTAAGTCAGATCATTGAAGTATGACAAAACAGCATCACTAGCCCTTTGTGAACTCTATTTTGAGAGCAGTATGACTGAAGAGTGGGTTACAAGTAGCACTTTAATCTGATCACTGTGATACCTACTTTTATGGATCACATATTTCTTATATTCCAATGCGTTGTAGTTGACAGCGGAACAAGTTCAAACTGAATCAAATTTGCAATAATGCTTACCATACAGCTTAAGATGCAAGGATCATATACATGCATAGTACATGTGTGTGTGCTATAGTAGTATCTTATTATTTTAGCTTACTGTCCTGGTTGAAAATGTGTCACATATGTGATAAGCCTTCTTGAATGTTTCATTTTCAACTCCACATTTTCACAGCAAGAAAAATAGACTTGTAGGTGTGAAATGTTTTCAAAGTAATGCAGCCTGCAGGATTAAAAACGACCCTTCACAATGGATTGCTCACAGCCTCGGCCAATGGTATTATTTTAACGAAGTTTAATTTTATTATTATTAAAAGATATTTTTTCGTTTTACCTTAATAATGTTATACATCAATGTCACGGTGATGTAAGAGCACCTGCTTCTCTCAATGCAATTATGTGGAAAATGTCATGGCATTCTTCCTGAATCCAAAGCCAATTCATTGTCTAAAAAGTCTTAGTGGATGAGAATCGAGATCCAAATGCTCTTATTTCTTGCACATGTCTGGAAGTCAATTTCCCTTAAAGGTTAAAAATTTGGACATTTTTGTTTCCCAGAGTTATGGTTTTAAGAATATCACAGAAAAGAAGGTTCATTTTATATTTTTCAGTATGCTAGGTAATGGTTGACAATCTCCCGAAAATAGTGGTTGTAGTGTTAGAGCAGGATCTTATTATTTTAGCTTACTGTCCTGGTTGATAATATGAAAAATATGTCACATTTGTGATAAGCCTTCTGGAATATTTCGTTTTCGACTCCATAGGATCACAGCATGAAAGAACGGAGTTGTAAGTGTGAAATGCTTTCAATGCAATGCAGCCTGAAGGCAAAAACTTCCCTTCACAATGGATTGTTAAAACACTTGGCCAATGGGATTATTTTAACCGAATTTAATTTTATTATTGTGAGGAGATTTTTTTTTATTTTACCTTACAGACGTGACACTGTGACACCCTGAGAGCACCCTACTTTTCTCAATGCAATTATGTGGAAAATGATATGGCATTCTTCCTGAATCCAAAACCAGTTCATTGTTTAAACTTTAAAGAGTCTTAGTGGGGAGAGAATCAAGATCCAAATCCTCATCTTTCTTGAAGATATCTGGAAGTCAATTTCCTTAAAGGCTAAAACTTTGGACATTTTTGTTTCCCCGAGTTACTGTTTTGACGATATCAGAAGAAACATTGGAATAGATGTTTTTCAGATGCATCTAGCTTCTCTTTTAGTTTTACAGACATGGTCTGCAGTAGCAGTGTAGTTTTGATCTTTTTTCTTGTCCCTAGAGACTATCTTTCTTCTGTATACCTGTTGACATATTTTTTTGGTCCTGAGAGGTGGTATATGCTCAGAACTGAGTTGGGGATGGGTTGGTTTTCTTCTATGGCAACCCAGCCTCCAGCAGGCTGTATGTTTAATATCTTTTTTCTTAGCAGGCAATATATAGAATTCTTACTTAAAAAAAATAACAGAGGGAAAAAAGTTTATTTTGTATCATAGGAAAAAAAATTATTTTGTATATTTCCGCTGGTCTAGGTAATGTTTGACCAGCTCTGGGAACGTAGGGTTTGTTATAATTTTTTGTTGGGTCAGTTATTATTTCGGTTGGGTCAGATCTGGTTGACAATCTCTAAAAATAAGAAGACAGAAATCACTGAAACAAATCTTCTAAAGAATGTTCAAAGCCATGGGTGGATAGCGCTCCAAGAGGCCGGTAGAGTTTTTTTTTGGTGTTCCCTGTAGTTTGTCTAATGGAACATATTAGATTACGATAATGATTCTTTAGAAGCTGCTATACGTGCAGCATGTTTGGAGAGACAAACGTAGAATTAGGGTTCTTTAGTATGTTTAGCCATGTTGAAATGTCTTGCAAAAGCTCATTTCATGCTGCTCCAGAATCTGAGTTAGTTTGTAAATGCACTTATATGGTTAAAATTACAATTCAGCTTATCCCCAGTCATAACTCCACATCATATATGCTAAAATTATTTATAAGACTTTTGAAATGCCATTTATAAACTATTTTCATAGCCATGTTCACTGTTTAGTATAAAATCTGAAAGAAAATTTGGGCGCATATGAAGAAAAAGTGTAGAGTTGTTTGGATCGTTTTGCTTATATTCCAAATTACAAAGATATACCTTGCAAAGACACTCCAGCGAGTTATGGACTTCTTAAATATGTTAGAGGTACACGGAGCCAAAAAACTCAAAGTAAGCATAAGATACACAATGATACGTTAGGTTTGGAAAACTTTTTTCTAACTTTAAACAGTAAAATTGAAACAGAACTAAAACCAGAACTTCCTAGAAGTTGCTGTTATGAATTTTAGTGCCTGCCTGGCTACTGGAACGAAATACAATCCAGTAAACTGTGCAAGTCCATTCCACCTTGAAGTATGGAAGGACAATCACTTTTCTCATAGAAATAAAATAGGGGCCTTTCCACTTTCCAGTCTCAAGGAAAAGTTATGCTGCTGAATCTTCTGCCACTATATTGCCAGAAACACGGTCTGAATGCACACATTTTTCGTTTAATTACATAATAACAGCCAGCATTCAGTGGCAACAATGATAATCTTGAACCAGCAAATAACGGACAGAATGCAAACTTTTCCAAGAAAGAATTCTTGTTTGAGAAAATTACAAAGAAGCAAATCAATCAAAGCGAGGGAAAACCCAACCAGGAAGTAGAGGTGTCACATCCTTGCCTGGCGTAACACGTTTCGTCGGTCAAAGTGACCGGTCCTACATCAATGCCGGGCAACCAATTAGCATATTGGAGTTGTTATTCGTGTCGAGAAGATCATAGTGATCCGAAAGAAACATGACATCGTCTAACACCAATGAAACCATGAGGACCGAGGGTATTGCTCTTCGAAGGCTGAAGTCAAGGAGTATATACCGGAATTAGTTCATATTTTATTTTATAACAAACAATGACGTCAACGAAATTGTTATAACTCATAATTGCTATGATGAGGCCATCATAATATGATCTCATATGTATAAAACTGTCTTTTTATGGAATTGTCTTAATATTTTACTTTTTATTTATTTTGATCATATTATTTTCTTATTTTACTATTTTGATTATATTTGAATTTAAAAATAAAACAATCAAATTACTCGATTCTTTCACATAAAACAATTAAACTACTCCATTTGTGTTTGAATAAATGACCTATTATGACAATGATAGAAAAGCTAGGCAGGTCTTATAACAAGAGTGAGAAATTAATTCACATAAATTAATAACTATACAATTAAGTAGGTTTTATCCCCATAAATTTCAACTAAACATGAAATTGAATTTTAATTTTACATAATGTTTTGAATTATCAAAATTTAATTTATTTAACACTAATCAAAGCACAATTTAATTCATTATATCTTGAAATCAAATTATATAACTGAACATGATAGGCAGTCGAGAATGGAATTGAATTGAATTGAATTGAATGAGGAGAATTAGTTTTTCTTATGAATTAAAATGAAAAAAGTAGTCTCACATTTAAGTCAATCAAATTATATTTAAAGAAAAATAAAGATGATGATGATGATAATTAACATTTATTAAGAGGGTAAGAAATTACTCGAGATTTTTTAGCATTTTGTTTTTGTGTTAGAAAGGTATTAAGAGAAGTTTTCCAAGATCACCATATTTTTGTTGAGTTAAAAGAGGTTAGGAAGGTTGGTAGTGTGACAAATATTTTGAAAATGAGATCTAATATGGGTATAGGCTAGACAATTTAAGAGAAAGTAATTTTCATCTTCAACCTTATTAGTGTCACAAAGGTGATATAACATAGAAAATAGGAGAGAATAATAATGTAGAATGTTTTTAAGCATATACAAAGTTACTGCAATAAATTTTTTACTAAAACTAATAAATATATTATATAATAAATTGAAAATTAATAAATAATTTTTTCTTTTAATTTAATTTTTTACTATAATATTTAAATGATAGTTTTTAATTTTTTTATAAAAAGTTAATAATTGTATTTTATTTAATGTTTACTAAAGTTATATTAGGAAGCTCATTTTGGTTTTAAGTTAATATCTTTTAATTTTTGTGTAAGCTTTGGGTGTAAGAAAAAAAATAATTTTCATTATAAATTTAAAAAAAAAATTCAAAAATATTTTAATTCATAAGAATTGATTTTTTTTTTTAATATTTATTTTCTTAATAAAATTAATAATAATGATGCTAAAAGACATATTTTATAAAAAATAATAAAAAAAATTCAACACAAATAATTATATCAATTTTTGTTACTATTATTTAAAATTTTCAATTATTTATTTAATTAAAAATAATAACATAAAATTTCATAGCTAAGTTTTTTTTAGATTTTTCACCATGGAAATCATAATGGAATAGATACCTATACTTGTAAAAAAAACTCTATTACAATCATCTATCTATATAATTTTGGTTTTATAAGGACAATGTGCTAATACACAAAGAAACACTATTACTATGCCTACATACGTAATTAAAAATAATAATATTAAAAGTTATTACAAATAATCATTACTAAAAACAATTATATAAAGAATTAAAATAATATTAAAAAATATACTAAAAGTAAAATTCAACTATCATAAATAAAAAGTTAAAAGCACAAAATTATAGTGGATTGCCCTTAACAAAGTAACAAACTTGATGTGCCCAATAAAATCTCTCTAATAATTAGATTCTTGTTGTAAATGTTACAAAAGAGGGGAGAAGTTATATTTTAGAAATCATATTTGCTTAAAAAGAGAAGGAAATTATAATTGTAATTTAGATTCTTGTTGTAAATGTTACAAAAGAGGGGAGAAGTTATATTTTAGAAATCATATTTGCTTAAAAAGAGAAGGAAATTATAATTGTAATTTAGGAAAAAAAAACTATAAGTATAAGGTTAAGATCTAAAATAATATTGTAAGTTAAAATAAAGGAATTAGACTTAAGATTAGTTATTTGATTCTCAAAATAAAAACAAGAAAATAAAAATAAAAGAAGAAAAAGAGAAAGAGAAAGGAACAAAATTTTCATATACATTACCAAAGATTTATTATTTAAGAAGATTTAATTGATTTTATAAGTTATCACTGTCAAAAACTTTACATGATTAATTTAGAATAACTAAAAAAGTTTGAAAAACTAAAAAGAAGAAAAATAACATAAATTTTCATGATTTGAATAGTAGTACTCATTGCAAGTATTGTGCCTTGTGAACTATCCAGTTAGTATCACCCGATGCAATGAGTGCTAAGTGGGCTATTCAAATCATGAGAATTATTGATTTGTGACTAATACTTATGGATATGGGTCATATATTAATGGCTTACTCTATGCAGTTAATCCTTGAAAATGATATCTAATATGTTGGGTTGCGGAAGCTCCTCTATGCTTAAATAATAAGAGCGAAGGGAGCTCTAACTGGATAGTTCATAAGGCACAATACTTGCTAAGGTTTTGCAAATGGGGTAGCAAGATAAGTGGGTTTGATTGTGGGGAAAACTCCATAGTTAAGCGCGCTTGAGCCAGAGTGTACTTGCAAGATTTTGCAAATGAGGTAGCAAGATAAGTGGGCGAGAGATTTTGCAAATGGGGTAGCAAGATAAGTGGGCAAGGCGTCCGTAAGATTTTGCAAATGGGGTAGCAAGATAAATGATGATTGATGCTATGTGATTCATTATATTAATGACTTACTCTAGGTAGTTAATCCCAAAAATGATATCTAATATGTTATAATACGAAAGTCCCTCTATGCTTAACATAAATTTATTAATCTAACTTATTAACCTCTTTTAGTTGTAATCTTAAGCTAGCTTCTTAAAACTAAAAATAGCATGGGTTTATTAGCTTTTTAAAATCTAATAAAAATAAAATAGGAAATGAGGTGTAAGTAAATTCTTATATTTTCCCAACTTAAAAAAATAAACAAATAAGTTTATTTCCCTCTAAAATTAATTGAGGGAAAAGAAAGCTTTGCTTGATTGCATAAATTAATGGAACTTGGGTTTTATTTTTAGTAGTTTGTGTTATATCCTAGTACTAAGTGGGCACGGAGAGTGTTTTGTATAAGATATGTTTTTTTTTTTTTGTTCTTTTATAATTATCAACTTTAAGTGGACACGGAGAGTGTTTTGTATAAGATATATATATATATATATTTTTTTTCTTTTATAAATATCAACCCATTTCCATTTGCTTGGTTAAGTAATAAAATGGGAAAGAGAAAATCAAAATAAAATAAAAAGAGTAAATTAAATGAACCAATTAATTAATTAAATGAAGGTAACTAATTTTAAAGTCATTCAAAAAGTACCACGAGGGATTGTAAGAATAAATTGGGTCAAAATTAAGAAACTTAAAACTACACATGACCAAAGTAATTAGGGAAGAGTCCAAAACAATTCATAATTAATCAAAATTAATGCCATTCAATTAAGAAAGGTTTGATTAGGCAAATTAGGAATGTTCTATCTATTAAGAATAAAGTTGAACATTACAAAATGGTTGGGAAGAGATCATTAACACTAAAAATTAAGTGTATAAAAATGTTTTATATTATTATGAAATAAATTCCAAAGTGATCAAATTTGCATTAATTTCTTTATATTAAATACTAATATTAATACCATATAAATATCAAAAATTGAATGATGTAAAAGATTTTGATGATTGTAAGTTTTATATATTGTATTTATAAAAGAATTAAAGTATTATGGAGTACCAAGGATGTATCAAAGTAATAGATTATAGATAAAATGATCTAAAATATGTATTTTAAATATATAAATATAATAAAAAGTAAGTGCAAATTAAGTAAGAAATTTCTTTTCAATAAGTAGAGATGAAATAAAAGATAAAATATAGATTAAAAAATTTAAATATTTAGTTAACTTAACTTAAGGATTTGGAATATAATTTATGTTTTTTTAAGGTGGTAAATCCTATCAAAATTTAGTGGTCAATCAATAATGAGGACAAATATCATTGGTTGTAATTAACAAATATGGTCTCATCATTATTCATGGAAAACCATGCCACTTAAAATGATCAGTTGGTACTTTGTAAGGGAGTAAACTTTACTCTTTCTAGATACCTATAGGTTTTGGTTCATTAACCTATTTCCTTATGTCCAATGAAGATGAACTCTTAGACAATCGGAACTGTTTTAGATCTTACTCCATGACCAAAATGTTGTTTCAACTTAGATAATAATCACCAAAAAGCAAATATATCTTCTAGTCGTGATCATAATTGAGGCTACCTCCAATAAGATCATGTGCTTTTTAATAGCATATAGCCTTAGTCATGTACATGAAACCAAATAATACCCCCAATTGCAATTTACACTTACCTCTAAAATTTATGAAGAATATATTATGATAATAAAAATAAAAATAAATTCAAAGATAAAAATAATAAATTAAATTTAATAGAAAAATGTAAAATAAATTATGTTGATTCCCAAAATTCATTGATCAAATGGTCTATCATTTGTTGGGACAAGTGTGTTATACACCTTGTAATGTTGTAGTGAAACATTAAATAAAGTGCAGAGCTATAACAAGGAATAACTTATTTGTGGTTTCCAACATGTAGAAATGGAAAACCAGAAATGGTTTATGGTTTTATTATACTTATTTATTGAGTGCTACCATTATGGGTGGAGGAAAACAGAATATGTAAGTTTGATCTTACCGTAAGATCAAACTTAATTTTGAAATGGTCTTATGCTACTCTTAAACACTCTTGTTGAGAACACAAAAACTTTGTATTGTAACTATTTAGTTGTTGAATAATACATTGAGTGTTCTTTTGAGTGTGGGGTTTTTCTCCTGAAAGAGTTTTCCCCGTGAAAACCATCTACTTCCTTTCATTTGGTATCAGAGTATGATCACCTCAGATCTAAGGTGTCAAGGACAAGGTTTTTTAATCTAATCTTTGTTTGAGTGGGAGCTTGCACAGAAGGAAATCTTGTTGCAAGGAAATGGAAAGCACATCTAGATTAGAAATGGATAAGTTTAATGGCACTAGCTTTGAGCTATGGAAGCTCAACATGGAGGATCTTCTCGTAGATTGAGATATATGGGTTGCATTATCTAGAGCTAGACCCACTAGTATGAAAGATGAAGAGTGGGTGGTGTTGGAGAGAAAGGCAAGAAGCCTTATCAGGCTCTGTTTGGTTGATTCAATATTATTGAATGTTTCTGAAGAAAACACTGTAGAAACTCTTTGGAAGAAGTGAGGGGATTTGTATCATGCTAAAATCCTTGGTTAATAAATGTTTTCTGTGAAAAAGTTGTTTGATTTAAGAATAGGTGATGGTGATTCTATAGCTAAGCACTTGAATTCATTTAGTACTAGTGTGACCTAGTTGATCTTAGTTGGAGTGAAGGTGGATGAGGAGAATCACTGTATGACCCTTTTGTGTTCCTTGCGAGATTCATGGGATGACTTGGTAATGGCCATTGAAAGCATTGTAAAGACATTGGTGCTTGATGAGGTCATCAATACTTTACTCTTAGAGTAAGTAAGGAGAAAATATTTTGAATCCACCAATGAGGCCTTGGTTGTCCATGGAAGATAGAAGGAGAAAGACAACAAGAGAGAAAAGGGAAGATCTAAATCTCGTGGGAGACATAAGTCTCCTAGAAAGTCCAAGGAAAAATGTTGGAACTACAACAAGGTTGGGTATTTTAGAAGGGACTACAAGGAAGAGAAGAAGAAGAATAAGAAGGAAATGAATGATTCTAATGATGAATCTAAAAAATCTTCTCAAGAGGATGGTGGAGATGCCTTTGTTGCAGTGTTGGAAACCCGTGCAAGCCAAAGTACATGGCTAATAAACTTGGGAGCTTCCTTCCATATGACTTCCCATCGACATTGGTTTTCAGTGTATAAGAAATATGATGGTGGGATGGTATACCTTGGTAATGACTCTCCTCTTATTAGCATAGTTGGCCAAGGTAGAGTCTTGATCAGATTCATTGATCGCAGAATAAAGGGAATTAGTGGAGTTTTGTGTATGTTGAGTCTCGCACAAAACCTAATATCATAAGCACACTTAATGATGCAAGTGTGCAGGTTGTTTTCTCTAACAAATGGTGTAATATGGTCCAAGTAGCTATGGTACTCGCTAAGGGTGTTTGTGTGGGCACTTTGTTCCAACTTGATGCATGCACTATCGAGTGTAATAGTTCTTCGATTTCTGCAATGGAGATATCATGTGAACTTTATTTATCAAATCAATCAATGTTAATATGTCAAGTCCATTATTGGAATTAATTAAATACACTTTTTAACTAACCAAGATGGTAGATGATAGAGGTGAACGTGTGTGATGGGAGTGAGGGTATGCACATTTTCAAGCAACGTGAAATCAATATGGTTGTTAAATGGACTTATTAATGGAAATGTATGCACATTTTTAAGCAACATGAAATCAATATGGTTGTCAAATGGACTTATTAATGGAAATGTCTACTTGGAAACTAGTCAATTGTTATAACAACATTAAATTTAATAAAAATTAAAAATATAGTATAAAATAGTTAAAACCAAATAAAATAATTAAATCATTTTAAATTACAATTTTGATCTTTTTCATGCCATGCTCTCCAAACTAATTATGAGATATCCTACTCTATTTATGAAATAGTGGACGAAGTAAAACCAAAAATCAATGTATCACTATTATTTCCATCTATAGTTACAAGATGATAGTCAAAAGGGCACAAGATATAAGCAAAGTGTAGCATGAAATATAAACCAAGAGTGCTAACTATAACTATTTTAGATCAATGTATGAGTTGATCTTTATAGAGTGGCATAATATCCATATAATAACAATAGCGAAGTTAAATAATTTTTGTTGACCAGTGAAGTTAAATCATTTGTGTTGACCCCAATTAGGAAACATCAAAGGAGACTGAACAATCTCAAGTACAATTATACATGCAATATACTTTTTTATAAGGTTTTAACTTGAAAGAAAGAGGTGGGTGGGAGGAATAACACTCTCAAATGGGACGGGCCTCAGCCACGAGTGATAAGGATGAGTCATGAAGATAAGGCTTACCTTGAGGCTCACCTTTAAAGGATCTAACCCTTGGTAAGCATTATCTCAACCTCTCTTTCAAAATGGCACCTTAATAAAAAAAATCAAAGACCCAAAATTCCAGTAGGTCCTACCAAACCTACTAGCTAGCTCCCAAAGATGTTTTTCCCCAATCAAAGATTTCATTCGAAAAGGGAAATAGCGCCGACAAACCCACTTGGATTGGCAGATATACATGCATGGTGGTACTCCAGAAAATTACAAATCCAATCACTTCCGATGATGCAATGGCATCACCGTCTAAACAAAGAGACCCCTTTGAAGCTGACCATGCAAGAAACAAGACAAACATGCTTGACAAGATTGTCTCATCTTGTCCTATGAATCAATGAGAGAGAGGAATCATGAACTTGGAACAAGCACTGAGAAGTAGAGACTGTCAATGTTTCAACGAAACCTGCACATGAGATCTAGCTAAAGCAAGCGCAAACAAATCTTATCAAGAAAGGAAGAGAGATTCAATATGGAAGAATGAGAAAATATATTCACGCTACTCCAATGAGTTGATGATCAATATGATACAATGAATGAGTGTAATACAGTCATATATAAGACATAACATTCCATAATAGTAGAATGCATGCATGCATAATAGCATAATAGTGATGATCTAAAACATAAAGACTAAAATAGAACTAATCAGTTAACTCCCACTGAACTAGTGTGCCAAAAATAGAAATTTCTCCAGCATAGACAAGATTGCATTTGAAGAGTTGTAACGATGGAACTTAGTTATGATCAAGGAGGATCCACAACATTGAGGTGGTCACCCATGCATTGTAAATGTATACATTATGCTAAAGCAAATGAGTAGAAATCTTCCATTATTAGATGGTGCCTAAGAGCATTGATGATGGGCTAATACATGAGTATTTACTAAAAAAATAGTCATGTACTAACCATAATGTGTAAGCTTAGAGTGAAGCGAAGAATCCTATGTGGAGATTTAAAAGAAGAAGGAAGCCAATGTAGATTTACAATGTGCAAGTGTGCTCTCTGGTTTATAGGGACTTGTGGGTATCCTTGCATCATATGGTATCAGAGATTGTTACAAATATAGGAGGAGGAAGAAAATACGAGTACTAGGAGTTAGAGAAAGATTGAAGAAACTACTATAAGAGAATATATGTGAAGGAGATGCTGGAGAGAAGAGGATGTCAGTGATGAATAAGAAGGATGATTAATAGTATTCAAAAAGACAACGTTGTTCAGGAGACATTGCTTCATAGAAGTAAACAGAGAAAATAGAGAAGACTACAAAAGAGTGAAGCTTGCAAGTAAGACAAAGTGAAGACATATTGCAGAAAGAAAGAGTGGGATGTTGTGAAAGAGGAGAGATTGACCTAGATTGATCATTGGGGAGAGTAAGATGAGGTTGAAATGTTGAATATCTTATGAGAGAAGAGCCACTTGAGATTGGGCTAGAGAGAGGTGTAACATGGAAGTCACAAACTGACTTCATGTTTTGTAGTTTCAAGAAAGAGAGATCGACTACACCAAGGCATCTTAGACACTACGAGAGAGAAGGTGGTTGACCATTGTCTCTATAACTCAACATGGCTTAGATTTTGTCATGTGTTGCGATATGTGTCTTACAGAGGTGGTAGTTGCAATTTCCATTCAGTAAAGTGACTCAAAGAGAGAGGAGATTGAGAAAGAGATATTGAACTAGTTGTAGAAGAAAAGAGAAAGAAGAGTGTAGTGTAAGGATGGATAATGAAAAAGTGATGACGAGTTGAAGATCCAAATATGAAGAATCATAGTAGTAGATGAGATAAGAGTATGGCACCTAAGTATGAGAGCATGCTTATTATTAACATGGGGAGTCTGATGCAGTGGCATCACCATCCAAACAAAGAGGTCCTTTTGGAGGTGATTGTGCAAGCAAAAAAGACTATCAAACTTGATGAGATTTCTTCATCTCATCCTATGACTCGACAAGAGAGAGGTAGCATGAACATGAAATGAGCACTAAGAAGTAGTTATAAGTTTGAAGAGTTGTAATGAAGGAACCAAGTTATGGTCAACGA
>ML778298.1:401065-414542 GCA_009831015.1 Picea engelmannii | reverse complement strand
GCTGCTAAGTACTTAAAACTGTCTTAAATATTAAGTATTAGGCTGCTAAGTACTTAAAACTTGCTTACAGTCCATCATACTAATTCTGTAAAGGGCAGTTAAACCAGACCGGACTAATGAATTCAACTATCATTCTCGAAGGTTGGACAGCCTGATCTGATGAGATGAGTATACTCCTATTTGCATACCAAAATGAATGAACGTAATGAGTTTCATGTTTTGACCGAAAACCTTGTACATGTATCATGCATATTTCAAAACAGTTCAATGCATTTGCAGTTATCTGGCGCACATTCTGGAGCATCGCATATACAGAAAAAAAAAAGTTATTGCATCTATAACTGCATAATATCAGATATTTTCTTGTCCCGATCAGATAGCCTTACTACGAAAGACATTACATATCGAACATGGTTTGATGTTGTGTGGAAATTGGGTTGCGATAATCCATACCTCCAAGGATATTACTGCTCGATGCCCCATAAACTCCTCCTCCTGCTGTAGGATCGATCATAGCTGATGTGGAAGCCATAGTAGTAGTTCCACCCAAATGCAGGTCTGGCAGATTCGAATGTAAATTTGAAGTATCCGCTCTCTGATCATCATATAGCACACCCCTAAAAATATGACCCCCAATCTTAACAGTAGCCTGGTAGGCAAATTCATCTACTCCATCCTCGATCGCTGTCACCCTCACGCATTTAAACACTGCTTGAGCCTTTATCTCCGCTGGTAAGCTAGCTTTGAAATTTAAATCTGTAACAGCAAATTTTACAGTTTGTCAGCAATCTGATTTCACCGCCACAAAGGGCACCAATCTTCTCACAAGTACTTTATTCAGAATGTAAATACGCATACAACTACTTTTATAAACACGCAGATTTGCAGACATTCTGCGTTCATGAGAAAATACTGCTTCCGAAAATAAAGTAGCACAAATATGCACGGCGCTTTTTCTTCTTCTCCATAAGTTATTGATAGCTTATTCAATGTTCGAATCTGAGACAAAGCTGTTTGCAAGGTAACTCTTTTCTATGGCTTCTAATCATCTCTATGAGGCTTTCTATGGGACGCGTAAGGTATTCGTATCAACATTTTTTTCTCCATGGCACCATATTAACTCTCCCATCATATTACCAGGCATTAGACGGCAGAAGTCAGAATTCGGAATCGGGACAAAATAAAAGGGATTATTGAGCGGCAGAAAATCCTGACACTCCGCAGAACTGAAAAGAGAAAAAAAAAAATTGCCAACAGACGACATCATAATTTCCTATAATGGTCAAGGAAAATGATTTAGAATTTGAACACAATATAAAACAAAATGCTATAACATTGCTCGAATTCCGGATTCAATATGATTGTGTAGCGTTATGTTTAGCACTCCAAGTAGCGAAATCTTTGAGGGTAGGAAGGGGATCTTGGCTGCAGTAAACATATATGGTCGATGATATCGGTGATGGTGTATTTGATAGGGTGCGGTGGAAGTTATCTGACCTGCTTCTCTATTTGGCAGCTCGCCAGAGTGTGGTCAGATCCTTGGAATTGTGCGTAAAATAGTCTGATTCTGGACGGTAATATTCGCGGCCTATTCGGTCCTGCATCTTACCTTCCCACCTGGAGATGACTCTAAAGCTGCGGATAAAGTAGTTTCATATTTTACGAGTTGAGTCTTAGAACCTGCATCCCAGCGTGTGCTGAACTCTCAATCTAGCTGAGAAGAAATAGAAGGTTTCGGTTCTTGCAGTATCCAGTCCATTCGAATTATAGTGTGTTTTAGGTTGGGAAAGTAAAATCGAAATTAGTTTTGATATGGAGACGAATCTAAGAGACATTATATGCAAAGACTGAATGCTTGAAAGGAATGATTAGAGAACGGAAAAGGCAGACCTTGGTGCGCGATTTGTGTGGAATTGATATCGGAGCTGCGAGGAGGAGTGGTAGCAGACGTAGAAGTGTGTGAGGTAGTTGTTGCATTGGAAGAGGAGACGAATCGGGCTCGTTTAGTCTTGGGCCTCGGATGCCCGGCAGCAATAGCGGCCGCTTCCGCCTGCTGTTTTTCTCGACGCTTGGCAGCAGGAACCCAGGTGCTCTTTAGATGAGTTGAGCAATCGAAACCTCGGCTTTTGCAACACGTCCTACAACGAAGATGCCTGCAATCCTTCTTGGCTTGGTTACCGCAATCCTGACAGGTGGTAGAATTAGCATTAGTAATGGTGTTGGGGTTAGTGTTAGTTTTGGGCATGGCCGCCACTGTCACTGCCAGCCCTCCTCCGCCATTCTTATTCTCAACATTGCTCAACTGGGACTGATCGCCCGTGGCACCCAATTCACAGTTACTACGTCTTTCAGGGGCCTGCTGACCGCCGGAGATTTCCATAACACGCATTTGGGAGGCCATGGCTTTCTCTTTAGATTCTTGATTCCCATCCCCCCTTAGATCTCTTGCTTGCTGCCATACTTGTATTTCGCCTTGATCGACTCCGCGGTCGTCTTCTCTATGATGCGCGCTGCTCAGTACTGGCATGGATGACTGAATATTGGCGTGGTGATCAGGATCGTCGACTGTTCTAGGCGTGGTAGCATAAGCTACAAAGCTGCCTCCCCCGCGAGGAGCAGAGGTTGGATCATCCTCGCGCCTCACTCGAGTATAGAGACTCACAAAATCCTCAGTCCCTCCACCGCCTCCTCCTCCTGCCCGTGTCACCACGTCTCTCAGACTCTCCCTGTTCACAATATTAATTCCTCCGCTACCTCCGCTAATACTCCCCAACCTGGCTGGTCCACCGGCGTAAGGCCCTGATCCTCCTGCGGGGGATTCTCCTACGCCTGCACCGAGCATGCCTCCGACTGCCATTTCAATTCCAGAGGGGTATCCATAGCTGAGGGGTCGAACCAGTGTGTAGCGAGAATGGTGATGAGTATGACTAGTACTCGTACTGCCGGCTGAGTGGGTGACTCCTCCTGCTCCTCCTCCTCCACCATTGAATCCGAGAGAGAAGTCTCGTTCTTTGATAACCCCCCGGGGCTGCAACTGCAAGGAGGAGGAGGAGGAGGACGACACCCACTCGGGAATTCCTCCTTCTGTCCTCCTCGGACCACCGGATGCCCCTCCAGTACTCGCCACAGCGGGCGCCACAGTTGCCACTACAACCTCCTCCGTTCGATCGATTCACCCCCTTCCTCTATCCACCATCGAAAGAAAGATGTCTGTCACCGACTCTTCTGTCATTACTGTGATTCAGGGCATTGAGCACTAGCCTATTGCTTTCTTCTTTTCTTCTCCAGCCTAACTACACATCCGGCCGGCCCGGCCCAGTACAGCCCAATCTCTCCGAATTATTCACCGCAAAATACTGGAGAATAGAATAGAATTGAGCGGCTTAGACATACAATCCGAATTTGTAGTAATGTGTTGGGTCCAGCTGGAAGAAGACAAGGAGGCCAACACCATGGAACAAGCCATATTAACAGGACCGGCCAGAAGCAATAAGAGAGCACGCCGCAATATGACCGCCCACTACGATCAACACGTGGGGAACTTCCCGCAACCCCTTCCCTTCTACAGCCACAATATCACAATGAGAACTAAACTAAGCTCCCTACTGCTTAATCAATAAGCTCTTGCTCATATGACCGGCCCATAACACGACGTTTGTTCGTTGGGTGCTTCACTGCCGAATAATCCCAAGTCCGAGGACAGAAGAGATAACATCTCCATTACGCTGCATCTGCACTCTCGATCTCGAGAAGAATAAACAAGCCGTCTAGTACCGGGCTTCTGGGTAGTGGACTCAAGCTTAACGGCTGCCTACAATTACAACTGCCTGTGTCTGGATCTCTCTTAGTCTCCCGAACCAATCAACCAGAGCTCCGAGCCTCGACAGCCCCGAACCTCCTCCATTCCATTCGGAGTCCGGACACAACTTTATTAGCAAAAATCCCTAATTTCCCGCAAATATTAAAAAACAAGTTTTGACATCGTAAGTCGAAGCAGTCCCTTTCCGAAAGCGAAATGTTTGCGCCTTTTCTCACTATGCACTTATTTTTGTAATATGGCATAGAATTTGTTGCAGGAGAAGGCTTATTGTTGTTAAATAGCATTTGATTTTTTGCGGCTCCTCTTTCTAGTATTGGTATTTTCAATACTATTTTCAAATTTAGCCATTTGTCATCGAGTAGATTCCTCTGCTTAAGTACACTAAGCATCATTAACCCAGTGAACTTTTCATCAAATACATATTCCATTCTCGCATAATTAAAGCCTTATTTCTCCCATTTCCGCCTTATTATATGGCATTATTGGAACGTGATAAGGGTCCCACCTTCACGTACATTCCTTTCTAACTTACTGAGTGTAATTGTGGATAAAAGCTATGCATTTCTCGCCTTTTTTTAATTAACCTTCCAACATCCAAAATCAAAACGTAAGAATGTCATGCTACTCGGCAAATGCTCTTTGCTTTACCATTATGTCTTCTCCATTATCAAGCACTTTGTCTCTCCAACTTGTCATTTTATACCATTCCTTATTTTCCAATCCACTTTTTACATCGTAAATTGGTTAAAATGATCACATACAATATACACTCATTTCTTTTTGAGTCCTTTCAATATATTTCGACAAAAATGATGAAATACAACATACACTCATTTGACTCATTTCTCTTCGAGTCCTTCCAATATATTTCTACAATATACATTCATTTGACTCATCTTTCTTTGAGCCTTTCCAATATATTTCTGGAAACGTATGCCGGGAAGAGGAGAAATAGGTACTCACACCAACCAATATAGGATTAGCAAGATTAATATTTTATGAGGCACATAAGATCATATAGAAAGAGCATGTGAACATATGAGAGAGCATGTGAACATATGAGAGAGAAAATTAAGGGAGTAGAATCAAACATAGTCAAGAGAAAATTAAGGGAGTAGAATCAAACATAGTCAAGAAGATTATGAATTACAAAAGATAATTTTTACAATTACTTGAATCACACTAATATATGATTAGCAAGATTAATATTTTATGAGGCATATAAGACCATATAGAAAAAGCATGTGAACATATGGGAGAAAAATATAAGGGAGTAGACTCAAACATAGTCAAGAAGATTATGAATTACAAAAGATAACTTTTACAATTACCTGAATCACACCAATATATGATTAGCAAGATTAATATTCTATGAGGCACATAAGACCATATAGAAAGAGCATGTGAACATATGAGAGAGAAAATTAAGGGAGTAGACTCAAACATAGTGAAGAAGATTATGAATTACAAAAGATAACTTTTACAATTACTTGAGATAGAATCAAGATAATCAAAGAGGACCAAAGGAGTCATAGGTGCACTATTTTGCAAATTTGGTGTACATACCACTTATGAAACAATGCCCTTCAAGTTTGTTTGTACATTGGGATATTGTGCACGTTAGGCTTGTAGTTTAACTTTCTTGAAAGTAGTGTGACTTTCTTGTAATTGATTACATGTGCATGTGTGTGTTTGTTTAAAGATGGAAATGTACGTGCTAGTTCTAGTTAGTTTTGGTTTATGATGCTAAAGGTTACTAGAGAAAGATATAGATGAGTATCATAGTTGCAACACAAGATGTAAGTTTGCTATGGAGGATTGTGATCTATTTTGATGTACATTGTTGATGGCTTCCTAGAAACTACTACAATTAGACCTTATTGTGGCTCCTTCTTACATTTGGTGAGTTATGTATACATTGTTGATGGCTTCCTAGAAAATAATGTAATTAGACATTATTGTGGTTCATTCTTACATTTTGTGAGTTATGTATATATGATTAAGTGTAAATGTTATCTTTGTTTTATTCATTATGGTGAATAAATGTTTCTTAGTAGAATTCACTTTTCTTTGAATATTTCATCTTTGTCTATACAATTCATAAGTATGCATTGGTCGAGACCCTTCCCTTTGCATATTGAATGTGCCAATATCCTTAAGTTCTTTATAGTTGGCTCAAAACTCAAACCCAGGGTCATAATTTAGTGCCAACAATTGGTTTTGTTGTCGAGACAAAAATAAATTCACAAAGAAAAAGATATGTCATGGAGGTGACAAGAAAGGAGCTACAAGAATGACTTGAAGAAAGATAAATTAAATTCATAAAAAAAAGGAGACAACAACGTTGAATGTGGATCTTAAAAGGTGGAAATACTAATATGTGTTTTCAAATAAACACCGAGTCTTCTTTTTAGAGTTCCCAAATTTGTTGTAGGAATCGTTATAAAGTCAAAATGAAAAATTAATGATGTTTTCAAACCAAATATGCCTCAAGCCTAGGATGAAGAGAAGACCAACTAGAAGTTACATCAGTTGGATAATAGGAGAATGCACACCATAGATTGTTGGTATGCATGCATTGCGGGAGGTTACATAGTGGAATTTACAATTGAATATTGCACTCCTTTTAGCAAAGAAGAATAGGAATTCCTCAAGGGCCTAGAAGCTGATTAGATCAATATGTTAATGATTGAAAATGGTATGATGGTAGCCATACTTGACAATATGGAGGAATAAGCATGCATGAGGGAGGTTGGTGGTTCTAGATGATGGATGAAAATGAAGGGTTAGTTGATTAAGATGGATCTAAAGAAAGTAAAGATGGAAAGAGAAGAGCAAGTCGAGCTTCACTCTAGAACTATATAAGTTATGTGGAAGGGTTAGTTTGATGTTTTGAGAAGAAGGGGATATGACATCTCAAGTAGTTTTAAGAGAGGAGAGTAGCCAAGGTACTGGGCTTGTAGAGTTATAGTCAGAATACTTACTAGAAGAGAACATGTTTGGCATGTGCACACAAGTAGAAGAAAAGAACAGTTATGGTGAAGTTGTTATTTGTAGATTAGAAGCAAAATATGTCAATCTTCTAAGGGAGATTGTAGATGATTAAGATAATTTAGAAATCCTTGCAAATTTAGAAAGTAGTGATAAATATTATGCTCCAAGTGGTGATGAAAGTTAAAAATCAAAAGATGGAGACATTTTAGCAACCACTCAGTGGTCATCCCATTTGAGTTAAAGTGAAGACTCAATGTTAATGGACTTATTTTTCTCACTTATCTTGTCATGAACACTTTCACTTAGAAACATCACTTTGGTAGCTTTAACCCCCATTGCCATCATAAATGACCTTGGACTTATCATCATGATCCAAGACAAACCTCAAGTTTGAACGAAAATTCATAGCACAACATTTAGCTAGTGTTTTGCACGTGTCGCGTGCACTAGATTCTTTAAAAAACATGTTATGACCATAAAATAGAAAATCATTGGTTTTTCAGCTCATTAATTCCTATACGCCTCCCAAAAATGGTATAGTTGCCAAAAGTCAACCTTATCAAATCGATATTTCTAATTATATGATTTGATCTAGTCTTCAATAATTATTCGTATCCCACTACTTCATTAATACATTGGGATTGTTCACATTGAAGCTAGCTCTAAAGAGAGGTCCACCATTTCACTTATGAATAAATCTATTGAGGTCATTCATTTAGAGAGAGTTTGCACCTAAGCCACATTCTTTCTACAATTTGGGGATTTTGTTTCTACCATCAAATCTTGGAGTTGGAGTACACAAGGAGGTAAATGACCCTTCCTCAAGGTGGCTTTGAAGCCCATATATCTACTACAACCATTATTGGGGTGTTGTCTTTTATATCCTTGTTTCCTTTGGTAACAAAATTATATTCAATATTTACTTTATCTTGTGCTTTAGATGATTAGATGCACGCCATTATTTTGTGTCTTTTATTTTGCATAAGGTAGAATATGGATGGGTTTATTAATGCATTTCTCTTTTTCTTATTATTTTTTTGTCTATTACTTAAGTCACCCAACTCTTAAGTAGGTTATTTTCGTACATCCTAGTAACAAAATACCATCATCTGATTGGTGACTCCACTAGGAAGGTTGACTCTTATCTCCTTCTTTGGTAATATGTGTGTGCTCAATTGGGCCCTTGGTAGTTAGGTTTTCCTTGCTTTTTGTTGTTTGTTTCTTTCTATAGTTGTAGTTTTCGTGTGACCCAAGCAAGAAACCTTAAATTCCATCCTCATATGTAAGTTGTTTCCAATAGTTTTCCTTTTAGTTTATAGCATGATTTTCTACTCAGAAATCACATGTATGGAGATTCACTGGGTTTTACTAGGCCCACACACAATTCGACCATGCTTTTGAGCTACATTTTATTTTTAGAAATATTTTATGTTTGGCCTCTGTTTTGTAATTTTCACAGTCTACCTATTCAATCCCAATAGGTCTACTCTTATATTCTGGTTGTTTTGTTAATTTTTCCCATAAAACATTGTAGGTAAAGAAAAAGGTTTTGATTCCTTTAATATTTGTTGCTTCTAAGGTTTCTATTTGGGGTTTCTTGATGTATTTCAGTATCAATTTTTACTCTATAATTTATTTGTTGATTGAATCCTTCTTTTGATTTACTTAAAGCTTCATAGAAGCTAGTTAAAGGATGGTTCTTTTACAATAGAAGTTTCCTTGCATTTTCCTGCATTGAAAACATTATTTCGTTGTTGATTTTAGTATATTGATGCAGGAGTGAAAACCCTCCAAACAAAATCCAAAATCTCGAAGATTCTAGAAGGCGAATGCATGGGCAAGAGGATGTAATTCTCCTCGAATTTTGTATAAACATCGATAGGTTTTGATAATTATGAGCGTGGAACTGTTATTTCAGAGCAATTGGTTAGAGAGGATCGTGGATCTCTAATGATCTAGATAGTATTCATTCTTATGTATTTATAATTCTTCATGTGTGTTGAAAAGCGGTCAGTCAAAATGTAACCAGACCGAGGTCGGCCAGGCCCTGTGAGTCTTACCATGTAATATTGAGTATGGTTTATATATATAAATGGTGTGTTTTTGTATGTGTGAGTTCTATTTTGATGTATTGATAGTGTACCTCTTTTTGAGTAAACCTGAGCATTGAAACCATGTTGAGATTAATTTGTTTGAATGAGTGTGTGAGGATTGAAGCCATGAGTAGGAGCGTTTCTTGTAGGTCAGAATGGGAAAAGGAGGCGCAGACCAACAAAGGTAAATATCGACCCACGATATAATGATAATGATAACATACATGAGGAAAATGTGATTGTCCATTACATGGAGAATCAACATATGTTGTTGAATATTAGACCGAGGAAAAGGAAAAATGAGGTTCCTATGAACCTCACAGGTCGAGATATAGAGAAGAGACTCTGAATGGGAACCAGGGTACAATGGATAAGGAGATTGTTGAGTGTTATTAATGTTGCTAGGGACATTTCATTTCTTTTCGTGGTCCAAAGAATGCACAGGTATGACGATCGAAATCAATGATCTTCAAGGCCCCAAATATGGTCTTCATCAAGTGGTATCAGAGCAGGGAAAGATTTATTGCATGTGAGTGGGTAGATGAAAAATCCTAGAGGAGTAGAGGAGTGCTCAAAAGGTTCTAGAGGAGAGAACCTATGATACCAAAAGGCCAAAGCTCATGAGGAAGCTTGGCGAGGTATTGGGTAGCAGGTGCAGAGGCTTGCTACAAAGGTTTAGTTGTAGCTCATTGTTGAGCATGAGGAGAAGCTCAACGTATGGTGAAATGTTGCATGAGGAAAAAGGAAGACCAGAGTGAAGATGGAAGCAACAATGAAGACACGTGATCAGGAGATCATGAAATTTTTTAACCTTAGGAGTCTGATGCAAGAGCGAAAAACCCCCAATCCAAATCCAAAATATCAAAGATTCCATAAGGTAAATGTGTGGGAAAGAGGATGTGATTCTCCTCGAATTTCATGTAAACATTGATAGGGTTTGATAATTTTGAGGGTGGAACTGTTATCTTAGACCAACTGGTTAGATAGGTTCATGGATCTCTAATGATCCACAATAGTATTCATTCTTATATATTTGTAATTCTTCCTATTTGTAAAAAAGGGGCTAGTCAAAATGTAACCAGGCCAAGGTCATTCATGCCTTGTGGGACTTACCATTTAATATTGAGTTTGGTTTATATATATAAATGGTGTATTTATGTATGAGTGAGTTATATTTTGATGTATTAATAGTGTAACTCTGTGTGAGTAAACCTAAGAATTGAAACCATGTTGACATTAATATGTTTGGAAAAATATTGTGCCTCTAATCTCTCTTAGCCAATATTGTGCCTCTAATCTCTCTTAGCCAATATTGTGCCTCTAATCTCTCTTAGCCAATATGTTGAAGAGGAATGGTCACTCTTAGCCAATATTGTGCCTCTAATCTCTTTTAGGTATTCTCATAGGATCCATGGACTTTTTCAGGTACTTCATATCCCTGTCCATGTAATTTCTCTTGCTCATTGTGTGAAGATTGAACATAATATAACTACTTCCATTCCTAGTTCACCCTTGATTTCATCATATTCAAGGTCGTTAAAGTCAAGTTTGTTCTTGTCTAGTTTGTATGCACCTACCTCACTGGTAAGTCCCACTTCCAACATGGTAAGGAATAATCTGCATAACACCAACAACGTGACCACCAATATAGATTGCACACCTAATATCCCATACATGGCTGGTCATAATCTTCCATATTTTACTAGGCTAGTGTTGATACCTCAACACACCCTACAATTTTCAATAAAATTTCTATACCACTTGATTCTTTTATCTTTGAACCTACAATTTTCAATAAATTTTTGGTACTACTGTTAGGATATTTAGACACTTAGGAGTTAGTTAAGATCTACTTGGTCTAATATGTCGTTAGGTAAAAGTGTGTTTCTTAGTGTGTTTCTTTAGTATGCATTAGTATGCATTTGTAGTTAAGAAATTTGACGGTCACGATATGTCCCCAACATAGAGTGATCCAACGGTTCATACTCTCCTTGATCTTAACGACCATTGATCAGTGGCTTAACACTCGATTGGTCCATGATCTCTATTTAAAGAGCATGGAGGATCATTTGCCGATGATCGCTTGTGAGAAACTCTCTTGTAAAATCTCTTTGTAATCTTTTTCTTTGCATTAATAAACTGCTCCAAGTGGTCGCGTTGGTTGGGGCCATGGATGTTTCCCCATAGGGGTTTTACCACGTGAAAAAATCGGTGTGTTAATATTTGATCTAGTTATGTGAGTGGTTACTGAAGGTGTTTGTCCTCTGTTGGAATACATGTGTTGTCGAACATGGTATTAGAGCCTGTTTGAAGACCCGCTCCTATTGTAGATTGAGATCATGAAGCCGAGTTGCCTCATCTCCATTTTCTATCATTTTCGTACATTTCTGGGCTGAGAGGACTATTCCATTGTGTCTGGAGCACTCATTTAAATCATGAACACTTTTCGTTTCACTCGAAAAGGTTTCCGTTTTCCCAAGATATGACCATTACAGTAAGATTCGTAGGTATAAAGCCTGAATACGCATTTTTTAAATTTCTGCAAAGTTTTATTTTGATTTTATTTTGGTTTGTATTTTTTATTTCCGGGTTGCTACTCTTTTAGATCCGTGTATGCTATTTACCCCGCACCCTGTGCGATCTTGGAAAATCAGAAACAGATAGGAAAAGGTGCATCTTTCGGGTAATCTAACCGAGATCTAACCTTTGTTGTCATTGAGAAGCAAAAAAAAATTCTTGTGTGAAAAGAGTTTTTTTTTAGCATGCTCTCCAAGGTCGTCTTCCACAACAACAACACCCCGAATCCTCCTTCTAAACATTACAATATGTTTTGCTAGACCATTTGGTTAAAACTTTCCTTATTAAGTAAGAGGTCTTGAGTTCAAGTCTCTCTTTTGTTACTTTTTTTGAAAAAGTTCATGCTAAAAATTTTAAAGTGCATTTCACTTCAAGTATAAAAGTGAATCACTATAAGTAGCTTTATATTTTATTTTAGAGTTATTTATTTTGCATGCAAATTTTCTGTTATAAGGTAACTTCATTATAAAAGTGATCCTCACTTCTCTTTATAAAAGTGGGTCACTTCATAAAGTAGCTTACACTATCACGTGGTTATTTGGTTACCGTTTATGCCTTTTTTTTAAAAGGGCATAACTCTCACATCGGAAGTCCGTTTTCAGTGCTGTTTTTTTTAAAACCACATAAATTTTCGAGATCTTTCCATCCAGATCATTAGTTTCAGTTTTTAAATCTGCGTTATTTTCATATTTAATATGTCTTCTACAAGTAATGTCTTTTTTACCAGCAACAACTACTTCCAATGGAAATCCCATATGGAAGATTTATTAAGAAGTAAAAGCCTATACCGAATTACCTTGGGAAAGGAAACAACACCCACTGATGATGATAAGAAAGCCAAATGGGATAATAGGAATGACGAAGCACATGGACTAATCAGAATGTCTATCTCTCTTGATTTAAGGTACCACCTTCAAGGAATTGATGACCCTGAAGAAGCTTGGAACACGATTGAATCTGTGTTTGGTAAACTCAATATTATTTGAGCACAACAGTTAGAAAATCAAATATTGACCTTGAGTCCAAGTGATTTTTTTTGCCTTGGAGACTATCTATCTAAGTTTAAAACACTTAGAATTTTCTGTGAAGAATGTAAGATAAAAATGGAGGAAGAGTGTTGCATATATCTTATTCTTTCTAAGCTAGGTAGTGCATATTTTGTGTTTGTATCTACCTTTTATGCCATGAAAGAGGCTCTAGTGAAAGCTTATGTAAAACCCACTCTTGAGTCCTTTTGTGCTTCTTTGATTAGAGAGGAAGATAAGCTTGTACAACTTGGAGTGATCAACACTGCAGGTACCTCCAACAACACCTTAGTTGCCCAGCATAAATATAAACCCAAGTATCCCAAGAAGAAACATTCTCGCTACAACAACAAACAACCTAAGGGATCCAAACCTACTCAGACAGCTTGAACTCCTAATGGTGACAAAGTAGCAAAATATAAACGTAAGAATACTAACATACATTGTAACTTTTGTGATAAAGATGGTCATGATGAGTCCAAATATTTCAAGAAGATGGCAACCTTAGAAGCAGCGATGAAGAAGCACAACATCAATATTGATTCTTCTTCTTCTTCTTCTTCTCATGGACATGCACTTTTTGCTTTTGGTTTTTCCTTCAATACACCTTCTACTACTACTTCTTCTTCTGATGAGTGGCTTATTGATTAAGGAGCATCTTATCATATGGCTAAGGATAAAGCCATATTTTCTACTCTAAATGAATGTAACACCAAGAAAATATTTGTTTGTGATGATAGATCTCTTAGTGTTGTAGGATCTGGAACAATTCAGGTAGAAAATGGTCATTTCAATGATGTATTATGTGTTCCAAATCTTTCTTGCAACATTCTATCAGTATATCAAATCACTCATTCAGGTGAAGGTAAAACCGTCGAGTTTTCACCTCACCAAGTTGTAATCAAGGATCTAAAAGATCCTAAGCATGTTCTTGCAACTGGAATTGCTGATGATATTACCAGGTTGTA
>ML778298.1:378903-390933 GCA_009831015.1 Picea engelmannii | reverse complement strand
ACTGTCTCGTTGGGAACATTGGGTAATGAGAAGTTGAAAGCATGTTCCAACACAGTGATTTGGGGAGCCATGGGGGAAATTGAATACATTTAAAAATAAAGGCTCCTACAAGGTCGGCTTGTCAGTCGGCCCTCCTTCTAGCGCCATTTGTTGACGGGCGAAAATGAACACTCGCCAACTGGAAGAGTGGATCCGGTCTGGGGTTGTTTAAATAACCCAAGCCATTTGGGATGATCCACCCTGACGGGTTTAGCGGCTCCGTTGGCCGATCTAAGTCCTAGGAAAACAAAAAGGAAACTAACTAAAGGAACTAATCTAAATGAAAAACAACTATTAAAACCAACTAATAAACAAATCTAAACTACATATATACAACCTATTACCTAAATCATACGACTATAATTCTATAAAAGTAAATGTTTAATTATCAACAGAATCAACTTTAATTACAAATATACAATATTTACAAATTACAGGTTTAAATTAAAACCTGCAAAAATAATTTGTAATCTGTCCTAAGACAACGAAACTATTGTTTTTTATTTTTATTTTTATAATTTTATGAAAAATAAATAGAATAAAAACTATATAAGCTAAGCAATAATAACTCTAACTATGAATCTAAACTAATATATTTCTCTAAACTACTTAAATAACACTAATAAGCTAACTATTAAATGACAAATAACAAATTGACCTGAAGTAACGCTTCAGGCTTGTCCTGTGTACAATAGTCGATTCAACTATTCAGTGGGAGGAAACCCGCACCAGATCATCCACGAACTTCTCGTAAACAAGAAGCAATTGTGCTCTTCAAATATAAACGACAGGACAAACAAGATATAAAAATAACAACAATTTTATGATTTACAAATCATCGCATTTAGATAAATCTGTGTGCAACAATTTGTGCAAAACAATTCAATTAATGAAAAAGATAAACCTGTATTCATTAAATTGAATTAAAGTGATTGCTGTATTTTTAAATAAGAGATATCAGATATGGACAACATATAAATCAAATTACATCAACATGCAATGAATTATGATAGCTAAAGTAGTCAATAATTAATTGCAAACTGATATGCAAAAAACCTGAAACAAAAGTTTGATATATTGAAAGCGAAATCTGTTACAAGACATCAACTTTCATCTCAGTCTGAATCATAAATCCATAGTCTGGTTCTCTCCACAGTGATGATCCTCCCATTACAAAAATAACAAGTATTTAAAGACCTCCCAAAGGGTAAAATATCCCCGTGGGAATTATCAAAGCAATTTTACAAAAAATCTAGGGATAATATCCCCAGTCTCTATTTTAGACTCAAGCTAACAACCTAAAACAAAAACTACATCACACAAGTATCTCCTAAACTGCCACAGCATGCCCAATTGATCATTGTAATTCGTATGCACCTGAACGAGAACTAAAATAGACAAGTAAAGAGGATATTTTATTGATAAAATTGACAAAAATCTAATTTTTAAGACTAACTACATAATCTTGCAATTCTATAGCTGGTCTAATTTGAACTCAGAATCATTTTAAATCCATTCAAAACTAACATAATTATATTCAAACTATTAAACAAATATTTGAAAACCAAACAAATCATTCATATCGAAACTTCTATGCCAATTGAGAGCGAATCGAAATCATGTTTGAATATATTTCAATAAAAATAGGCTGTAACCGATCAAGTAAATTTTTCATGCTATAGTTCATGTCGACTCAGCCATTAACAAAATCGTTTTAAATCCATAGCTAACAAAGTTTCTTTTTGAATCAATAGATTACGTTGTATTTGTCAAACCAATCTTTAATATTGATGTATTGCATACATGAAAGACCATAAGAAATAAATTGAACTATATTAGAGCCGACACAATCCTTACGCAAAATGCAGAATCATATCAATCAACACAGTTGTGTCCTATTTTAGCAAAGAAATTCTCTGTACAGATTGAATGCAATCAAAGCGAAAATATTCATTCAATACAAAACAAAATTGATTTTGGTAAATCGAAGTCAACAAGATTGTTTTTAGTCTATTAAAAGCAAACAGAACTAATCGAAATCAAACCCAATCGACTATCCTAAATCAAACAGACAGAATTGTTTCAAAAGCAAGCCAAACAGAATAAAAAACAAATCAATTGCTTATACTAATCTGAGAACAATAAAATCGTATAACCAAATCATAACTATATTGGATTTTTAGGAAAACGAAATGATGCAAACAGAACTAATTTATGCTAATTGCAAACGAAATCTTTTATATTATTTCAAATAAAAACGAAATCATTCCTTGAAATTCGAAGTAACAGAACCATTTATGACTCTATTAAAACAAACAGGAGTAATCGAAAGCAAAACCCAATCCGTTATATTAATTCAAGCAAACTCATAAAGCAAAATCGATGTCAAAACACATACCTGGGCAACTCGGTCATGATAATCTTGAATTGACAAAGGCTGTTGCCACTTCGACATTCCTCAAGACAATTGAACCTGTTGTCTTTCTACTTGCTAACAGACTGTTTGATGAATCTTTGGATTGATCAAAGGTTCAAGAGTGTGAGAGGATGGATGGGTGAGAGGGGTTTTGAGGCACAGGCCTGGAGAATTCATAGATGTTTCAACAAATGCACACAGACCAAATAAGAACCTTTCAGCCATGGAGAAGACCTGAAACTTGAGCCCTAAAACACGAGCTAGATCTCTGTAACAACTCTATTTATGAGGAAACCGCTCGCAATGAAGGTAAAGGAGCTAATTTCGGTTCTGGGTTTTCAACGGTTTGGTCTAATTCAAAATTGTTTTCCCAGAATTGCACACGCAAAAACGTGTCTCTGGTAGGCAATTATGGGGGCAGTCTTCTCTGGCAATCAAACAGTAACTGACTCTGAACACCATGGGGTTTGAATTCGCCCTATAGGAGCCAGGAGATAACACAAAATGAACAAGGGTTTGGACAGGGTATACGTCAGATCGAATAGCTAACAGACTTCTCCAAAACCAACAGAGTTAATCCGAGATAGGAGGCAAGCATTAATGCCAAAGTGTGCAGGGGTGGTGGAAGGCAGTAAACCCATGCAAAAGAGTCATGTCCAAACGTACAACCAACGACGCATATGGTGATTCATATCACTATTGCAATGTGTTAAAAGTAAAACCAATCAAACCATTAATGAAAACTATGGTAAGTTGACCCCAATGTTTGCACAAGCATAGCGTTTGCATGGTTTTTCAAAATCAAAACAATGTTTTGAATAAGAAATTGACCATAGAACTTATACAATATATAAAACTATTGAATTGAGGATCTAATCATCATGTCAATGTTTTCATGAAACCAATGCGCCAAGGAAATCGATGAAAAGACTATAAAACATCAAACCACCACTGTATTAAGGACTCAATGACACTCATTATCAAATCATCACAATCTTATAAAATTGAAATCACATTAACAATTAAAGAATGTCAAGTGAGTAAGGATCTTGGAGTCTTTCCAACTGTGTGACTATAATCAAATTGGAAATGCAATGAACACATAGACAAGAGTGCCATAATAATCCAGTGACGATTTTTATGTGACTTCGAAATCAGAGTTTTCACGCTTGCAGTCGTGAAAAAAGGAACAAAGGCAGGTGTGCAAATGCGCGAAATAATAGTGTTGTTTTATTCAAAGATTGCGACGAAAATCAAGGGTTGCAAAACAATGGCATGGGCATCTTATAAGGATAGGATAAAAATGTGAATTGGCTGCCAACAAATATTTAGACACTTAGAAGTTAGTTAAGATCTACTTGGTTTAATGTGTCGTTAAGTAAAAGTGTGTTTCTTAGTGTGTTTCTTTAGTATGCATTAGTATGCATTTGTAGTTAGGAAATCCGACGGTCATGATATGTTCTCGACATAAAGTGATCTGACGGTTCATACTCTCCTCAATCTTAATGACCATTGATCTGTGGCTTAACACCCGATTGGTCCATGATCTCTATTTAAAGAGAATGGAGGATCATTTGCCGATGATCGATTGTGAGAAACTCTCTTGTAAAATCCCTGTAATCTTTTTCTTTGCATTAATAAACTGCTCCAAGTGGCCATGTTGGCTAGGGCCATGGATGTTTCCTCGTAGGGGTTTTACCACGTGAAAACATCGGTGTGTTGATCTTTGATCTGGTTATGTGAGTGGTTACTGAAGGTGTTCGTCCTCTGTTGGAATACCTGTGTTGTCGAACAACTTCTTGGTTCTTTTATCTTTGAAGTTTTGGTTTCTTTTTGTATAAACTCATTTTTCCCTTTTAGTTTTGATAAAATGTCATGATAAATAAGTTTGAATTCTACTTAGTCTTCTTATTGCGAAAAAACAAAACAATTCTAAGTTAAAATGTTCATCAACTGAGCCTTAGAAGTTTTCTTACTAAGAATAATATCCCATGGCTATGAGTCAGGGCCACAATAGAGTGATACCCTAAAAGACCACTCTTAGACTCAAATCAAGCAGTTAATTGAAAATAACTACCTTGCAATAACTAACTTTCAAAGAAAAGAGAAGAGAAAAAACATGGATTCCCATGTTTGATGTTGATCCTGCTTGAGAACTTTTGCTCCAACACTCTTTTGCAAAAATCCTTTGTAATCTCATGCGAACAAAGAGACATATAACTGCAAAAAGTAGTTATCCAATAATCAATTGAAAAATGAATATTATATCTTTCATAATATTCAAATCAAAACATACAATACATATCATAAGCATGAATCAACATATGAAATTGGATGAGAACAAGAGATCTTTTATTATGAACAACATAAAAATTTGGTTACAACCTGTAACTATTACGGCATGACCCCTCGAAGACTAGCCTCATCTGAAGGAAACTCAAAATCCAAGAAATTGGGACTCGAAGACTCACTAATACCAGGGCTCAAGGTCTCACAAATAGTAATATCAGACTCAAGGGGAAGCACTAGATCACTTAGGACAGTTGGAGGAAGTAAGGGCTCCCATACCCCCATTGCATAAATGATCCATATTTTATGAGTAGAACGAAATGAATACAAATTATTAAAAGATGTTTAACATATAATAACAAAGATACAATACAACTGGTTTTCTATTCAATAATGAAATAACATGAAACTGTAAAATGCAGTAGAAAACAAGCTTGTTGGAATGGTGAAGGCTTATCTCTTAGAAGAGATGTGACGGTTGCGTTCATTCGCAATAAGATGGTTACAATGAGACTTTGAAGGACTTTTTACAATAAACATGAATGTCAAAAACCCTAGACATCCAAAAAACTAACCCTAGGAGATGAAGTGCCAAAATTCATGTGGGCCCCGTTTGGGTAAGTTAATACATCAACTTCCCGGGGTCGTAACTTTTTCATACGATCTATTTTTTAGGCGCATGATAGCCCGTTGGAAAGGTCTAACCTAGAAGAAAAATTTTCAATTGGCCCAGGTCAATGACTTTAGCAATCACCTAGGCCCAAAATCCCCAAAAAACGTCGTTTAGGGCCTAAAAACGGCCCCAGAAGTTTGGAACCCGAAAAACTGTCGAAAAAATGCCAAGGTGGAAAACTATATTTTGAGCCAATGGAATAGGTGGGTGGCCACCGATATCCACCTGAATCAATCCTCCCTCCTTAGGAAGAAATGGTCTCCATTGCATTTAGTTCCCCCATCAGATGAGGAAATTTCTACTAAATTTGGCCCCAGGTGAGCCACTTGCCTTGGTGCAGGAGCTGCCCTGATTTGACAACTCAATAAAGATGGATAATTTGTTTTCAAGTGCCCTTGATATGTGTTCCCACAATTTGATCATTGGATTCCTATTGCATGCAGTTAGGTTTGATCTCTGTTGGTGTCAATTGCTTTGCTATCTCTGAGGTGTCCAATAATGGTGGGAAATATGGATGAAGGAGAGCCACGTTGAACACTGGATGCAAACCAAGGAAGGGGGGGATGTTGAGCTCAAAAGCATTGTCACCCACAACCGTGGTGATGGTGTACGACCCATAATGGGGTGGGTGAAGCTTTCGATGGGGCCCTGTAAGGCGTTCTTTCTGCAAATGCAACCAAACTTTGCCGCCCACCTGAAAATTACGTGGCACTCAATGTTGATCATGGCACTACTTGTACTTGGAATTAGACTTCTGTAGAATATCCTAAACCTGTTGGCGGATGTGTTGGATCCACTCAATGAACTGGGTGGATTTGTCAGCTTCTGGTGGAGCAGAGGATGAGTCAACAAGGTGGTCGACAAGGGTAGTGCAACATCCATGGGGCCCAATGGTTGGAATACCAACCCCACCTGAAAGGGGTTGTGGCTAGTTGATCTATGTAGGGCCCGATTGTAGATATGTTGGACATGGGGAAGACTCCCATCCCATGTGTGGGGGTGTTTTTAATTATACATATGAAGGATATGTATGATCATTCGATTAACGAACTTAGTTTGGCCATCTGTCTGGGGGTGGAAGGCAGTGGATTTGGTGAGCTTGGTATCCAACAGTGACCGGAGGATCGACCAGAATGAGTTGAGGAACCGACTGTCATGGTCTGAGATAATGGTTTGTGGGATCCCAAAATGTACCCATACTCGTTCAAAGCAGAGCTTGGCAATGGCTTTTGTTGTGATGTTCTTCTTGCAGGCAGCTAGAATTGCCATCTTGGAAAATTGATCAACAACCAAAAAAACATAGTCATTTCCCCTCTTGGTGGACGCGAGGCCCAACATGTAGTCCATTGAGATGGATTCCCATAGCCTATTAGGAGTAGGTAGAGGGGTGTACATGCCCTGTTTCTTAGTGGTTGGTTTGGAAATAACACAGGTGGTGCAAGACCTAATATACTTCCCGACATCCTGTCGATGTTTTGGCCAGTAGAAATGTTTCTGCAACACTGCCACTATATTTTCGACACCAAAGTGTCCTGCCACCCAACTGTAGTGAGATTCCCAAATCATCTTTGCACGCTCACTTGATGGAACATAAAGATGGCCTAGACGACACAACAATCCATACTAAATATGTAAATTAGCATCCACTGAGTTGGTGCCCAACATTTGGTAGGTGGTGGAGAAGTCAAGGTCTATCTTGTAGAGGTGGGGCCATCTAGAGGTATCGTGGCTGCAAGAGTCTAGCACCATGGTGAGTTTCATGACTGGAGGTAGACTGAGGCAGTCAACAACTCAATTTGTACTTCTTGTTTTATACTTGATGTTGAGGTGGAACTGTTGTAAGTATGTTGACCACTTCTGATGGTGGTCATTCTGCAATTTTCCTTGGGTCTGCATGAACTGTAGTGGCTTGTGATTAGTGTGGATGACTGTCTCCTTCCCACGAATGTAATGTCTCCGCTGGAAAAAGGCTTTCACAATGGAGTACATTTATTTGTCATAAGTAGGGTACTTACGAACAACATCTGATAGTTTCTCACTATGATATGCCACAGGGTGGCTGCGTTGAGTGAGAACGATGCCCACAACATAATCTGAAGCATTTGTCTTGATCTCAAAGGGATGTTGTAAGTCTGGTAACGAAAGTACTGGGGATGAGCACAAACTCTTATTCAAGTCATCGAATTCTTGTTTTTGGGACAAGCCCCACACAAAGTTTTCCTTACCGCCACCCTTGGCTACTTGGTTGAGGGCCCATGTGATATGAGAGAATCCCAACATGAACCTGCGATAGAAATTGGTGAGGCCGAAGAAGCTCCAAAGTTCAATGAGTGTGGTTGGGTATGGCCAGTCACGGATGACCTATATCTTGGTTGGATCCACATGCATACCATGTTTATCAACGATGTAACTTAAGTAATGGACCCTGCCCATGCTGAAGGAGCATTTTTGCAAGTTTGCATATAGTTTGTGCTCTCGCAGGGTGTGCAGAACCTGCTGAATATGTTGCAAGTGTTTTGCTCAAGTATTGTTGTAGATGAGGATGTCATCCAGATACACCACTACAAAAGTATTGGTGAAATGTCATAGGATATTGTCCATCATCCTCATAAAATATTTTGGAGCATTTGTCAAACCAAAGGGCATGACCAACCATTCAAAAAGAGATTCTTTTGACTTGAAGGCAGTCTTCCATACATCTGTCGGTTCTATTGGGACCTTGTGGTAGCCAGAATTCAGATCAATATTACTGAATTATTTGGCCCCCATGAGCTGATCAAGGAGGTCGTCGATTCTAAGAATCGGGTACCGATTTCAGACTGTGATTTTATTCATGGCCCGATAATCAATGCAGAATTGCCAGATCCCATCTTTCTTCTGCACCAACACGATTGGGCTCCCACAAGGCGATGAGATAGGACAGATGTGCCCCTTGTGGAGAAGTTCTTGGATCTGCCTCTTGATCTCCTCATTTTATAACATAGAGAAATGGTAGATTGTCCCATTGGGTAGTGGTGTGCCTGAGGTCATATCGATGGGATGTTTGACCTGGTAGTGCATAGGTACCCCGGTAGGAGAGGAGAAGATATCTGAGTATTCTTCAATGACCCTATCCACTTGCTTATGTTGTGTGGAGAGATTGGTCATGGAGGCCTTGGATGTCGATGCAATCTTTCGCTCACTCTGAGAGCGAATCACGAAGAAGAAAAATTTCTCGATCTGAGAGATGACCTTCCTGCATTGTTTGGCAGAGATCAAGGAAGTAGCACTAGGAGGGACTGCCTCGGGTATCCTGTACAATTTCCTATTCAAAGTAATAATAACACTACGATGCCTAGACTCATATACAACATGACATTTCCATAAATAAGGTTGGCCCAAAAGAACATTACAAAATTCGAGAGGAGCAACATCACACAATACCTCATCTTTGAAGGGCTTGATGTCGTACGATAGTTGACAATGTTGGCTGACAAGGAGATCGCTTCCTTGGAGGAGTCATCCAATAATGTAGGGTTTTAGGTGTGGCATTTTTGGCATGGCCAGCCGCTTGATGACCTCTGCTGAGATGAGGTTATTCTATCTATCGCTAGCAATGATGAAGTTCAATGGGGTGCCTTTTACCCACATCTGTGAATGGAAGAGGTGCTCTCCTTCTTCTGGCTCATCTGGTTCACTAGGCTAGAGCTTGGTGGTAGAAATGGTAGCACTGAGTTCTACGTCAATGATATGTCTTCCACTTTCTAGTTCTGACTCAGAGTTAGAACCTGCATTTGATTCAGAGGCTTTCACTTTAGCCACCAGTGACTGCTTTGAGTGGTAGTGAACGGTGTTATTCCAAGGGATCTTATGGAAGTTGCACCACTTCTCGGTATATTTCTTTGTCTTTCTGGTGTCCTTCTTTGCTTGCAGCTTGGAATGTTTGTCTTGATACTATCCATATTTTCTCTATCCTTTGTTATGTGGGTTGGGGCCACCCTTTCTTGGATTTTGTTGTGAGGGGTTCCTAGGCCCAAATGGTCACATCTTTTGTTTTAGCTTCTTCTCAATTTTGATGGCATATCGGTAGGTCACACCCAATGAAGAGATGTCCATAAATTAAATTTTGGTATGGATGTATCTATGTAGAGAACCATGATACTTGAGAACCAGATTTCGCTTCGAATATTTGATACCCAACTTGGTGCGCAAGGTATGGAAGATATTTGTGAACTCGAGCACTACTTGGTCTCTTTCTTGCCGCATCATGGTGCATTTGGTATACAAGTCGTCATAACTTCTGATAGGGTAGTATTGTTCCATAATATCATCCCTGAAGGATTCCTAGGTGGTCGCGACTGTAAATAGTGAGGGTTCCTCTATTTCCTTTTTCTCACATAAAGTTTCCCACCAATCTTTGACATGGGGAACAAATTCGAGGAGTGCAAAAGTAATATTTTATTTATTCAAAAAGTTATGGATTGAAAAATACCCTTCTAGTAGATTCAACCACTTTTCTACAACATCTGTGTCTATCTAACCTTCAAATATAGGAATATCAAAGTTGATTTGTACCTTGAAGGGGGTGGCACCTCCGCTCGAGGAAGATGCATCGCTTATTGGTAGCCGCTGAAGGATTTGTGTGAAACTATCCATCATCTCATTCCTATGTTGCATGAGGGATTCCTCAAGCAACATTTTGAAAGGATCCCATGTCCTGCCATATTTCTTTTCTCCTTCCATGAGAGGTCACTTGGGTGTGCGAGAAATTTTTACCTCAAGAGTAACAAGCTCGAGACCCAATTCGATGTACCCTGACCTCGTTGGGGACATGAATTAAGACGATAAGGAGTAGACCGCTCTGATACCACTGATCCATATTTTATGAGCATAACGAAATGAATACAGATTATTAAAATATGCTTAACATAGAATAACAGAGATACAATAAAATTGGTTTTCTATTGAATAAGGAAATAAGATGAAACTGTAAAATGCACCAGAAAACAAGCTTGTTGGAATGGTGGTGGCTTATCTCTGAGAAGAGATGTGATGGCTACGCTCATTCACAAGAAGATGGTTACAATGAGGCTCTAAAGGCCTTTTTACAATAAACAGGAATGTCAAAAACCCTAGACATCCAAAAACCTAACCCTAGGAGATGAAGCGCCAAAATTCATGTGGGCCTCGTTTGGGTAAGTTCATACATCAACTTCCCAGGGTCGTAAATTTTTCACATGATCTTTGTTTTAGGCACATGATATCCCATTGGAAAGGTCTAACCAAGAAAAATATTTTTCGACTGGCCCAGGTCACTACCTTGGGCAGCCACCTAGGCCATAAATCCCCAAAAAATGTCATTTAGGGCCTCAAAACGACCCCAGAAGTTTGAAACCCGAAAAACTGTTGAAAAACTGCAAAGGTGGAAAAATGTATTTCGGGCTAGTGGAATAGGTGGGTGGCCACTGACATCCACCTGGATTAGTCCTCCCTCCTTAGGAAGCAATGGTATCCATTGCATTGAGTTCCCCCATTAGATGAGGAAATTTCTGTTGAATTTGGCCCCGGGTGAGCCACTTGCCTTGGTGTAGGAGCTTCTCTACTTTGATGACTCGATAAAGTTGAATCCTTTGTTGTCGAGTGCCCTTATCTGTGTGTCCAAAATATGATCATTGGATGCTTGTTGCATGCTGTTAGGTTTGATCTCTGTTGGTGTCAACTGCTATGCTATCTCTTAGGTGTCCAATAATGGTGGGAAATATGGCCGAAGGAGAGCCACGTTGAAGACTGGATGCAGACCAAGGAAGGGGGGAATGTTGAGCTCAAAATAATTTTCACCCACAACTTTGGTGATGGTGTACGAACCATAATGGAGTGGGAGAATCTTTCGATGGGTCTTGTTAGCGATTATTTTTGTCTTAGGCGCAAAAGCACCCGGGTCTACAGGTTACTCAAGAAGTGCCCAAGCGCAGCGCGGGAGAATCCCTGTTTTTCCAGTAGCAAGGCAAGCGAGCGGGAAAAATAGCGTTGGCAGCATCCAAGATCTATTTACAAAGCATATCGACGGTCATCGGGTTTTTGGAGCTACCGAGTTGCCCAAGGTTTAGCGCAAGAGGGAGCACCAATAGTTCAAATCAGATTTGGGTTGTCCAATCCAACCAGGACAGGTGGCAGCCTGTCGGCGTATCGGTTATCGGGAGTCAGGAAGCTCTTCGTCCATTGCACTTGAAAGTGCTGATCAACGAAACTCCAAAGCTCCCTTCGAACTAAGGCCAGGATTGTTACACATCAAAATCACTCAACTGGATAAGTGTCGCATATGCCTCTCACTTGTCGCAAGTGTCGCAACTCCTTTACGACTTGTCGCAAATGTCGCAAGTTGGTTACAGGGTGTCGTAAATGTTGTTGAATCATGCTACCACAATGACGACACTAAAGAGGCACTTGAAACATCTCATGTATTTGGTTTGAAGGAAGAAACTGGTTCACTAAGGTCAAACATCTCTTAACACCTAAGAGGGCTTCTTAATCAAGAGTTTGGAAGGGGAACGCTCCTCTAGTACTGCCTGAGGAGCGCTGGCGCCCTTCTACCATGTTTCAGAAGTGTTGTAGTGCTTTTCCACCCCTTTGCAGA
>ML778298.1:345151-360065 GCA_009831015.1 Picea engelmannii | reverse complement strand
GACATCAAGGCTCAGGTTGTATATTTCTCTTTCAGTTAATTCAATACATGAATATGTCCCTTTCCCATAATGATGATGTCATCTTATTACATGATTCCTTGATCACATGTATAGATTAGGTATTGAATATATTAATTTGCTTGCACTTCGATTGGTTTGTACTGTTGTGATTGGACGGCACAAGAGCATCGAAGCAGAGCAAGGAACAACATAGATTCAAGGAGAGCGTTCATAAGGTATGTCCACTATCCATTTCTCTTAGTTCATTCAATCATCTAGATCTAGGGAAAGAGTAGTATTCTGTCTCGTTTTGTTCTAGATCCAGGTGGATCTAGGGAGATTGGTCTGTGTCCGCGCTCACAAATTTATCCATTAACAATGGCAGACGCAATCGAACTTCTAACATATCCGTAGGTGAATCGACGTGCTCTTAATTCGTCACCGAACTTTCCCATTAAGGTGGAGATGATATCTAACCACCACCAACTACCTTAATAACTGCTTCATTGGGATTGAAAAAGGCCTGGCCAACTCAGCACCTTTGGGACGTGGGAGACCCCTCGCAATGCCACCTAGATGAGAGGAACGGCCTCATGAATATGCGTGGGGGCCAGCGCGAAGGATGGGGCGCATAATGGGAGTGGTGGCACCAAAACCATGAGGGTGAGATAAGAAGTGATGAGGTGTGAGAGAAGTGACAAGGGAAGATACATGGAGGAAGGCAATAAGCGAAGGGGGTAGGAGATGAGATATAATGGGCACATTTTTAGTGGGAGGCTGACGTGGAAGGGAGTGGGACACATGGCAGGTGGTGAGTGGATGATGAGATGGGGAAAGGACTACACGGACCAGAAGAGGGAAGATGGACAGATGTCGGAGGATGAGGAAGGGATAAAGGGAGTGAGCCTCATCACACGGTCAGGTGGAGAACATATGGCAAGATGATACGACAAGAAAGGGGGGCCCACATTGATTAAACACAAAAAGACAGAGGATGTCCAGATTTCCTGTGCACCGTTGATCCGAGCGCTCTAATCTCTGCCGTCGGAGAGATGCGTCCCTGGTTCCGGACCCCCCCCCTCTACTTAAAGGTAGAAAGGAAAGGGGGCTCCGGAATCCAATATGCGTCGTTGATCCAGGCGCTCTAATCTCTGCCGTCGGAGAGATGCGTCCCCGATTCCGGACCCCGCCCCCCCTTTGCTTAAAGGTAGAAAGGTAGGGGGGCTCCGGAATCCTATGTGCGCCGTTGATCCGGGCGCACAAATATCTGCCGTTCAAATTTTCTTGCCATTTAATCACGAGCGCACTTTGCATCCGAACTTAGGGCAAGTGGGTTTTTAACCCATTCCTTCACTTTTTACCCCCCTTTACAAGAAATTTCGCTAACATTTGGCTCCATGGGGATAGAGTCATCCCTGTGATGCTCTAAGGACTCTTTTGCAGATTCAGTGCCTTGCTATTGGGCTATGGAGTCATTTATTAGGCTAAAAACAAAAACAATATTTACAAAACAAAAGAGCCGACTACGGCTCACAAAAAACATTTTTTCAAGAAGTGCCCATTTACTGGGCCACTAAAAACTTCTTTGCCTTCCAGATCCTGCAACCTGTAAGTGTTGTTTGAAAATACTTCAAGGATCTTGAAAGGCCCAAACCAGAGGGCATCAAACTTACTGTGCTTGCCCCTGTCCTGCCTGGGCGCATCCCATTTGAGCACCAGATCACCCTACTCGAGTTCTTTCTTTCCGCTCTTCCTGTCAAAAGCCTGCTTGATCCTCTGTTGATGATTGTAGGCCCTGTTCATGACCTGCTCTCTGATCTGCTGCACTTCCACCACCTGATGAATCCTTCTGACCATATTGTCAGGCTCTGCTTCAAGGTCCTGGAGGAATTTCGCCACAGATAAGGTGAGCTGAGTAGGGAAAACGACCTCTGTTCCGTAAAGAAGTTGGAAAGGTGAGATGCCGAGGGACCTTTTCGTTGTCACTCGATCAACCCATAGAGAAAATTTGAGCTTGGAATCCCAGGCCCTTTTATTGTCTTCCAGTAATTTCTTAATGAGCTTGATCAGACTTTTATTGGAAGATTCTACCAGTCCATTTCCTTGAGGATAATAGGGGGTAGAGTGAATCAGTGAAATCTCAAATTGCTCACAGAACTTGACCAGAGGCTCAGACCTGAAGGGGGCGACGTTGTCAATGAAAATTCTGCTGGGGCAACCAAATCTGGCTAAGATGTCCTCCAGGAAGCTGATAATTACTTTGTGAGAAGTTCTCCTGGTAGGGACAACCTCTATCCACTTGGTGAAATAGTCTGTCACAGTCAGGATCCATCTGTGATGTCCACTTGAGGGAGGATGAATTTCTCCGATGAAGTCCAATCCCCACTACTGAAAGGGTGCTGAAACTACTACGGGCTTTAATGGCAGAGATTTGAGCTGCTGCTTTCTTGAGAACTTCTGGCATTTGATGCAAGCTCTGATTTCTCTACAAACATCAGGGAATAAAGTGGGCCAGTAATACCTAGCCTGGAGGATATTGTGAGTTGTGGTCTTCCAGAAATGATGACCTTCGCAAAGACCGCTATGGAAATCAAACATAACCTTCTGGGCTTCTTGCGGGTCTAGGAACCTTAAAAATACCCCTAGAGGATCCTTCCATTACAAGGCTTGTTCAATGAGGCAATATCTGACCACTTTGAGCTTTAAAGCTCTTGCCTTGCTTTTTCCCAATCCATCAAGAGGCTTTAATTCTTGCATAAAATACAAGATATCCTTGTACCAGGCGCATGCTGCTAGTGATAAGGTACCCTGGAAATGCTTGTTGGACGACTCAGCTTGCTCATTGATAAAGTTAATTCCCAAGCTTTGCAATTGGATTCATCCAACAACTTGGCTAAACCCTGCCCCTTTATCAACTTGGTGGGCTTGATCTTCAGATCAAACTCTAATATCTTGGCGATCCACTTGCCTCTTCTTCCGTATATGTCAGGCTGTATAAGAATGTCCTTCACAGAGGCCGAAGGAACATATGCAGTGATCCTTGAGTGCAAGACGTAGACTCTGAAAGCTTTGAGGGATTTCACCAAGGCATAGGCCTGCTTCTCCATGATCTCATACCAGAGTTCTGCATCTATCAATGCCTTGCTAAAGAATGAAATGGGTTTCTCTCGCCCTTCCTTATTTCTCTGCAACAAGACTGCTGCTACTGTATCAAAAGAAGCAAAAGAAAAGATCAGGAAATCTTTGGAATAATCAGGACTGATTAGCACAAGTGCCTCAGTCAATGCCCTCTTTATTTGGACAAAAGATTCCCTGGGTTCATTGGTCCATTTCACTTCATTTCCCTTCCCGAGCATGGTTATGATGTGTTTCACCAATTCAGCGAAATTTGAGACAAATCTCCTCAGAAAATTTATCTTTCCCAAAAAGGCTTGAACTTCCTTCTTAGATCTGGGAAGTGACAGGGTCTGAATTGCTTCTACCCTACTAGGATCAATTCTCACTCCCTCTGCTAATACTATATGGCCTAATAGCCTCCCCTCCTTCATAGAAAACAAAGATTTCTTGGGGTTTAAAGATAGGCCAAACCTCCAGCACTTCAGGAAAACCTTCTTCAAGTGGCAACAGTTCTCATTGTCTGTCCTGGAGAAGACCATTATTTCATCCAAATAAATTACCACAAACTGGTCCTTCTCTCCGATGAATTCTATATCCATGGATCACTGAAATGTTGCTCCTGCATTCATCAATCCGAAAGGCATTTTGGCATACATGAATGTGCCCCAAGGAGTGGTGAAGGCTGTTTTTTCTTTGTCCTCAGGCAAGACCGATATCTGATTGTAACCAGAGAAGCCATCAATGATGGATATTCTAGATGCACCATTGACCTTCTGCAATATGTGTTCCATGTTGGGCAGGGGATAGTTGTCTTTCCTTGAGCTCCTATTCAGGTTCTTGAAATCAACACAGAGTTTGATCTCTCCACTTTTCTTTCTTACCAGAACCAAATTGGCCACCCATTCAGAATATCTCAAGGGGACAATGATCTAGGCTTGTAACAACTTCTTCACTTCTTTCTCCATAACAGGCAGCAACATGGGATTTATCTGTCTTAGTTTCTGCCTAAACGACTTAGCCTCTTCCTTCAGTGGGATCTTGTGTTCGATGACAGATGTGTCATATGTCTTGAGGTCTTCGTAGGTCCATGCAAACACATCAACAAACTCTCTCAGTAACTCAGTATATTCAGCCCTCTGTTCCTTGGTCAAACTCCTTGACAACTTGACAAACTTAGGGTCCGATGGTGTGCTAATGTTGCACTCAGTTGTGTCAGCATCATCACCTGAAACTCTACCCTTTACTGCCACATCATTCCCATTGAACAATCTTTCTAACGGGAATAGTCCCCTCGGAATGTAATTGCTCGGTAACTGAATAATCTAGTGGTTAGCAATTTTATTTAAAAACACCCCAGGGTGAGGGTCGCCTTTCGTGTCAGGATCCTCATCAATGTGCAACGTAGAAAAATCATCAACAGATTGGAGAAATTTTTCGATCTCCAGATCATCTTCAAATACCTTCCAATGCTTGACATTGTCCGGTACAGAGGGTCTATATTTTATTTCAACATCATATTTGACCATAGGCGGCAGAGGAACTTCGAGAAAACTAGCTGAGACAACTAAAGAATCGGCTGAGGTATTTTCCTCCCTCGAAATGAAAGAAATGTTAAAATCCAAGAAGAAATTATCAACTAGGTCCCATACCTCATTTCTATAATTTCTGAGTCGGGGACTGTTAGCACGATAGGCATTTCTGATCTGCTAGATAATCAACTCAGCATCTCCAAATATTTCTATCTCTTTAATTCCTATTTCCTTTGCATCCCTCATACCCAGGACAAGAGCTTCATACTCTGCCACGTTGTTGGTGGTATCAAATTCCAGCTTATATGACAGGGATACAGTCTCCTAAGATGGTGACACAAAAAACATCCCAGCACCAGCGCCTTCCCTGGAACATGCTCCATCAAAAAACATTTTCTAGATGGGGGTGATGGAGGGAGGGAATTCAAGAGGAGTGGTGGGTCTCTTTCTGAGCTCAAGAGGAGGCTCGGGAGCATGAGTGAGTTGCAGTAGACTGGAACCTAAATCAGTGTCCAAGGCAAAAATGGGATGATTGGTGGGATTGTCTTCATCGCTGATTATATAGGCCAATTGGGCTTCTCTGTACAACCTCCTGTGTTTCCCCCCAAAAATTGGAATGGTGGCATATGTGAGATCCATCTGTAACGTTCCTCCAAGTCTCTTAATCCAAGACCTTGACAACAACATGCCAAACTTGGGGGGAACATCAGCTACCACAATGTCCATGACCACACTCTTCATGGGCAACTCGAACAAAGAAACCACCAGGTCCTTGATGACTCCCAGACATTGCACCCTTCTTGAATCAAAAGAGTACAAATCATGATAGGCCTTTTTTACTTCTAGTCCTAGTTCTTCCATGACTATCTTGGGCATAAGGTTATGGGAGGCTCCTGAATCCATGAGGCAATTATGCAACACTTTATCATGTATGTTCATGGAGGTGTAGAAGGGAGGGGATGAATCGTCTCTATATTCTACCATGGGACCTAGAATGACAGCTGGCTTCTCATCTTGAAGGTTCACTAAGTCAGAGGGAGACTGGGGGGACTCAGATTGTAGCAGCTTAGAGAGGGACCTTTTAAAGTCTTCATTTTTAACTAGCTCAGAGATGGGGACGGGAATCCTGATCTTTTGAATTTCATGCTCAAAATTAAAAGAGGAAATGGCCTTAGGAGCTTCCCTTACCTTTGAGATAGGTTCTTTGACCGTTGGCGAAGCGCCATGAGTTTTCTTTTATTTAGTAATGGCTGCTGCAGGTTTATCAGGCCTATCTGTTATGAGGGGCTGGTCTTGGCTGTCAAAGTCCCCTTCTTTCTTTCTTGACCTGAGATTGTACCGGTTAGAGGTGTGACCGACCCTTTCTCCTTTTCCTAACTCATGGATCTGCATGTTCATCAGGGATTTTTCGTATGCAGACTGAGTCAAATGGGGAAAAGGAGGAGCTTCCTCAACATAGTGAATTTCAGGGTCGAATTCGTCTATCTCCTCTCCTCCCTCATGAGTAACCAGGTTATCTTGGAGAGGGGTTTGAATCCTTTGATCCTCTCTGTCTTTTCGCCTCTCTCTATGCATAGTCGGGGGAGAAATGTTGTTTGGCCTCCTAAAACCTCCTTTGTTTTCAATGCTCTGAGGGCCATTGTACACTTGCCTCCCTTCCATCTTCAGTCTTTCCATCTCTGCAGACAGAGACTTCATCATCTGGGTCAGTTCATCCACTTGAGTGTGGGGCATCGATGGTCCGGAAGTTGAGGCTTCGGACTTTCCCTTTCTTCTGTCTGCGTCAACATTTTTCCTCAGTCTGTCAGCTGCTAATACATTTAATTCCACTTCTATGGCCGCATCTTTCATTTGAGATAAGGAGGTGGCTCTTCTTTCTCTCAATAGAAGACAGAAATCAGGGCCAAACACACTGGCATAAGAAATATTAGATGTGGCTTCTGAAGGCTTTATTTCAGCAGGGATTTTGTTATACATCTTATTGAATATTTTGGAGAAGTCAGAGACAGACTCTCAATCCATCTTTTTCAAATACCCAAACTCTATCATGTAATACATGAAATCCTTCCTATCGCCCCACTGTCTCAGGAAAGCACCATCCAGGGCTTCGATCCCAGCAATAGATCTGAGGGCCAATCCTCTAAACCATTTCCTCACCTCACCATCCAGGATCTGGACGAAGACTCTCATCCAGACATCTTCATTTTCAATGTTTAGGTTGTCTGCATAACTATAGAAAGCAACCATGTGCTCTTCTGTAGTTATGTCCCCTTCTCCAATGAACTTGGGCATGTATTTCAAGTAGTCTCCAGCAGGGAGAGGATTCATGGGATGGGGTAGGATTAAGGGGGCGTATCTGACAATGACTATGGCGTCCATTCTATTCAGAGGGGGATTAGCACAAGCCATAAGAATATTAGGTAGAGGAGAGCCTGGAGGAGAAGGAGTGTGAACATGAGATATCAGAAAAGAGTTTCCTGAAGGAGAGGGAGACAACGGGGAAAACAGAGAGAGGGCTAAGGGACCTGAATGCGCATATGCTTCTCTCTGTGCAGTAGCAGCAATAAAAGGAGAGGTGGTGAAAGCTTCTGAGGCCCGAGGTCTGTGCTAAGGAACAAATTCCAAGGAGGGGGGAGTGACAAGGATCTCTCTTTCTGATGCCAGACCAGGAGGAGAAAACTCAGCACGAACACTCCCAAAATTTAGAAAACGGGAAACCTCAGAGAAAGGATGGCTAGGAAGCTGAGAACAAGAAAATAGATTTTTTACAGAAGGAGGTGGGGAAATACCTGGTTCAGTGGTGAAACTTTCTCCTTGAGAGGGCTTCCCCTTTCTGATAATCACCTCCGGATTTTCTTCAGGCGTGGCCAGAGGCAGTTGGGGTTGGGACCGCGTGTGTCTACCGCTGGAAGCCACAACTGTCCCAACAGGTTTTCCGCAGTGGAGTCGTCACAATGGAGTCGCCAGGTGCATAGTAGCAATCTTTAAGGGCTATGATGCATGATGCACCTTCAAAATCAGAAGCTCAATGTCTTTCAATCTCGGGGAAAATTTTCAACTTCGTCCCCGACAACAACGCTAGAAATGTTAGCATCGGAAGTCACTCCTGGATTGCAACAGGAGTAGAGCCCGACACCCATCAGTTTAATGTCATGATTTTTTTTTATAAAGGAATGATCGAATGGAAGTAAACTCAGAACAATATCGTTTCAACTCTGAAACTAGGCCAGGCATGCATGGGTAAGTGAGGTCTTAGATAAACTTAAAACAATGAGTTCTAATAAGGGTGAGCAGGGGGAAGAATTGTATAAGAAGAGTGCAAGGGTCTATCATAAACATTAGGTTTCTAACAGACTGGGGAAGAAAGCGTTCAAACACAGAAAACCAGAGAATACAATGATGCAACGATAAATCCTTTATAATAACATAACTGCAACAATTCATGCGATTCGGTCGTCCATGAACTCTCTCAGCATAAGATGAAAACTTAGATGGAATAGGAAAATTGTTTGTCATAAAATAAGAAATCTCATATACAGATGCACAACCAGGGAACTAGGATGGTTGTTAAAACTTTACAGTCGGGAGCTTCTCTCTACCATCGATAGATACCAAAATGGCGAAAACGCCTACATATACTCAAAACAACAACAACAACAAAATCGAGACGTTACATTAAACACATTGCATCTGCATGGCTTCTGACAATATGCACCTGCAGTCTCTGAATGATCGTGCACCTATGGCAGACGCAATCGAACTTCTGACAGCTCCGTAGGAGAATCGACGTGCTCTTAATTCGTCGCTGAACTTTCCCATTAAGGCGGAGATGATGTCTAACCACCACCAACTGCCTTAATAACTTCTTCATTGGGATTGAGAAAGGCCCGACCAACTCAGCACCTTTGGGATGTGGGAGACCCCTCGCACTACCACCTATATGAGATGAACGACCTGATGAATATGCATGGGGGCCAACGCGAAGGATGGGGCGCATAATGAGAGTGGTGGCACCAAAACCATGAGGGTGAGATAAGAAGTGATGAGGTGTGAGAGAAGTGACAAGGAAAGATACATGGAAGAAGGCAATAAGCTGAGGGGGTAGGAGATGAGATATAATGGGCACATTTTTAGTGGGAGGATGACGTGGAAGGGAGCGGGACACATGGCAGGTGGTGAGTGGATGATGAGATGGGGAAAGGACTACACGGACCAGAAGAGGGAAGATGGACAGATGTCGGAGGATGAGGAAGGGTTAAAGGGAGTGAGCCTCATTGCACGGTCAGGTGGAGAACATATGGCAAGATGATATGACAAGAAAGGGGGCCCCACATTGATTAAACGCAGAAAGACAGAGGATGTCTGGATTTCTTGTGCACCGTTGATCCAAGCGCTCTAATCTCTGCCGTTGGAGAGATGCGTCCCCGGTTCCGGACCCCCCTCCTCTGATTAAAGGTAGAAAGGAAGGGGTGCTCCAAAATCCAATATTCGTCGTTGATCCGGGCGCTCTAATCTCTGCCGTCGGAGAGATGCATCCCCGATTCCGAACCCCCCCCTCTGCTTAAAGGTAGAAAGGCAGGGGGCTCCAGAATCCTATGTGCGCCATTGATCTGGGCGCGCGAATCTCTGACGTTCAAATTTGCTTGTCGTTTAATCACGAACGCACTTTGCATCCGAACTTAGGGAAAGTGGGTTTTTAACCCATTCCTTCGCCTTTTACCCCCCTTTACAAGAAATGTCGCTAACAGTCCCTATTTATGATGAATACGAATCAGACCTAGGGGAGACCGAACCAGAGGAGCATAATATTTCCTATCCAGAGCCAGTCAGCGAGAAACCACCGCCCGAGAACAGCGAGCCTACGTCATTTATCCACCATCAACCTATGCTTATCAGAGATATTCAAGCACAGGTGAACAACTGTGTAGCATAGGAAGGTGTTTGTTGCCCATTTTCTGTAATTTGCCACTCATTCTATGACCCTGTTTGCAAATACATGGAGTGGCATTTCCCCTATGCCTTAGAGCCACACTATTTCATCTCAACTCCAACCTGTAAGGAGGAGTTGAAGAGTGTAACCGCTCTGCTGTCACAGTTACACCATCTACTAATGATCATCGACAGAAGAAAGGAGCTTCTATCAAGGAAGTTGCTTGAATGGATATGGTGGAAGTTTTCTTTCACCTAGCCCATGTAAAGTGTTTTATTAGCTTAGGACTTTACATAAATAATCTCCTGTAAGCATGAACGTTTAGTTTGTTTTTATTTTTATTTTTCGGCCTATATTTTCAGCAGCGGGATGTTTTGAGCCTGACTCCATAGCCCAACAGCAAGGCACTAAAGCTGCAGAATGAGTTCTTAGAGCATCACAGGGATGACTCTATCACCCATGGAGCCTAATGTTAGTGATTATTTTTGTCTTAGGCGCAAAAGCACCCGGGTCTATAGGTTGCTCAGGAAGTGCCCAAACACAGTGCGGGAGAATCCCTGTTTTTCCGGTAGCAAGGCAAGTGAGCGGGCAAAATAGCGTTGGCAGCATCCAAGATCTATTTACAAAGCAGATCGATGGTCATCGGGCTTTCAAAGCTACCGAGTTGCCCAAGGTTTAGCGCAAGAGGAAGCACCAATAGTTCAAATCAGATTTGGGTCGTCCAATCCAACCAGGACAGGTGGCAGCCTGTCGGCATATCGGGGATCGGGAGTCAGGAAGCTCTCCATCCATTGCACTTGAAAGTGCCGATCAATGAAACTCTGAAGATCCCTTCGAACTAAGCCCAGGATCTCAGCACCAGGTCATATCAAGCGAGCGGGTGAAGGGGGGAAAACCCCTTTATAATAGCAATACTATCTGGGCCATCCATCTGAAGGACGTGCGACATGCATCCACGTCATAACGACATTCAGGAATTCGAGCGGTAAGCACTCCTCGCCATTTTACATTTCGAAATGTCGAACCCCGATAACGCCAAAACTTGGGTCCACAATATTACCGAGTTATTTCAGAGCTGTCAAATTAGTGGGGAACATGTGGCGACCGTTAGGCCCTCCCGACATTTCGCCCATCGCGACTTTAAAGGAGAAAAATCCTAATCCTTTCTCATCCGCGAACCCTGAAACGCCAAAAGCACTCTGACAGAGAGGTCAAAGGTGCCTAATTAAGATTCAAGAGAAAGGGCGCTGTGTTCTCCAGGCACTGATTCATGTGATCAAAATCTCGATGCCAGATTGAGGATAAACAAAGAAGAGATAAGGTGGTTGAAGCCTAGCTTCACTCATTAATTACAGGGTATGGACGTCCAGGTTGAAGGTCCACCCGAGATGGTCCTCCATACTGATTCTTTCCATGGAAGCCGCGCCGAGTCTCCAACTCGCCAAGGAAGCCTGCACACGCCAATTCAACATTTAAGGGCTCAACTATCCCCCTGGCACGAGCCATGAAGAATTAAGGTAGCGTATGATAGTAGAATGCAGGCCAGATGTGATTGAGGAGATGCCTCTGTTGGGAAAAATGGGGAAGAGCATATGTAGGCATTTTGGCCATTTTTTTTAAGGATCGATGGTAGAGCAGAGCTCCCGATTGTAAAGTTTTAGCACAGAATCTAGTTCTCTGGTTATGCATCTACATATGAGATTTCTTGCTTTATGACAGACAGTATTTCTTACTTCGTCTAATTTTCGTCTCATGCTAAGAGAGTTCGTGAACGAATGATTCATGCGGATCATTGCAATTATGTCATGATAAAGGATTTATTTATGCACTATTTTATTCTCTGGTTTTTTGTGTTTGAGTGCAAGAAGATCTTGTGTTTGGATGCCTTCTTCTACAGTCTGTTAGAAACCTGATGTTTACTACAGACCTTTGCATCTCCCTGATATAAGTCTTCCCCCTACTCACCCTTACTACACCTCATTGTCTGAAGTTCATGAAAGACCTCACCTGCCCATGCATTCTTGGCCTAGTTTCAGAGTTAGAGCTACATCGTCTTGAGTTAACCTCCATTTGATCACCTCATTAAACAAAACGTGACATTAAACTGATGGGCATCAGGCTCTTCTCTTGTTGCAATCCAGGAGTGACTTCCATCGCCAACTGGTCCCTTTAAGGCGTTCTTTCTGCAAATGCAACAAAACTTTGTCACCCACCTCAAACTTATGTGGCACTCGATGTTGATCATGGCGCTACTTGTACTTAGCATTAGACTTCTATAAAATATACTAAACCTGTTGGTGGATGTGTTGTATCCTCTCAATGAATCGCGTGGTTTTGTCGGATTCTAGTGGAGCAGGGGATGAGTCGGTCGAGGTAGTCGCCAGGGGTAGTTCAACATCCATGGGGCCCAATGGTTGGAATCCCAACCCCACCTGAAAGGGGTTGTGGCCAGTTGAGATATGCAGGGCTTGGTTTTAGCTATGTTGGACATAGGGAAGACTCTCATCCCATGTGTGGGGGTGTTTTGAATTATACATGCCCAGGATATGTACGACCATCCGATTGATGAACTTAGTTTGGCCATCTGTCTGGGGGTGGAAGGCAGTGGATTTGGTGATCTTGGTATCCAACAATGACCAGAGGCTCGACTATAATGAGCTGAGGAACTGACTATCACAGTGTGAGATAATGGTTTGTGGGATCCCAAAATGTACCCATACTCGTTCAAAGAAGAGCTTGGAAGTGGCTTCTTCTCTGATGTTCTTCTTGTAGGCAACTAGAATCACCATCTTTGAAAAGTGATCAACAACGACAAAAACACCGTCATTTCCCCTCTTGGTGGACGGGAGGCTCAACATGTAGTCCATTGAGATGGATTCCCATGGCATGTTAGGAGTAGGCAGAGGGGTGTACATGCCCTATTTCTTAGTGGTCAGTTTGGCAATAGTGCGGGCGATGCAGGACCTGATATACTTGTCGACATCCTGTCGAAGTTTCGGCAAGTAGAAATGTTTCTGCAACACTGCCACTATATTTTTGATACCAAAGTGTCCTACCACCTGATTGTAGTGAGCTTCCCAAATCAGCTTCACGTGGTCACTTGATGGAACACAGAGATGGCCCAGACGACACAACAACCTGTACTGAAGATGAAAATCAGTGACCACTGAGTTGGCGCCCAACAGTTGGTAGGTGGTGGAGAAGTCAAGGTCTGTCTCATAGAGGTAGGTCCATCTGAAGGTCTCGTGGCCACAAGAGTCTAGCACCGTGGTGAGTGTCGAGACTAGAGGTAGGATGAGGCAGTCAACAACTTGGTTTGTACTTCCTTTTTTATACTTGATGTTGAGGTGGAACTGTTGTAAGTATGTTGACCACTTCTAATGGCAGTCATTCTGCAAATTTCCTTGGGTTTGCATGAACTGTAGTGGCTTGTGATTAGTGTGGATGCCTGTCTCCTTCCCAAGAATGTAATGTCTCCACTGGTAGCAGGCTTGCAAAATGGAGTACATTTCTTTTTCGTAAGTAGGGTACTTACAAACAACATCTGATAGTGTCTCACTATGATATGCCATGGGGTGGCCGTGTTGAGTGAGAACGATGCCCACAACATAGTCTGAAGCATCTGTCTCAATCTCAAAGGGATGTTGCAAGTTCGGTAATGAAAGTACTAGGGATGAGCACAAACACTTCTTCAATTCATTGAAGGACTTTTTTTGGGACAAGCCCTACACAAATGTTTCCTTATCGACACCTTGGTTACTTGGTTGAGGGCCCATGCAATATGAGAGAATCCCAACACAAACCTGCTATAGAAATTGGTGAGGCCCAAGAAGCTTCGAAGTTCAGTGAGTGTGGTTGGGGCTGGCCAGTCATGGATGACCTGGATCTTGGCTGGATTCACATGCACACCATTTGATCAATGATGTAGCCTAAGTAATGGACCTTGTCCATGTTGAAGGAGAATATTTCCAAGTTTGCATATATTTTGTGCTACTGCAGGGTGTGCAAAAACTATTGAATATGTTGCAAGTGTTCCGCCCAAGTCTTGGTGTAGATGAGGATGTCATCCAGATAAACCACTACAAAAGTATTGGTGAAAGGTCGTAGGATATCATCCATCATCCTCATAAAAGTTGTTGGAGGATTTGTCAAACCAAAGGGCATGACCATCCATTCAAAAAGAGCTTCTTTTGACTTGAAGGCAGTCCTCCATACATTTGTCGGTTCTATTGGGACCTGGTGGTAGCCAGTGTTAGTCACCATTAAAATTATGTGAAATTGAGATTTCAGGATCTAGAAAAGTGCTAAACTGGTTTGGAAGCCCGAGAAACTAGAGAAGGGGCTAAATATGGTAGGAAACAACTAAAGCTGGTGGGAGTGCTAAGTGATGGGGCCCCATATGACGCGGATCTTGAAATCTCAAAGATCGATAGTCAAGGATGATTTCAGGGGGAGAAACTGCGCAGAGGTTAATTTTGGAAAACGAGCCAAAATTTAAACCGTGGTTTTTTTTTGGGGATACGTGGCGCCACCAGGTGCATTTCGAGGTGAAAAGCGGGTTTCCCCAAACCACTTCCTCACGCCCCCAAAATTTGGAAAAGTGTTGGCACTTGGATATGTAAGTAAGTGGAGATTAAAGAAGAAACGACGGAAGGCGAACTGCGTGGAAGACATAGTGACTATTACTGGGTTGAAGTGAGAAGAAGAGAAAAAAAGATGGTGTGAAGTAAGAGAAAGTAAGCCATTGAACGAGGAGATCGAGGATGGATAGATCAACAAGGAAGACGGATCGTGGACAATTCAACAAGTGGAAAAATCCATCATTGGATGCTTTGGAGCACTGCGCGAGAAGGAAGGAAAGACAGGCTGACAAAGCCCTGAAAACATGGGTCAAGTTGACCTAGGGTTTTAGACACCTAGGGTTTTTGTATTGAGGGTTTTGACACTTAGGTTTCAACCTAAGGATGCCCGATAGCTATTGTATTGTATAAATAAAGGTCTAAAGGACCTGGGATGGGTTGGTGCTAAGTTGGTTGAGAGTTCATTGTTATTGTGCGATTGAGTGAGTACTACTGTGTGAGAGAGAAGTGTTGTGTGAGAGGGCCTTCTGTATTGTAAGATTTTCAGTTGGGTGAGAAGATCAACCCTACAGCTAGGTGTGTAGGGAGAGAAGACAAAGAGAAAGACATAAGATCTGTTGGCTAAAGAGTGCAGATAAGAACTGCATGCTTCCATCTTAATATATTATAAAGCACAATTTTGTGGATGTGGCCCTAGGGAGAGGGTCAACCACATACATATTTGGGTTGTGTGTGATTGATGTTGTGTTCTCTTGTTT
>ML778298.1:320370-342975 GCA_009831015.1 Picea engelmannii | reverse complement strand
GAAAAGAGGTAAGCAAGCTCATGGAATTCTTACATACTTGTATTAAGTTGATTTAGGATGAAAGCGTTGTACAAGAGCTACAAAATTTAATCATATAGTACAAGTTAGGAAAGATAGATCCCTTACTGAATATAGTAGTACATCAAGTCTCTAAAAAGAGAAGGACAAATAAGGAACTACACCTGAATGCTCAAATTGGAGAGTATGATATAGACTATGTAGTCCTTGACTTAGGGTCGGAGGTCAATGTCATGATGAAGCAGACCTGGGCATTGATGGGAAAACCTACATTGATATACTCCCCTATCAGGATTAGGATCGATAATAAGAAAGCTGTAAGCCCCTTTGGAAAATTGGAACATGTCCCTGCGGACATAGACAAAGTAAGGACATTTGCAGACTTCGAGGTGATTGATATAGTTGATGATAGTTGTCCTTACCCTACGTTGTTAGGAATTGATTGGGATTTCAATAATTCCACCGTGGTTGATTTAAAGAAAAGAAGAATGACATTTGAAGGAGATGGAATTAGGGTCATTGCATCTTTGGATCCTGACAAAGGTCAGAGATACACAGAACCCGCCAGGGAAGAAGATCGTGCATATGAACTAGAAAACATATACAAATTAACAACCAGAAAATAGGATTACATTAATCCTATGGTAGATGGGAACCTAATCTAGGGAAGTGACAACACATGTTCATAAGATTCAAAAGAAGCATTGGAGAACGGGTAGAACAAAATGTACGAAGTATCTACAATGATATGTGCTAGATTAACCAGAGAAGTTTGCTAGATCGGCACAACAGTAAGTAACTTGCCAACCTTTGATGGTCTAAATCACTTAGAAGATTTCTTGTTGGAATTTGAAGAAATTGTACCAATACAACAAAGATTGTTGACAATGGATGAGGGCATGAAAGCAACCCCAACAAGATGGTGCGGGACACACAAAAACAACATTACAAAATGGGTACAGTGTCGCACTTTGATGACAACATGGTTTTGAGAGCAAGTAGAAGGATTTGAATTTAGGTACACAGGTCAAAGTTGTCCAAAGGACCATGTGCGAAGTTGCGAGGAAGCCTAGAGAAACATTCCTCAAGAGCAGTGGGTGCACAAATTCATCAACACACTGGACACAAACCCTATCAATTGGTACATACAAGCAGAACTGCGCCTCGTCACTACAGATTGGGAAGGTATGACTTGAAACTTTGTAACTACCTTTTTATTTGAAAGAAAATATCCTACAGTGGATCAAGTGTTATAGATCGTAAGACAAAAAGTATTTGAGGAGGCATCTAGCCTCCCTTTGGAATAAAAAGAGGATGAATGGACTACACCTCTCCATAAATTGCAAGGCTATTACAATATCAGTGATGATGAAGATGATGATCCTAGGAAGGTGAACATCGAAACAAAAGGACAAAGAGACATAGAAGGACCAAGAATTGAGCTACCTTTCATTGGACAACCAATTAAAATAAAATAAAAATCAATATTGGAACAGAGAAAACACTGAAGCCTGCAAATGTTGGAGATTATAGGGATGCTGCCACTATTGACAAGATCACAGAGTTACTGCATGAATATCAGGACTTGTTTCAAACCAATTTAAATGATATGAAGTGTTGTGGGTGGGAAAACCCCCTATGGACTAGCACTAAGGGTTCTGTAATGCATGCAAAAATAACCGTCTAAAGTCTCCTACTTTTTATTATTATCCCAACATAGACTCCACATTCATGCATAAAACACAAGGATAAAAGGATCTGGTAACTCTACCTTGAACTCTACGTTTGGTGTTGATTATTTTGCATTCGGTTTCTCTTCGACTGCAAGTCTCCTCCCAAATCCAACCTGCATTCACAAACAAACAAACAAAGAACTACGAACATGCATATTATATATGAATTAGTGGGTTAGATGTTCTAATAAAATATAATTCAAAACTGAATATTGAACACATCATATGGTGGGACGGGAAAAGTAATTCTTTCTATTAACCTCACAAAAATCACTTACAATGGTGAGATCGACTACTTCTCCTCGAATCTGGTCCTGGGCTCCTCTTCAACTGTGCACCAACTGCTTCCACATATGCTTCTTCTCTTCAGTTCTCACAAAATGGTTGCAAAATATTGGGGCAAGGGGAATACAAAAAAGGGCAAAGTTTCTTTGCTCTTATTTTTCTCTTTTCAAATGGGATCCCTACCTCTTATTTTATAGGCTAAAAGAGGGTAGTTATCCGGTTGAGTGACTGGCTATGGGTGGTCAAATGATTTAGGCAATTACTCAGAAATTTGTTTTCCGTCTGCAACTTTCTATTTTTTATGCTTTTCTCAGTATACGTGGGATGTAATGGGTCAACTAGCGTATACACGCGAACAACAATGGTGCAGGGTGCATACATCTTCAAAAGGATAGTTTTTAGAAGAGTTGGTCAATGGTGTCTTGGAAAAAGTGGCAAGTGAGATGGCCTGATGCCAGGTATGCATGTCTGGTGAAAATTAGGGTTATAACAGATGCCCCCTAATGTGTGAGGTCAAAAGAGCATCTGATGACCAAAATACATTACCAATATTTACCAACATACGAAGCGAGTGAGCTCAGGGACCAGAGTTTGGGAGGTGCCATCTACAAAATAACAATTGTCTCACTGAGGCGGGCATACCCATGCTCAGAATGAAATAAAATCATGGCTGCCAATCAAATACACTGCAGATCCATGTTATATAACTATATAAAGTGTAGCCGCGAGCAATACACAATGGATCTACATATCAAAATTAAAAAGATATACATTTATAGTATCCATCTTCAAGAATCTAATGATGCATGATGGCTAGAGATGAGGCCTTCAGAGATTGAGTAACAACTTCAAAATATGCATAACTCAGGTAGGAATGTAATATGAGTGTACGACTTCACTACCCAGAGGTCTTCGACAACTCATCGGGAACAGACTAGAGGATCTTGATGATCAGGCTGAGGGCTTCATTGATTTCAAACAAATACTTGATTGGGATTTTTGGGATGGTCGAGCATGAGGTCAAGAGACAAACTACAGAAGGGCCGACTCAAGCTTGGTAAAAACTTCACTTGGACAATAGCACAAAAACTAATGAGACTCAAACAACATGGTATTGACATAAGTTCATGATGCAGGAGGAAACACAAACTCTCCATATGTTTGGAATAATAACCAAATAGAGGAGGACACAACTCTATGTAGCGAGAACAACTTCCTAAGGTCATATTAAATCCCAGAGCTTGACGAACAAACGAAAGGATGTGCTTTGTCCAAGGGCGACTCATGTGCTGCCAAAAAGAAAATACTTTTCCCTTCCTCCTTTTGGGGTATATTTGATGTTTTTGTCTTTTTCAATAATTTCTGGGAGGATTGAAAAGAATAAAAGAATGCTACGTTACAAAGGGGGAACGAGTGTCGCAAACATACTAGTTCCAAGCACAAGGAACACCTAATTCTCAGAGCAAGGAGAAATATGCAGGAAAAGGACACTTGGGAAAATCCCTCCATGGATCAAGGTGTCAAGACGCAGAGGCAAAGTGCTACAAGGCTTGTGTATAAGGCATGCTTTAGATGGTTCAGTTGAGGGAAACATGGAGCCGACATTAGGCCAAAGATGTAGGAATGCAAATGTGATTAATCAAGACACAATGATAATGTCCTTCAATGTAATTTTAACGAGCCCAGATAAGGTAAGCTCGACGGTTTTTCATTTTTAGAGAGTCTGAAAAAACATAAAAGGAGAATCCACTTGGGTACCTTTTTCAAAGGTAGTCTAGTCAGTTTGAAAAAGGGGTAAACTAGCACCAAAAAGACCTCCATTCAAAATCATTTTTAACGAGTGTGATAAAGACAAGATCACTCGACAATCTTTTCACTTTCAAGGAGTCTAAAAAGAGCTTAACTATGGACTCTGTAAGGGATATTCTTCTGGACCAATTTAATGAGTGTGAAGAAACAAGGTCACTCAGCCATCTTTTCAATTTTAGGGAGTCTGAAAAGAGCTTAACTATGGACTCCGTGGGGGTTCCTTTTTCGTAAATTTAGTCCCTCAGGCCCGAAAAAGGGTTAAAATTATGCTTGAGAATACTCTTCTAGAGAACCGAGGCTCTTAGAGTATACCTTTGTTCATACAATTGACCATCCAGACCGAAAAAGGGGTAAACTACTGCCAGACAGACGTGCCTTCAAATTTCAGTTTAGTGAGCATGAAGGGCAACAAGATCGCTCGACAATCTTTTCATGTTTAGAGGGTCTGAAAAGGGCTTAAAAGAAGACCCATCACTATTTGGGAGTCCCGAGGGTGAGGTCAAGAGTGATGATGAATCAAGCAAATGAGGCTCTAACTCGTAATCATGATAAGACTAACAATGAATCCTGAGCCTATAGTCATTAACCACAGCGTGGACACCAAAAAATGCAACCAGGATCTACCTAGGGCATCCATGAAGTGGGAGGTTCTACCACTAAATTATAACACTTCTAAAGCAACAATGATGGTTCTGTGTCGCAACTTGGTGGGGTCGATCCTATGGCAAAGCAACAAAGACAACGGGGTACATAAAGGGGAGGTGGAATCCTAACTTAGATGCAACAAGTTGGAAAAGTGACTTTTTACCAAAGGACCTTTAAAATGACCCAAATCTCCAAAAAGTTTCCCAATACCCAAAGTAACCCTATCGTAACATTCCATAAGAAACTCTTGAACCATACTAAATGATTTTCGGGCTAGAAAAAATGACAAATAGGTCCAAAAAATGACAAAAAGGGGCCAAAAAGTCTATAAATAGAAGTTGGCAGCTCATTATCACCATTGTTAATTGAGAAATTGACTAAGAAGCCAAAAATACCCCTTTGTCAAAAGAGTTGATTCCGGGAGCTTCAATGGATGAAGCGAACTTCCGCTTGGACCAAGTAAGTACATACTAGCCTCTCCTGTATTTCAATTCTTCCTTTGTGCATTTCTTTTTGTTTTTTTTGGGGGCGCTGACCTTTAAAAAGTTCAGCCCTACAGATACACAAAATGTCCTATGACAACCAGCGTATGCCCGTGTGTAGAGAAAACACTACACACGGACATACGTGACTATGTATCTTACAGCCCGCGTATACCCTCCATCATGTGGAAAAAATTAAAAAAAGAAATAGTTAATCCCCCATTAACTTGTCAATTGTAGGATGCATGTTCATTGGAGAGAGGGAGAATGAGGACATTGATTTTTTGGTTGAAGAGGACCCTGTTTCTACCGCCGCTTTGGCTCAATGTGGTTTGTTGAAATTCTTCTAGTGTCCATTCATGCGGGCACAACCCAGGTTGTCGAACGCCTTGGTAGATTAATGCAATCCTGACGCAGAGGCATTCATGCTTGAGGGACAATCATTGACTCCAACAACTGAAGATATCTATTTTCTGACTGGCCTCTCAAGGAGAGGGAAACCAATGAACTTTAACACTTTTCCCTCTAGGCCTCTCAACATAATGGAGTTGATTGAACTCCATTGCGAGGCCGACATAGACAAAGTGGGAACTCAGGTGCCGATAAACAAGATTTCAAACCTATCACTGAAAGTGATAGTTTTTCTCATTGGACAGATCACTGGATCCGCAGCTTTACATTAGGCTTCCCGAGTGCACATGAATTGTGTGGTTCAGTTCTTAAATGCACAAATTTTTGACTGGATCACCACCTTACTAGATTGCATGAAGAGGTAGCTGATAGAGTGTCGTATGCGAAGACACATAAACTTTGGGTTCAAGACTATTCTTTGTTCTTTCATCTTCGAGACGGTCCCCAGTCTCAGTCCTAGAGAGACGATACGAGGGCACGAGGCCTCTCTCCCAGCGCTATGCAGGTGGGTGGCGCTTTTTCCACGACAGGGGGGAGGGAGGACCATCGAGGCCTTCAACGACAAGTTTTTTTCCTAGTGGGAATGACAAATTCTGGCCATAGAGGACTACCCCAATGCCAGGATAAACTTATCTAGAGATCTTGACATGCCTGTACCTCCCGGAGAGGAGTGAGGAGAGATGGGTAAGTTTGTTTTTTTCAAAGTTACTTAATTTTTATTTCGTTTTATATATATCATTTTTTTTTTGTGTATACCAGAGTATTTGACACTTAAGTATTTGTTATGTGCATATGTGGGGCTAGTGCATCCAATAGAATTCACAAGGACCAGACGGTGTCCTCGACTAGAGGCGGGACCAACCACAGCCGACGGACCAACAGTAGTAGGGGGACCTCCATTCGAAGAGGTTGAGAGAGTTTTGAGATGGGTGGAGCGGAACCTCACCGTGCTTACTCGTACAGTTCCTATGGCGGAGATCGAGGATCTCCCACCGTCGATGCAAACTCACGTTGTTGGGGTACCACTGACCTGAGTCTAGCTATTTCAGCGTTTGGCCAACATTGTTGTTCACTATGGTAGGGCCAACAGGCCCCGCCCTTAGCTAGGATAGAATTCTTACGTGCCGAGGGAACCTTTTGTATAGTTTTGAGGGCATAATCCCTATGACTCTTACTGGACCTATATTTTTTAAGGCGCTCATGCCCACCTATCTACTCTGATACTTTGAAATATATATATGCACATTTACATCTTTTTGTGTTTTATGGATTACATTTATTTACAAATGTATTTACATGTGTGTGTGTGTGATTTTTCTTACATGTGTGCAATATGCCAATCTAATATATGATTAGCTAGAGTATATGTAACTTGATTCATTCTCCTAGGAACATGGATATACGTAATGTAATCAAAGCTTCGTTCTGAGAGACGCACCCTAAGGAACCATCGGTGTAGAGTAGGATCGTAAACATGGTAAACCCCATTTAACTGAGACACAACCAATTGAGCATCTAAATAGACCCAGAGGTGAAAGATACCAAGAGACAAAGCATCACGAAGAAACTCAAGAACTGCGATGTATTTGGCAACATTGTTTGTGGTGTCACCTAAAAAGATACCTCCTGAAGATAGTAACTAGCCCTGAGATGTGAAAATCACCCAAGCTGCAGAAGGAAGCCTCCAAGTGTGCCAGCTAGCACTGTCTGCAAACCCAATGAACACCTCTGATTCACTTGACATCTGCCACAATTAAAAAGATGAAATAAAAAATGACACATCCATAAAACTAAAAAGATAAAAACTAAAAAAGAAAATGTACAAGAACTATACATATGTTAAAAGAAGTCACCCGAGGCGACCCACCTACGAGTAATACTTCTTGAGGTAGAGCCCATTTCTAGGCTCCACCAAAGCATTTCCCTCAAATTCCACCAGATGATAAGTGCCCTTATTTAGAACCTCTTTCATGATGAAAGATCTGAATCACATGGGTTTGAACTTGCCTGCCCCCAGGGGGTCCTTATCTTGGTCATAGACCAAGACAAGGTCACCTTCAGAGAAAATCTGAGGACGAACGGACCGATCATACTGACACTTGAATTTTTGTTTGTGAGCCTCGTTAGCCAGGGCCACATCACGACGTTTCTCATTGAGCTGCTCAAGGTATAATAAATTCTCTTCAAGTGGTGAAGTGTCTGGCAATAATTGTACTGCCAACTTTAGAGATGAGATCTGGCACTCTATGGGCAAGATTGCTTCCATCCCGTAAACAAGTTGAAAAGGTGAGAAACCGGTCGCAGTCTTAACTGGCGTTCGGTAGGCCCATGATGCTGAGTATAACATCAAATGCCAATTTGACTTGGCCGAATTGATTGTTCGTTGTAGAATGGTCTTAAGCGATTTATTTACAGCTTCCACCTGACCATTCTCTTGTGGGTAGTAGGGTGATGAAAGTTCTTGACTCAACCCAAGATTTGATGTTAATTTAGACATCATTTTGTTCTAAAAGTGACTTCCATGGTCAGTGACAACCTCTCTCAGGACACCGAACCTTGCTATTATCTGGTTAAATAAAAAGAGAGCTGTGGTCTCTTCGTCATCTTTGAATGTTGGCATAGATTTGACCCACTTGGTGAAGTAGTCTACTGCTACGATGATATAACAATGGCCCCTTGCTGAAGAGGGGTTGCATGTAGTGTAATCAATCCCCCACTTGGTGAAGGGACCAACGGTAATGACGGGAAACATGGGAGTAGGGTGTGCCCTCATCTTTCGAGAGAAGATCTAACACGGGTGGCACTTCTTGACCGATTCAACACAATCTTTGATTAATGTTAGCCATAAGTAACTAGATCATAGAATATTTTGGGTTGTTGCCAACCCAGATAGATGATTTCCACATGCTCCAGTGTGGAAATCGTTAAGCATGATTTCTACTTCTTCATGTGTGACACATCAATGAAGGATGCAATCTACACCTCAACGATATAAAGTGTCCTCGAGTATGATATAGTTCTTGGCCTGATGGCATATATGGCGATGCTCATCATGAGAAGCAGAGGTGGGGCACTTCAAAGTATGGAGATAAACAAGTTGATGCAGGAGCATCTCTCACAGCAAGTGAGCCAACACAGAATGCAAGTGGACAGCTGGACAAGCACCAACACAAATTTTGAAATTTCCTAGATTTTGATGCGCCATCTTAAATGAAGTCATTTAAGAAGAGACACACTTGGTGTAATGTAATTAGACCTTGAGCGCCCTGCTCTCGTCTGAAGTAGATAGAGGCATTTATGTTGAGATGAAATAGGTAGATATAATTTAATATTAGATTAGACAGTTTTTGAAAGAAAGAGGGAAACAAAATATAGACACCCTCATTAGGCATGGTAACATAGTTAGAAGCATTGGAGCATAGAAGAGAAGAAGAGAGTTGTGTAGAACCACCCATGTACAGTTATTTGGATTAATAGAAGAAGTTGATTCAGATTCATGGCGTTGTGTTGTTCTCTGTGTATGTGTGTTGATTGATATGCTCATGAATGTTTGCTTCCTGTTATACATATGCTTGATATGTTGTGTATATGATTTCATGTTCTAAGTTGAAGTCTGAAGGGTAGAGAGAATGAGTTTCAATTGTTTCTCTATCTGAGCAAGGATTCCTGCAAGGAGTGCAGTTGAAGTCGTCCGCAAGGAGTGCGTTGACAGAAGGCTCAGATAGTTGAACTCTTGTTCTCGTTCACCCAGAAGTGAAATTGGGTTATAGAGGCCGTGCAAGGAGTGCGCAGGCAGAGGAAGTCTCAGTTGTGAATCTGAGCGAAGAGTGGAAGGACTGCTATCGCAGGTGTGTGCAGATTCAAGGAGTTCTCAGATATTTTGAAAATATCTAAAGATTGTCGCAAGGAGTGCATGCAAGGACCCTCTTTGAGGTTGAAAGTTGTGAGAATCTCAGGAGGGATAAGGCTTTCAAGCTCGTCGAAGAGAAGCACTGGAAGTTTGTGCCGTGGAGTGTTTAAATAGGCATTTCACAGTTGCACCGCAGGCGGACAAGTTCCGCAGAGGAATACTTAGTCATTCTCAAGGAATCGCCAAAGGGAGGAAATCGACGGTCGGGATCTTGTGGAGAGGATTTGTGAAATCCCGCCAGCCATTGGAACTGCCAAAGAAGCAAGGAGGTTACGTCCGTGTTAAGAGTCCAAGATCGAGGGGTCATGAGCCATCAGATCATTGGTCAATTAGCCGTCAACCATCCAGTTCGACAGGAGTTGCACATAATTTAAGTCCCCGTGAGCAGAGGAAAACCCCTGAGAAGACATCGGGATTTTGGTCATCGGGGTTCATACAAGTGAAGTGGCTAGACTTTGCGTTTGGGAAAAGTCCAAGGGAAGATTTGGACCGTCCGTCAGTTGATACGCGTGGCAGACATCGAGGCGTTGGGAGTCAGGATATCGACATTCCTGTGGACAAGAGATCGGGGAAGTCCATAGTGAAAACCCCGGCATAATCTGAGTCGTGCATTTGGGGAGACAGGTGTCAGAAATATGAAGAGAGTCGGTATATTGGCACGTCGGGATATCGGAGTTCTTGAGGTTGTGAAAGTCGGGACATCACAAGTCTCAAAATCCCGAGAGTTAATCTGAACCGTCCATCTTGAGGGGACACATGGCAGAAAATGGAGTCATCGGGGAAAGTCACGACAGGAAGTAGTCTATCGACATTTGGGCCATCGAGATATCAGGAATCCCGGTGAAAAGGTGTTTATGCAAATTGAAATCGTGAAGCTCGAAATACCGATAAGGGGGAAGCGCCATTGTGGGAGCCAACTGTCAGCATATCAGAGAAGTGAGAAGTTCCATTCAAGGGGCCAACTGTTAGCATAGCGAAGAATCGGGGTTCAAAGGATCGCGAATCTTGAGGACATAAGTATTTGGACATTGGAAAGTCCGAAACCCCGATGGGAGGTATGACGGTGGTCATATAGAGGAGGTCACGTGCACCAAGAGTCTAGCCTGGAGGGCTAATTGAAGTTAGGGGTGCATCGAGATTTTGAAGAAGAAAACCCCGACAGAAAGACATAAGACTGCGGTCTTATGAGAAATGGTCATGTGGACTAAAGGCTTAGCCTGGGAGGCTAAGGCAGCAGGGGAGCATATCGGGGATTGGTGAAACAAATTGTTTGGACATCGCAAGTGCTTAAATATCGATAGGAGGAACCCCGATAACAGAGTAAAAGGCCAGCGTTGATTTGTAAGAAAGGGAGACCCTGTGAGAGAGTCGTTGTGGGTGAAAATTTCTCGATAGGGAATTAGAAGAACCTTTCAGTTCTTCGGGCCGAGGAAGGAGGGAAGATACTGTGAGCGGACGTGCCTTGCGGGCGCACCTGCGTCAAGTGGTATCAGAGCTTAGAAAAGGTTCTTTTCTTTCTGTAGCAGAGAAAAAAAAGGAGAATTCACCATGCCACCAAGGAGAAGGGATAGACAATCACCCAATCTAGAGGAGGAAAGGGAGACGCCCAGAGGAAGGGGTAGAGAAGTACAGAATCCAGAAGTAGAAAGAGATCTGCATAACTTAAGCGCTAGAGTTGTGGACATGGAGATAAGAGAAAGGCGCAGAGCTGATGTGGGAGATATCAGTGAGTCTAAAAATGAAGATGATGCTGGACATGGAGAAGAAGAAATCCCAGCAGAAGATGCAGCAAATGAACGCTTACTTAAAGCTATTGCAAGAATGAGTGCAAAGGTAAAAATGGACATTCCAGTTTATGAGGGAAATCTGGATGTAGAAGAGCTTCTAGATTGGATTAGAGCTCTAGACACCTATTTTGACTATGAAGATATCGAAGAGGACAAGAAAGTCAGGCATGCCGTCACGAGATTAAAAGGACATGCAGCCTTGTGGTGGGATGAACTACAAGCTAACAGGCGTTGCCAAGGCAAGCAAAAAATTAAGAGCTGGGACAAGATGATTGCAAAGATGAAGGCAAAATTTATTCCCAGGGACTATCAAATTTATCTGTTAAGGAGGATGCAGAACCTGAGACAGAAGCTGATGACAGTGAAGGAATATACTGAGGAATTTTACAGGTTGAATATCAGGGCAGGTCATCGCGAAAGCAATGATGAAAAAGTGGCTAGGTATATGAATGGCCTGAGATATGAGATTCAGGATGAAATGAGTATGGAAACGATCCGGACGGTAGAAGATTCTTATCAGATGGATCTGAAAGCTGAAGAGAAGCTGAGCCAAAAGAAAAGTCAGAGCGACAGAGGCAGAAGTCAGCCCATAGGCAAATCAGTTGCCCAGGAAAGAACCCAGAAGTCCAAGGTTGACTGGAAGAAACCTCTGACTCAGATAGAGAGGGGTGGAAGTTCGCAACGAAGGCAATACGCAGAGCAAAGAGAACAACATACTGAGCAGAGAGGAGGATATGCTGATAATAATAGGTTTCCTCGTACCAGAGGTAGAGGAAGAGGAAGAGGTGGAGTAATCACATGCTTCACATGTGGAAAGAATGGGCACAAGTCTTATGAGTGTCCAGAGAAAAATAAATAGGTTGGAGAGACTCACATCGCCGAGGCACAGAGGTGAGATGTTGAGGTAGAATACACTGAAGGCAGAAGATCGCTGGTGATGCGAAAAGTGCTTTTGACACCAGAGAAAGAAATGGAAAGCTTAGCCCAAAGAAACAGTCTTTTTAGGACTGCTTGCAAGACCAAGGATAGAGTATGCAAGGTCATTGTGGACAACAGTATCATGGATAATCTCGTTTCAACCGAGATGGTAGAAAAGATGGAGCTGGAGACGACTGATCATCCAAGTCCATATAAAGTTTTGTGGCTAAAAAAAGGACATTAGGTAAATGTCACCAAACAATGCTTAGTTGAATTTAAGATAGGAGGATATAATGATAAGATTTTATGTGATGTTATTCCTATGGATGCTTGTCATCTATTGCTGGGTAGACCATGGAAATATGATAGGAATGTGATTCATGATGGGAGGATGAACACATACACCCTGGAAAAGAATGGGAGAACTCATATGTTGCATCCAATTAAGGATAAGGAGGTGAAGCTAAAAGTAAGCAACATAGTACTTCTCATGAGTGGGAAGGAACTTCTTATGGAGGTTAAGAAGAAGGAGGAACCACAATTCTTTGTGGTCAGAAAACTGAAGATTGTTCTGACTAGCACAAGAGTGGACGAATTACCAGAAGAAGTTCAGGGACAGCTAGAAGAGTTCGATGATATAGTAGTGGACGAATTATCTCGTTCGTTGCCACCGATGAGAAGTGTGATTCATCATATCGATCTCATACCCGGAGCTAGTTTGCCAAAAAAAGCCATGTAAAGATTGACGCCGTAGGAGAATGAAGAAGTTAAAAGGCAAGTCCAGGATTTGTTGGACAAAGGTTTGGTCAGGGAAATCTTGAGTCCATGTGTTGTTCCGACAGTAATCAGTCCGAAGAAAGACAGAGGCTGGAGGATGTGCATTGATTCAAGGGCGATTAACAAGATAACCATCAGGTACAAGTTTCCATTGCCGAGGATGGATGATCTGATGGACTGTTTAAGTGGAGCAAAATTATTTTCAAAGATTGATTTGAAGAGTGGATATCACCATATTCGCATGAGAGAAGGTGATGAATGGAAAACAACATTCAATACAAACGAAGGTTTGTATGAATGGCTTGTTATGTCATTTGGCTTAACAAATGTGCCAAGTACCTTTATGAGGTTGATGAATGAAATCCTGAAGGATTTCATCGGAAAATTTGTTATCGTATATCTGGATGATATACCGATTTTTAGTAAAACGGAGGCTGAACATCTGAAGCATTTGGCCATTATGATGAAGAGATTACAGCAAGAGAAGTTGTTGATAAACATAAAGAAGTCCTCATTCATGAAGACATAACTCATTTATTTGGGATTTGTTATTTCAGAAAATGAGTTGAGGATGGATCCAAATAAGGTGGAGGTAATTAAAAATTGGCCATCACCGAGGAATATATTTGAGGTGAGAAGTTTTCACGGATTGGCTAGTTTCTACTGAAAATTCATTAGGAATTTCAGTTGAATTAGTGCAGCGATGATGGATACAGTGAAGAAAAGGAATAAATCTTTTCACTGGACTGAAGAGGCTGAGAAGAGTTTCAATTTGTTGAAACGGAAGATGACAGAACAACCAATTCTGGTGTTGCCGGATTTTCAAAAGACATTTTAGGTGAAATGTGATGCAAGCGGGTTTGCAATAGGAGCAGTCTTAAGTCAAGATGACAGACCGATTACATATTTCAGCGAGAAGATGAATGAAGCGAAGGTGAAATATTCCACATATGACAAGGAATTTTATGCCATCATTCGAGCATTGAAGAAATGGAGACACTATTTGATTCCGAAGGAATTTGTTTTATATAGTGATAACCATGCATTGCAGTTTGTGACTCAACAGGAGAAGTTGAATCAGAGGCATGTTAAATGGGTTGAATACTTGCATAATTTCACTTTTGTGATAAAATATATTTCGGGTACTGCTAACAAAGTTGTTGATGCTTTGAGCAGGAAGTGTTTGCTGTTACATGAGTTCAAAGTCAAAACATTGGGTTTTGATTATATCAGGGACATGTATTCAGATGATCCAAACTTTAAAGAAGCATATGAAGCAACTGAGAATACACTTCTCAGAAATAGAAGCAAATGGGCCGAATACATGATCCAGGAAGGATTGTTGTTCAGAGGCAATCAACTATGTATTCCAAATTGTTCCATGAGGGAGAATCTGCTGAAGGAGAAACACAGCGGAGGATTGGCCAGACACTTCGGTCGTGAAAAAACATTCGCAAAGTTGAGCGAGTCATACTTTTGGCCAGGAATGCGAGTTGAGGTCAAGAGATTTGTGGACAGATGCAAAATTTGCCAGCATTCAAAGGGAAGGAAGCAAAATATGGGTTTTTATCAACCATTTCCCATACCTGAGAGGCCATGGGATGAAATTAGAAGGAATTTCATATTGGGATTGCCAAGGACGCAAAGAGGATTTGATTCGATCTTTGTGGTAGTGGATAGATTTTCCAAGATGGCACATTTTATCCCATGTCATAAAACTAGTGACGCGACGCACATCGCGAATCTGTTTTTCAAAGAAGTCATTCGACTTAACGGCTTACCAAGGAGTATAGTTTCGGACAGAGATACGAAGTTCATAGGGCACTTTTGGAGGACATTATGGAAGAAGTTGGGGACTAACTTGTTGTTTAGTTCAGCTTATCATCCTCAGATGGATGAACAAACATAAGTGGTGAACATAAGTCTGGGAGACTTGCTGAGGAGCCTGGTGGTGGAGCACCACAGCAGTTGGGACAATATATTGCTGTAGGCAGAGTTTGCGTATAACGACTCAGTGAATCGGAGCATAGGCTAGAGTCCATTCCAGATTGTATATGGAACGCAGCCGAGAGGAGTTTCTAAATTGAGAGATTCGGAACAGACTGCTACTAGGAGCGCTGGTGCAAAAGAATTTGTGGAGGCGATGAAAGAACTTCACAATCGGGTGAAGGAGCGATTGCAACATTCAAGTCAGGAGTATAAGCGGAGAGCAGATCAACATCGAAGACAACTCCAATTTGAGGTTGGTGACTTGGTTCTAGCACATTTGAGAAGAGAAAGGTTCTCAAGAGGAACATACAATAAATTTAAGATGAAGAAGATTAGACCATATAAGGTCTTGAAAAAAATGGGAGAAAATGCTTATGAGATTGAATTACCCGATGGGATAGGAATTTCTCCGATATTCAATGTCTCAGATTTGTACCCATACAAAGTTGGGGAAGCAGAAACAAGTGATGAAAAACCAGAGGTTCAGTGGCAGAAGAAGATGCCAGTTGCAGAGAAGCCACAGATGGAGCAGATACTGGATAAACGAGTGGGTCAGAAGACCAGAAGGAAAGAATATTTTGATTATTTGATCAAGTGGAAGGGCCATCCAGCTGAAGATGCCAGATGGGAGACTGAAGCGGATATTCTAAAGCATGGAAATATCGTGCAGGAGCTCATGGATAGGAGCCCATGAATATTTTCAATCCAGGGAGTATGATGCAGTAGCATCTCTCACAACAAGCGAGCCAGCGCGGAATGCAAGTGGACAGCTGGGCAGGCGCCAACACAAATTTTGAAATTTCCTGGATTTTGATACGCCATCTTAAATGAAGTCATTTAAGAAGAGACACACTTGGTGTAATGTAATCATACCTTGAGTGCCCCGCTCTCATCTGAAGTATATAGAGGCATTTATGTTGAGATGAAATAGGTAGATAGAATTTAATATTAGATTAGACAGTTTTTGAAAGAAAGAGGGAAACAAAATATAGACACCCTCATTAGGCATGGTAACATAGTTAGAAGCATTGGAGCATAGAAGAGAAGTAGAGAGCTATGTAGAACCACCCATGTACAGTTATTTGGATTAATAGAAGAAGTTGATTCAGATTCATGGCGTTGTGTTGTTCTCTATGTATGTGTGTTGATTGATATGCTCATGAATGTTTGCTTCCTGTTATACATATGCTTGATATGTTGTGTATATGATTTCATGTTCTAAGTTGAAGTCTGAAGGGTAGAGAGACTGAGTTTCAATTGTTTCTCTATCTGAGAAAGGATTCCTGCAAGAAGTGCAGTTGAAGTCGTCTGCAAGGAGTGCGTTGACAGAAGGCTTAGATAGTTGAACTCTTGTTCTCATTCACCCAGAAGTGAAATTGGGTTATAGAGGCCATGAAAGGAGTGCGCTCAGTTGTGAATCTAAGCAAAGAGTTGAAGGACTGTTTTCGCAGGTGTGCGCAGAGTCAAGGAGTTCTCAGATATTTTGAAAATATCTGAAGATTGCTGCAAGGAGTGCGTGCAAGGACCCTCTTTGAGGTTGAAAGTTGTGAGAAGCTAAGGATGGATAAGGATTTCAAGCTTATCGAAGAGAAGCACTGGAATTTTGTGTCATGGAGTGTTTAAATAGGCATTTCACAGTTGCACCGCAGGTAGACAAGTTCCGCAGAGGAATACTTAGTCATTCTCAAGGAATCGTCAAAGGGAGGAAATCGACGATCGAGATCTTGTGGAGAGGATTTCTGAAATCTCGCCAGCCGTTTGATCTGCCAAAGAAGCAAGGAGGTTACGACCGTGTTTGAAGTCCAAGCTCAAGGGGTCGTGAGCCATCAGATTGTTGGTCAGTTAGCCGTCAACCATCCAGTTCGATAGGAGTTGCATAGGATTTAAGTCCCTGTGAGCAGAGGAAAACCCCTGAGAAGACATCGAGATTTTGGTCATCGGGGTTCATACAAGTGAAGTGGCTAGAATTTGCGTTTGGTAGAAGTCTGAGGGAAGATATGGGTCGTCCTTCAGTTGAGACGCGTGGCGGACATTGAGGCGTCAGGAGTTGGGATATCGAAATTCCTGTGGACAAGAGATCGGGGAAGTCCATAGTGAAAACCCTGGCATAATTTGAGCCATCCGTTTGGGGAGACAGGTGTCAGAAATCCAAAGAGAGTCGATATATTGGCACGTCGAGATATCGGAGTTCCTGAGGTTGTGAAAGTCGGGACATCACAAGTCTCGAAATTTCGAGAGTTAATCTGAACCGTCCATCTTGAGGGGAGGCGTGGCAGAAAATGGATACATCGGGGAGAGTCCCGACAGGAAGTAGTCTATCGGCATTTGGGCCATCGAGATATCGGGAATCCCGATGACAAGGTGTTTATGCAAATTGAAATCGCAAAGCTCGAAATCCTGATAAGGGGGAAGCGCCATTGTGGGAGCCAGCTGTCAGCATATCAGAGAAGTGGGAAGTGATGTTCAAGGGGCCAGCTGTCAGCATAGCGAAGAATCAGGGTTTGAAGGATCGCGAATCTTGAGGACATAAGTATTTGGACATTGGAAAGTCCGAAACCCCGATGGGAGGTATGACGGTGGTCATATAGAGGAGGTCACGTGGACCAAGAGTCTGGCCTGGAGGGCTAATTAAAGTTAGGGGTGCATCGGGATTTTGAAGACCAAAACCCCGACAGAAAGACATAAGACTGCGGTCTTATGAGAAGTGGTCATGTGGACTAAAGGTTTATCCTGGGAGGCTAAGGCAACAGGGGAGTGTATTGGGGATCAGTGAAACAAATTGTTTGGACATCGCAAGTGCCGGAATCCTAATAGGAGGAACCCCGATAACAGAGTAAAAGGCTAGCGTTGATTTGTAAGAAAGGGAGACCCCGTGAGAGAGTCACTGTGGGTGAAAATTTCTCGATAGGGAATTAGAAGAACCTTTCAGTTCTTCGGGCCGAGGAAGGAGGGAAGATCCTGTGAGCGGACATGCCTTGTGGGCACGCCTGCATCACAAGTACATCTCCATACCAGGGGTCCAAAGACGTGATCAAAAACATGTCTCCTTTAATAGGTGATTCTTCGAGCATAACACCACCTGACTCGACCGGAAGTTCCGAGATGAGTTCCGCAAAGACCAACGACTTTTTGGATTTTGCTGAAACAAAATCTAAGTCAAATTCTTGGAGGACAACTATCCATCTAGTGATATTTCTGCCAATTACTCATCATGTCAACACGTATTGAAACAGATCCACAATGGAAATGACGATGGTCTTGCGGAACAAAATATAATGACAGAACCATTGGACAACATGAACTGCTGCCAATGCAAGTTTTTCAATGTGGGAATAATTGAGTTTCGGTCCAACTAGGCCTTGGCTCAGGTAATAAATCACATATTCTAAGAGAAAATGATCATCCTTAACCAAGACCATACCAATGGTCGACTCTACCACAAGCAAGTACAATAAGAAATCCTTATTATAATTGGGTGGCCAAAGCAGAGGGGCAGTCGTGAGGGTGTGTTTCAACACTTTGAAAGAGTGTTGAGTGACTTCGTCCCAATGAAAATGAACGTCCTTCTTCAGTAAATGCATAAAGCCCTTTATGATCTCGGCATAGTTTTGATTTTCCCTGTAAACTCTGAAGCTGAAGTATTGTACGTAGTGGAGGCAACTGAACTATTGCCTCAACTTCGAGAGGATCGACCATGATCTCTGTTGTCAAAACTATGAAACCTAGAAGACGACCTGACGTCATGCAAAAATTGCATTTGTTTGGATTCAAGCGAATTAGGTAGTAGCGACATCACTCAATGATAAGTCAAAGGTGTGTGGGATGATCAGCTCTCTTACGAGATCGTGATGCTAAATCATCAAGGTAGGCCTCGACTATATGTTTGAGATCATGGAAAGCAAAAGACATGGCCCGCTAAAAGGTAGCTCCAATATTTTTTAGACCAAAAGGCATCTTCTGATAAGTGAATGTACCCCATGGAGAAATGAAAGAAATTTTGTGTTGGTCTTCGGGTTTGATCTGTATTTGATTGTATCCCAAAAAACCATCCATGGAAGAAAAGGCCTCACAACTTGCGCATTCATCGACTACCTGGTCAATAAATGGTGTGGGGAAATTATCCTTTGGACAGGCCTTGTTTAAATCATGGAAGTCCATACATACATGAATCGTACCCTATTTTTTGTCGACTGGAACAAGATTTGACACCCATTGAATCAAATGGACGGGGTAGATAAAACCTGCTTTGAGCAGTTTCTCTACTTCAACCTTAATAACTGCTGCTTTCTTAGGATTGACTGGATGAAGCTTCTACCAGACCGACTTAGCATCGAGATAAGTCATGATTTCGTGTTCAACGATTCTTGGATCAATGCCTGACATTTCCTCATAAGACTAGGCAAAAACATCATGGAATTCGTTAAATAAATACGTGTAGATTCAAATTTCCTCCGGGGAATAGTCAGCTTCAACGAGAATATTCTTCATGACGCCAAGGGTTCTGGAGATATCAATAGGTATCGTTTCAGCAATGTTTTCCATATTACCCTCAGCGTAAATAGCGTGTGTATCCAAGGGGTTGATATGACAAGACCTATCCCCAGTCATAGTCAAAGTGAATTATCTTGCTTCAATTATTCTTAACTCTAGGAGGAAATAAGATATGTGATGGAGATCATCCTAGGGTCTGTCCGAACTAGTCATTGCTTCAATAATCATTTCGTCTGAGGGAAAGACTAACTCTAAAGAATCAATATCGGAAAGGGAACCATGAACCCAAGTAGGCTTGAGAATAGAATCTAACTCCTGTGCGGGAGTCAGATCGGGGTCGACGGAAGCTTGCTAGACTATTGAGTACGCAAATTCAGTCGCAGACAAGGGAATGGCTATACCCTGGTGCCCTGTCCCTTCCATCATGGCTGATGGGGAAGGAAGAGTCCACATATCATTGAAGTAAGTCGTATAAAATGACGAGACTTGAAAAATATCAACCTTAGGTTGGTCTGATATGAACTTAACATCGCCAGAAGGAGGCATGTAATCAAAAGTACCCATCAAAGGTGGGCACAAACCAACCCCTATGTTGACGATGTCAGGTTGAGGGTTATCAATCATCGGGACCATGGATGCCCCCAATGAAGAGTTAGGATGAGAGAAAGACAACTGATCAATGGTCACGATCCAGCCCTTGTGTGGAAACAACAAGACCCATAAAAGTGTAGCGACCACTGCTTGCATATCATAGGTCCAACTCCTTCCTAACAAGAGATTGTAGTCGAAAGACGCATCGACCACTTCAACCTCGACACACATGGTCTTCTTTCCTAACTGCAATGGGAAAGAGGAGATGATTCCATGTGGTTAGAATGAATGACCATCGAAAGCGGTAAGAAGAGTTAATGACTGAGACAAAACGGGTTGGCCTATGGCCTTCCAACACACCAACGACATCACGCATGTTGAGGCGCTCTCATCAACCACTGTGAAGAAAATGTTCTGGGTAAAATTTTTTGTGGTGTAAGCCACTACAATCTAAAATGCCATGTGGTAAGGGAGATGAGGTTTTAAGTCGGTTGTATCAAGCATGATCGTACCCAGATTACATGTCTCACCAGATCATAAGGTGACTAACAAATCCTTTCTTTGGTAAGGGTATCTCTGGAGGACCTCCAAAGTAGACATCACACAAGGGGTTTGAGACAGATCCTCCACCATAGAGTAGTTCTGGGTGGCCCTTGCGTTTGGATTGTGAGAAGATTTCTTGAACTCACCTTTTGGGATGCCTGTCATTGTTTCTCCCAATGTCTTCTCGATATGGAGAGGAAGAGGTGGGTTTTCAGCTTCTTTACTCTTCTTAGGGGTGTTTGGCATTCCGTAATCCTACACTCTAGTCTATATATAGGCATCAACTTTCATCATATACACATTCGTGAATGAAGGATTAATTGAAGATGGAGGGGGTCCTTGACTTCCCCCATCCGTGCTCGGAGAGGCCTGTGTTGAATTTTTCCCATGTTGAAATGGGTTGGTTAACACAATAGGTTGTTGCTGAGCCAATAACTTTTGGGCCTCTGCAAGCCGAGGGCACTCATGAGTCGGGTGGTCTTTTGTGCACAAGTTAGATACTTCAACTTCTTCTTTTCTGTGATTTCCCCACCATCATTTTTGGTAGGTTTCTTATCCCCCTTACCCTTCTTTCTTTGTTTCTTCTTTCCATCAGGCTATTAGGTGGCCTTCAGGTTTGTTGATTGCACACTGTGTACATTTAACATTTGGGTAGGAGGGGCAGCTAGACCAGTGGTCTGACTGGCTGCTTTTTGTTGTATCGACAATTGCTGCAATTGTTTTGACAGATGATCAGTGGGCTTTGTTTGTGCTGAACCAACTATACCATCGGCATGTGGTTCAACTCTCTGTCTGGTCTTGTCAAGTATTGACCGTAGTGCATCTGGAAAAATTTCATAAAGTAAACCAGACTGAGAGTAAATAAACTCTAGTTATTGAGCTCTCATTATTGCATATTCTTCAGAAAACACTCCCAATGTTGCGACATATTTGGATAACAGAGGTACCAAATACTTAAGGAACCACTCAAGCAGGAACGCTGGTGGGACTGACACTTTTATCAAACTCTTCTGGCATCTCCATTCTTGGATGTGACCGGAGATATGGTCCACCTTTGTCTGCTCAAAGTTGGCTAGCAATTCGGTGCCGATGTCGTATCTCATAGGTAATTGGAAATGGTTTAAGAAATCCATTTCCAATTCAACAAAGGAAGAGTATCTTGAGCGGTCGAGCTCAATGTACCATTTTTAAATACTCCCTATGAGAGTGCGTTGAAATAAACACAACTAGATGAAGTCATCTTTCAATGAATTGGACGAGCACCAAAGATGAAAGGTAGTCACATGATCGCCTGGATCTTCATTAGGCTTAGTGTTTGCACCCAATTCGTCACTGTGTGAGCAAAAAGTGAGTGCTTACATGCCCAGTTGGGCTTTGCTAGGCATGATAGCTGTAAGGTAAAAGGTTAGAAAGAGAAACAACAAAGCAATAAACAAAAACTAAACTAAAACTAATTAAGACTATGAGCATGTGAGAAAATGAAAAACAAATGTAAATGGACCAATATCACCAATGTATTAGCTGATCTGATTGATGAAATCCAAAGATACACAATGGAGAAAGAGGACTTGGGTCCCTTCCCTCTCTAATGGAAGGCTCTTGAGGCCCTCAACTGATTGCTCTCCTTACAAAGAAAAGGTGGAAATGTGGGTGAAAGAACTCCAAGCTTATTCACTCAAGAGAGGGTTGAATAGCTTATGAAATGCAGCCTACAATGTGTGTTGCCAAAGAATGAGTCCTTAGCAATCTCAGCAGCATAACAGTATGAAGAATTCCTTGAGAAAATGGTGGTCATTCATGGCTTTTTATAGCCAAGCATTGGGTTATTATGTGGCCTCTTTTGAATGTGAAAAGGGGCTCTTTAGGGCACATTTAGGTCTTTGACCAGTCCACCATGAGGATTGAGCTTGGATTTGGTGTCAAATCGACTTGGGAGCTGATCCATTAGTGGTTGGGAGGCCGACCAATTTCAATAAATGCACCGTTTAGCAGGCGCGCGGGTTTTTATCCCAACAGCCGCGCCTTTTGCACATATGCGCGCTTTGTATGATTCTATTGCGCGCATACGCGCGCGCACTCAGATGATGTAAAGCGCCCTTCAATTTTTTGGCCATTTTGTATAGTTTTGACCTCTTTTTGCAATGCTGTGGCATTGATCTTGTGCCATAAATGACTCCAGTCCTGTTTTGATGATGTGGAGTTCTTGTCACCACATG
>ML778298.1:271289-296664 GCA_009831015.1 Picea engelmannii | reverse complement strand
GATCCACAAAGCAAGATAGAAGAAACCACACTTTATTATTACCAAACCCTTGAGGTAGGGCAACACCATACAATGGATCCTATTATGGAAGGGATCCTCTCCTGTTCACTTGCCTCTTTGAGGGGGCATCCTCCTATTGAGCTTCAACTCCAAATACAATAATTCTCTTCATGTCTCATTACATTTCTTGAACCCCTTTATATAGTTCTATCATCACCTAAGAACATTCTAGAGGAGGAATTTTCTAGAAGTAGAACCTTCTAAGAAGTCCTCTTACATTTATTATATCTAACTACCATAGTGGGTCTTATTTAATAATATAGTAGACCTAGTCCACCTTACATTGAATGGCCTCCACTATTATCACTATGGGTCCTCTAGGCCCCCCCCACTACCTCTCTAGCTACCTTACAAAATGTCTGCCATAGAGCATCCACAAAAAGTAGAATTGATTGCTCTAGAAAAAGAAAATGAAACACTTCATCAAGAGGCATTGGACTACAAGGATAAGGTGTTGCAACTAGAACGCGAAAAGGCGAAGTGGTCACAAGAGAAGACAAAATTGCTAGACAGGGATGTAGTTGTACCTCATGCTGCAAAAGCTGGGCCAAACACTGAAGGACTTGTCCAGGCTATGTCACAAGTTATCCTGAAAGAAGGAGAAATCAAAGGGTTAAAAGGGAGCATGGAGAAATTGAAACAAGAGATGCAAGCAAAGGATGAAAGAATGGCTCAATTTCAAAAGGAGAATGAAGTCCTGCAGGAAAGCATAGATAAGTTAAAGATGAGATTAAGAGGCAAAGGTATGTTGTAGGGGGCCAAGCATATCATATGGGATTCTATAGTTGTTGAAGCTACCAAGTCCACATTGTATTTAAACTTCATCAATGATAAAGACAACATAGCCATCACATCCAGAAGCAGGTGCACTATTGTAAATGAAACTTTAGCAAAAAATCCATCAAAATGGTCCCAAAATGCCATAAATCTACTCAACTCCATTCCTACTGCAGAACTTCAGACTATTGGAGTTAAAGACAGAACTGCATTGATTATTTGGGCCATGAGCATTATTTCTAAACAAAACCTATTGAAATCAGTATAAACCAAGGAAACACAAATGGAGCAAAGTGTGTGAGACTTCAAGGATTTGTTTGAAGAATTGTTTATCAAAGGCCTCCCAACATTTTGGGGTGGCAAGGGAAAATTGCATGATCATGAAGAATACAATGCTTGCCTCACTTAGTGGAGAATGGATCACTCCAATTTCAAAACCCTGGAAGAAAATCTAAAAGGAGCCACAACAGTTGAGCATCTGATTACAGACTTTGAGATTTTGAATCAGTTCAAAGTAGTCAAAATTGGACTACCAGTCGTGACATATGCTTCCTGCATTGACCTGGAGATCCTGATCAAAGAAATGATAGATTATGATATCCCTTCTGACTTGTAATGGAAGGAGATAGTACAACTGGGTAAGACATAGTGCAGTTTTCCAAGGTCCAGTAGATGATGTCGAGGTGTCACTGAAGATGGTAGGTCGTGTGGAAGACCAGAGCAGAAAAAGTGGCAAAGAATGGAACTGAAGCGTTAGAAGAGTTAGAAGCCATATCATGAAATTTTTTTTTTCTAATCATTGTAATCGATTTCAAAACCGAAACTATCCCTTGTAATTATTGTAATCAGTTTCAAAAACTAAAACGTTTCATTTTTATCATTATACTCAGTTTCAAACCGAAGGAACTCAACTTGTATAAATATCAGAAGTTCCAATTATATTAAGGGTTGGAAGAAGTGCAAGGGCACGATTGTAGCTATTTGAAACTTGAATGTGATTTTCTAAAGCTGAATTGAATACACATGCAAAAGTCTTGAAGTTTCCATGAAAAATTTCTAATGGTGGTGATCTAAGTTTTGTCTCCTCTCTTTGTATGTATTTCCTGTATTTGTGATTTCATTTTCACCATCTTCTATTTAAATTGGATATTCAAAGGCCCATAATTCATCTTGTGATGCTCTCAGCTGAACCAATTTAAACTATGTTAAGTTCTTCCTAACTAATTCATAATTCGTTTGTTTAATGCTCTCATGCAGTTCTATGTTTTCTTTTCTTCAAACACTTTGCAAATTTACAAATTATAACTCAGATTTATCACCTCATTTAGCCTTTATCCTCTGGAGAGTTATACGAACCAGTCAATGCTTCCATTCATTTTCAGAAGTTTGACTCCATATCCCTAAGTGTCCCTCCCCTTTCCAGCAAAATTATAAAAACCCCACAAAAAAACAAAACCTATCCATTGAATTGTTAAATAAAACTCATTTATAAAAGACCAAGTGACATGAGAGAGCCCTCTCTGAGATGAGCAGGCTAGTACCCAGCTCTAAATTTGGTTTGTAGGTTACCTCTGTCATTTGTTTTATCAACCGAAATTTTTTATAGAGTGCTAACAACCACACTTCAAAGATCAATCTTACTGAAGTATTTGGGCTCGATGAGATGATCAAGGAGGTCGTCGATTTGGGGAATCGAGTATTGGTTTCAGACTGTGATTTTTTTTAGGGCCCGATAATCAATGTAGAGTCTCCAGGTCCCATCTTTCTTCTACACCAGCATGATTGGGCTCCCACAAGGCAATGAGCTGGGGAAGATGTGACCCTTGTGGAGTAGTTCTTGGATCTGCCTCTTGATCTTTTCATTTTCTAACAGAGAGTGGTGGTATACTGGCCCATTGGGTAGCGGTGCGTCTGGGGTCAGATCGATGGGATGTTTGACCTGGAAGTGCAGAGGTACTCCTGTTATCACTAAAATTTCATCCACAAATGGTTACAAGAATTCAACATCGCCAAACAGTTATGAGGTCACCCATGGACCAAAATTAACACAAAAGCATTTCCAAAGGGTCAAAAACTATACAACCAGTGACAAAATTAAAGTGCACTATGACTACATAGGGTGCGCGTGCACATGCGCAAAACATAAACGCAGGAAAAGCGCACATGCGCCCGATGCACGACTGTGTTCACTAAAAGCCGCGTACATCTAAGAACAACACATTTATGAGAGTGGTCAGCCTCCCACCCACTTCTAGTTTAGCTTCCAAGTTGATTTGACACTCAAATCTGGACTAGATTCAACTGGGTGGCTGGTCAAAGACCTAAAAATGCCCTAATTAGCCTCTTTACACACTACAAGCTGGTTGCACAATACCTCAAAGAGATGCTATAAAAAGGCCATGGGTGCACTTCATTTTTTAAGGAATTCAATAGCAAATTTATGATGCTACTATTCTCTTGAGAAATCCTCTATTCTCATTAAGAGTATACTAGCACCATTGCATTGGGAAATCCATCTCACCCCTTGAATGGATTAGCAAATAATTCTTTCACCATTTTCATTTCAAAGTTGTAAGAAGAGCTTATTTGTGGGGGTCCAAGAGCCCTCCCTTAGAGGAAGAAGGGACTCATAGTCCCCTTTCTTCTTGGTGTTTTCTTTCACTAATATCAACCTTACCATTGGTGACATGGGTATTATTATTTCTTTTGTCCTTATGTCCCTATGATCATTAGTTTAGTTGTTATTTTATTTCTTAGTTTAATTCTTAGTTGTTCTTTTATATTTCTTTCTCTAACCCTTTTCCTTACAACTGTCCTACTTAGCAAACCCAACTAAACTTGCAAGTACCTCTGTTTTTCTCACTAAGGTGACGAAAGAGGTGCAACAGATTGGCGACTCCATTGGGGAAAGGTATCAATTTCCTACCCCATTTGGGTTTTTATAGCTCTTCTTTTCGTTTATTTAACCTACAGGTGCATTAACCGACCCAAGTCGACCTACAAAACATCCAATTCTAAGTTGAATTGGGAGAATTCCATCTGGAATTTTCTTTCACGACCGTGTGTCCATTGTGCGTGGGTTTTTTGGTTCAAAGATGTGCATCGTGTGCACATGCGCCTACGTCACAGTTCTGTTGTGTGCCCATAAGCTTGTTTCGGTCTGCACACAGGCACTCAATGCGCCTCTATCTACACTGAGACCCGCACACTTGTGCAAAAAATACACATTGTAAGGTTTTTTGAGATTTGGGGAAGGCCCTTAGCCTTCTTAAAAGTGATTTCATGCATGTTTTAAGCTGCACCACACTCAGTTCCCTCTTCATATAAAGGGATTAGCCAAAACACATAGTCACTTAGGAGGTTTTAAAATCATTATTTCCTCTCTTTCTTTCATTTTGCCACATGGATGGCTTGCTTTGACTAAAAAGTATAAGTTGGAAATCATTTGTAATCACATAAAACTTGCATTGGGACTAGAAATTGGATAACAATCGCTTAGTATGCTCTTCTCTCGCGCTTCCAAGCGACCTTGAGAATCAGAAAAAGATTGTGGGACAATTTCATCTCCCCTAAAAAGATTAAAACCTTTAGGAGAGGACAACAACCCCTCTTGGGACTCCTCTTAGTTTATTTTTTAAACACATCTTAAGATTTTAACCGGAACATACATGCCCACATGCTACAAAGATAGGATAGTGTTGAAATTTACTTTCTTAGATTAAATCACTAGGAAAGTTTAAAGGTTTTGTAACGGGCCCATACATGCCCACATGATCACAATCTAGGATAGTTTCAAAGCTTTTCTTAGATTAAATCACAATAGGGAGTTAAAGGAATAGTAAAGGACCCACATGTCCACATGCTAGTTTCCCAGGGACTTTTGAATTACGCAAGGTGGTACCAAAGACTTTTAGTTAATTAGGTAATCAACACTTGTAAGGACCAAGCGAAATCCACATGCAGCAAGGTGACACCTACTTCATCAAAACATTGGCACACTTTCACTCATTCACACACAAAAGTCACTTATCACTCACATAGTTTCTTCTTGAAACGTGGAGGTCAAAGTAAGTTTCCTCCAAAGGGATTTTGAAACACCCCACCCTTTTCTTGATGAAACTATCCACTCCCATTTAATTTCAATGAGGTTGGTTCACACCCCCAACCTCTCAAACAACCACATATAATTTTTTTCTACAAACTCACTAAGTTTTTCTCCACAGGAGGTGCCAAAATAAATTTTTAGTTTAGGTAGGATTTCAGGGATTAGCATTTAAATAAGTCCCCGTTATCTGGTTCCCACATTGTCAAAACAATAGTTGTCAAATAGGGAACTGAAAATCCTCCAAGTCAAGTGTTCCTAACACCATAAGGCAGGGAGATACCCATGAAGGGTTGAAGTTCGAGGTCCAGTTGTTCTGTGCGTCCCCACTTGAGGCACCCACCTCTTGGACGGGATCCAGCCCGTGACCCATTTCTTAGGCCGAAAATCTAAATGTCGCACTTTGACCAAGGTACCTAGTAACCAAATTTTAGGACATCTACCCAGGTGGAAATTGTGGGCTGTAATTGCACCTTGATCAGATTTTGTGTGGCTATTGGGAAATATCGCCAGCTCTTTCGGGATATGCCCCCTTTACCCTTCATTATAACTGATTATTTCATCCTTCACTAGTTTCTCTTCTGGTGACTTCAGACCCCACTGTTGAGTACTATTGGAAGTTCCAATGCTATTTGAGAGGAAGGACGTTACGTCTTTTAGGATACGAGCATTTTTTTTATTTGATTCCCCACGTGGACAAAATCCACTTATCCACATATATGCTTCTTTTTCAAAACACTTTATGTATGATGCACTTCTGATTACATTTTGATTTAGATATATATATTGTGTAAAGTTCAAAATTTGCAACAAAGACTCTTGTTTATTTTCTCTCATCACATTTTGCACACATCCATTCAGCTAGTCAGATATCATAGGGGACCCACATAACCCCTGTCATTCCAGATGCTTGCTTAACCTCCCTCCTATTTTAGGGGGAGTTCCTAGACTTGCCAACTCATCAACACCACCTTCACACACTCCTGTGAGTGCCACTATTTTAGGATCAACTTTGCTTGGTTCCACATTACTTGGGTCCACTTCCCAAGTCCCTCCGTCCACTCACTCTCCTCTACACAGAAGCGGGGGGGCAACTTCCTCTCAAGGGGGAAGTACCACCCCACCTAGTCCCCCTCAAGGGTCAGGTTCACAACACACTCACACCATGGCTGGAGCTAATCCTCCCCCCCACTGCAAATTCCATATTTGGCCTCTCTTAACATACCATATCTAAGAAAACTCACAAATTATCCTATATTGCATGACCCCACATGGCCTGCAATGCCTACCAAACTACCTTCAGACATCCCCAAATTTGAAGGAAAGGCAGGTGATGACCCTGCCAACCACGTCATGAATTTCCACCTATGGTGCTCTTCCAACAACATTATGGATGATTCCATCAGACTATGATTATTTCAATGCACACTCACTGGCCCATCAACCAAATGGTATGTAGATGAAAAATCAGGGTCCCATGCGACTTTTGAGTCCTTAGCCAAAACATTTTTGACTTTCTTCCAATTACCAATCCTCCATGACAATGGTCTTGAACTACTCTCTAATTTCAAACAAACCTCAGCCACACATATCACTAATCACATTCACGAGTAACGTAGATGACATAGTTTGTGCAAAGTTGAAACCAACAAACAACAATGTCTTGATTGGTTTCTCAGATCACTTGTCTCTCTCCTTGGTAAATATGTAGCTTCCACCTTCCCTCAATCTGAAGAGGAAGCCATTAGTAAGGCTAAAAAATACAACCTCATCTATTCACAATCAGGGTACTTATACACAGTACTTCCTGACCTCCCCAAACCCATGCCATTCGGTCAAGACAAACCTGGGATGTCTCACTCAGCAGACGTATTGATTGGTAATACCACACACCACAGTCCTCAACCCCAACCACCACCAATGTATGCCACACCTCAATATCCTCCAGCATATGGGGGAACCTCTTATTACCCCCCACCCCCTTATCAACAACCATAACCTATTTCTATTCCTCCACCCATCAGTGGGCCACTGTCGACACCCCCAATACACCCACCTATCCAAACAAGTTCTGGTACCCCCTCTACCTCAGCTTATACTTTAAGTACTAGCGAAAGCACCACACCTTCCTATGTACCTCACGAATCACAAGTCCCATAGAATATATACTTTCCATTTCCTGGTCCTCAAATCCCATGGCACCCCCACAACCTCACACTGGGGTAAATTTTGTTCAACCCTCTCCCGTTCAACAATATCAAAATTTCAAACAGTTGAATATGGAAAATCCAACCCATTCGTCGAATAAGGCCAAAAAGAAAGGAAGAAACAGGAACAATAAAAACCTAAGTCAAGGCGAGAATCAACCCCAACAAAACCAACCTACTGGGGGAAACTAGAATCAAGGGAATCAGAACCCCCAGGGAGGAAACAACAATAGGCATCAAGGGAGAAATAATAATACTACTAAAACCTATTTCCATTGTGCCCTTTGTGGTGAATTCGGTCATTATACTCATCATTGCCCCCAAATTGCTGATTTTAAATGGTTGAAAGACTTAGGCATTCTACCACATCCTCCAACACCGCTTGCCCCTCAACAGGCCCCACAACAATACATGCAACAACCCCCCCCAGCCGTACTGCATAATCCCATTCCACACCAAGGTGTGATGAACACCCAACAGAACACACAGCCTACCCCACCTCAGTTGGGATAGTACCTCAATCTAAACAATCCTGCAGATCATACCATCCTCCTCACCAGTGAGGAAGAAATCCTTCTGCAAACACGTAAACATCAATATCGTGCACCTGTTGAGTCTCCTCCCATTCCCCCAGAAAAAAACCCACCACGAATAGGACCCCCGTTGGTACTCCCTCACCTTACTGCCAAAACACTTCTTCACATCCCTCGTATCCCATTGCGCAGGAATGTCAACAACCCTCAGGCTAGGGAGGCTCATAATTATAGTTTGGTTGATGACTTAGGACAATCCCCAACTGCCATGTCAGTTTTAGAAGTCCTTCAAACTTGCCCCACTTAGGGGAAATCATTACTTTCCGCCTTGGAGGCAGTCGACCCCACAGATACCCAACTCATTACATTTGATTTTGATAGTGGAGAACCTCACCTTCCTATTCTGATTTCTTTTCAAATCCCAGTAAACATTTGGAACATTACAGTTCATCGATGCATCATTGATGAAGGTGCATCCACATGCATTATGTCCAAATCTATATTGAAAAAACATGGTTCCCCCGAACTCATACCATCTGCCATTACCTTACGAGCTTATGATGGATGACCATCGTCTCCTGAAGGGATCTTCCAAAATGTCCTCGTAGAACTCGGGGGCAAGACTATTCTCATCGACATTGAATTTATCGACACCCCACTCGATTATAATATCCTATTCGGTCGTAGCTACATGTACGCTATGAAGGAAATTGCCTTTTCCGTCTTTTGCACGATGATGTTGCCCCATAAAGGGAAGATCATTACCATTGACCAAGTCTCACATTACGAGCCTAACCCTTCTGCCAACATTGATAACATTCTTCCTCTCATACACACGAGTCACGACACATACCCACTCATCGAAATGGGTCCTGGAATTTTCAAAGACTCATCATTGTTAGGAACTTACCATGGTGCACCACCGCTCCTTCATCCATCCAATCAAGTATGCGTCATATCATCCAACGGAACTGACATAGAGGATACCCTTCCTCCTAGGGAGGCTTCTATCATATTTGATGTCCCACTAATTGCAGAGCTCCCCCCTCACAAGCCTCCTGTGAACTCATCGAATCCACCAGTCCACGACTTCACCTCTCCCCAAGGCCATATCCTAGTTTGGGAGACAGTTCCCTAAGCCATTACTCAGATCCCCTTCTACCCTCCACCTGGCGTACAAGATTTCCAAGTAGCCACAATGCTTACCCTACCTAATATGGTGTTAGAAATTCCAGTTTGGTATTTACATCCACCAGAGATGGTCCCTCAACCATCCCTTCCACCCCAAATGGAAGGAATCCCAATGACGATTCCCATACTCCCACCATACCCTGTACACCTCCACTCACTAACCTCCCTTCCACAGCTGGGGGAAAGAGAAAGAAGAAAGACCCCACAACTCCAATTCCCCTACACGTCCAACCCCCTTGCGTGCTATGTGAGAAAGATGGACACCAAACCAACAAATGCCCATCTCTACCCGAGTTACAAAACCTTTTTCCACTCAGTCAAACACCATCCACGCTTGCCACCGTAGCAAGTACTTTCGTCCCCTCCCCTCAATCAAGTAGTAAAAGGCTGCGAACCAAATTCGCTTGTGCTATATGTTCAGAATATGGCCATTATACACACCATTTCCCAACATTGCCACGCTTCTGGTAGACATTAGATGTAATACGCCAAAGCTTCCATAACAAACCCAATCCAGCTACATCATCCCTACCAAAAATCACTGACATCGATTATGTCATAACTTCAGTCAATGAACGTATGAGATGCCCTTGCTCTCTATGTGAATCCTTATATCATTTTACATACCAATGTCCTATGATCATTGAATACAGGCAACACCAATTGACCCTGATTTCAACCCCTACAAAATCGATGGTTGACCTTACCTCGTCACTAAAGATTCTTCATATCATTTCTCCCGAACTCGAGGCACTCCTGATGTCTCTGTGGTTCTTAGATGACTTATCCGAGGATTCACCCCCAAATCCCCCCAATTCTCCCATTCATTTACCTACGAAAATATTACATCCAACTACCATGGGTACTCCTCAGTACTTCGATATTTGGTTTATGTTGAGCGAACCATCACAATCTCATTGCATCAGTCCCCCTACTTCTTCATCACCAAAGGATAGTCACTGATATCACTCCTTGCGACCGCTTGTATTCCCACCAATTCCACTATGATGAGGACATACTCGAAGAGTTAAACACCCCTGACTACCCATGGGATGCGCTACACCACCGAGTGCTCTTCTTTCCATAGGAAGCCTCCATGCCTCCTAACCAACACTCCATATATGCGGTCGAAACTAAGGATTTTATCCCATCAGGGCATATCGATTGGTTCAACAACCGCATTCCTTCCCCTGATGTGTTTGAAGAAGGCAACATGGCCAACATTTCCCCAATCATCAAAATCAACATTTCCATAAAAAATGGAGTCATCGAGGAAATCACCATTGGAGTTGCTTGCACTCCTCAAGAAATCACCGCCTATAAAGCCCTCTTCCAAGAATATCAGGATATTTTTGCCTAGTCATACACAGAAATTCCTGGCCTTGATCCCTCTATCGTCGAACATCGCATCGACACCTAGCCTGACATTACACCAATTCGTCAAAAACAACGACCGCTACACCCATCAAAAGAAGCGGCCATCAAAGCCAAGATTGACAAATTACGGGTGTCAAGGTTCATTTACCCCATCGCCTATACATCATGGGTTTCCAACCCTGTACCTGTTGACAAAAAACAGGGCACTATCCGCGTCTACACGAAATTTCGCGATCTTAATCACGTCATATCCCACTTTGGAGTACCACTCCAACTTGTTTTTGATCATGGGAAACACTTCGAGAATGAAATTTTCGTCGAACTCTTATCTCAGTTAGGATTATCCCATGCGTTTGCCTCACCATATTACCCTCAGTCAAACAGACAGGTCAAAGCAGTTAACAAGGTCCTTAATACCATGTTACAGTGCACGGTTAATAAACATAAAACCAATTGGCATCATATGTTATTTTCCACACTATGGGCTTACTGTACGGCTGTGAAAACGACCATTGGTTTCACCCCATTTCATCTAGTCCATGAGGTTGAGGCCACTCTTCCCATCGAGTGTGAAATTCCCACCTTACGCACCGCAATTGAGCTACTACCCAACACTGCTCCAATGGAGCAGTGCTTGCTGCACTTAGAATCCCTGGATGAAGGTCACTGATCTTCATTATAGAACAATGAGGCAGCCAAAAAATGGTCAAAAGCCACCTTTGATCGCCATGTCAACCTTTGTTCATTTCACGAAGGCGACCTCATCCTTTCTTAGGATATCAACCACGATACCCTTGGTCATGGAAAATTCGAGTCACTATGGCATGGCCCCTACATTATCCAACGTTGCCTCACCAAAGGCGCATACATCCTAGCCTCTCCCAAAGGCCTCTCTCTCAAAGAGCTCGTCAATGGGTTATATTTAAAGAAATTTTATGCCTAAGCGTAACCATTCTACTTTAGGTTATTTAAAGAAATTTTAATCTTTTTTCCATCCCTCACCTCTAAACTATCATTTGTGCTATTGAAATATGCTTCCTCCATCGGCCTACCACATCGGTTACGTCGACGACACTAGTCGTTGGACACAAAATCTTGCTATGGCAGCTTGGGCCCTCTATACCCCCTCACATGAAATGCTCCATTCTGGCGACATATGTTTGGGTTTAGCCACCAACAACCAAGCTAAATATACTGTCATCATTGGCCTCCTCGCCGATGCCCAACATCATCATATTCATCACCTTAGCGTCTTTCTCAACTCTCAACTAGTCGTCCTCCAGCTCAACAATGTGTAACGCATTCGCGATCCTTTCCTCTTTCACAAATACCTGCAAGTTAGACTTTTATCTCGACATTTTGATGTCATTACATTTACACATATTCCAAGACAATTGAATCAAATTACAGATAACTTAGCTAACATGGTGTTAGATTGGCATATATCACATCAAGATACCTCTACACATACATAACACTATCAAAAACCTTTCACAACATATATAAATTAGACATCATCAACAGATTACACAACACATGTAAACATCACATAGATCCCAAAATGTATACTCATGTATATATAAATCAGTCCACAGTGGCATCAAAATGTTTACATACAAATATACAATGATCCGTAGGCCAGTGAAGAACCTCAGTACAAAATTGGTGCCACTACACCAAAATGGGCTCACCAGCCTATATAAAAAATAAAAAAATATATAGAGTGACACTCATGGTGCCTCTAGAGCACCACCTCTTGCCCCTCCCTCAGGAAGTGGTCCCCCACCCACTACTGGTCCCGCTGGACCGAGAGGTAACTGTCTAGTCATAGCAACACTTTCTACTGATGCTCGACGCACCATGACCCACCACAGCGGTGGAACTCCCACACACTACTCCAGGATGCCCTCATCCTAGATACATGACCACATGCCCTCAGGTACACCCTGTAGCACCGCCTCTAGGCGATGACGAATGTCCTCAAAATATCCCCCGACGTCCGCTAGAGGAGCATGTGATGGCCCGACACTTGGGTCATCAAAACAACGTCTCCTCGCTTCTCTCTCATGCTCAGCTAGTCTCGCCTCGACATCCTCACGCCGACATCTCTCTCCTACTCGTGGCCCTCCCCGTGGTGGTCTCCCCATCTCTTGGTGAGATGACTCTCTTAGCAGCTCAACCTCGCGCCCGCGAGGCCCCACATCTGCACATACAAATAAACAAACGATTGTATCAACATCTATACAAAATACACATGTCATGCTATCTCAAAAATCAATACATATCAAACTCATAAACATACCTCGGTGATCAAATACCTCCCCTCGAGGTAACACCATGTCCGGATCACTTCGGAAGTCCACACCAGCGTATGGGTACTGCAGTATCACCTGCGACATCTTCCGCCACACCTGCGCCACCTCCATTGTAAAAAAATGGCCACCCTTTCCACCATCGCGGTGAACCAAAATAGTCGACCACCACCTCAATCGCAGCTCTCGCGCCCCAGGAGCGTCCAATAAAATCCTAGGGCGCAACATCGACACCCTCTCTAGAAACAAGACCACCAAGATGGAGCCAAAAGCAAAGTCCCCCGTGTCGGTCGACCGACACCTATCCAGCTTCCCTACCATTCTAGCATGCAACGTAAGCCCCCAGGAAAAATGCTCACTGGCTAGTACCCTCCCCATAACACTCAGCTGACCACCACTGATCTGCTGAGTTGCGAGGGACCCATACACCCTCACAATCATCACTGCTATACAATGATGTGCTAGAGCATCCATCACCTCGATTCTCATAACGGAGCCCGACATATAGTTCTCCCTAGAACAATACCTTCGTCCCAATGTCACTAACGACACGTCCGCGGGTAGCACCGACTACGCCGGTAGGGGTGTTCCCCGGAAAGTGAGCCCATTAAAAAAGTATATATCCTCCACTGCAGTGAAGGCGATCTTCTCTGGACTCCACATCCAGATAAGAAATTATAGGATATACTCCTGCGCCCATATCAATGGGCACTCAAATAACTTCAGCAGCCCATAGGCTGCCAAAGTGGTACGTACCCCCAGCTCCTCAATAGCCACGACATCCCTCAGCTGGGACCAATCTCGCTCTCGCCAGTCGATTAGCATCATGCAAAATGATCACCTACAACCACATAATACAGTCCTAAGTCAGCCATATTGAACATAAAAAACATTAAAAAAGATAAGTTTTTCACCCATCAGCCTTGCCCCCAAGGCGCGACTGTTAAACCCACAAGCACGCACATATGTGCGCCTGTTCACCCCATAGGTGCGCACATATGCACGCCTATTCACCCCATAGGTGCGCACATATGTGTGCCTCTCCATCCCACAGGCGTGCATACGTGCGTGCCTGTCCATATCATAGGCACGCCTGCCCACCCTACAGGCGCGCATCAAAGCACACCTGTCCACTACACAGCCGTGCACCCATGCGCGACTGTGTAGAAAACAGACACGCATATCATGCACACCTTTTTCCTTCCTATGAGAGCACCCATGCATGGCTATCTAGATAACAGGCATGCACTTGTGTGCACATATTTCCAGATCGCCTGCGCACTTGGGGGCCTGCACCCATAAAACCCTCTGTACGACCCTCCGTACAGACCCTGCCCATAAATTTAAAATCTACTTCTATGTAGGACGATAAGACTACCAACCTGAAGCTCATTGGTCCTAGATCGATTGCCTCATTCTCCTAGAATCTCCAAATCAACTCTTAATACCTCTCGTCCAGTCACTCTGGCAGCAAGTACAAATGAGGTGGTAATGTGGGCCCTACAACTATATATAGGCCTTTCCGCCAAACTTCCAATCACCATTTCGGGAGCTCCGGGAGTCCGTTCTTCAATCCGTCTTCAGCCACGGGATCAACATCCCATCATCTACATCAAGACAGTCCCCGGGCCACTTTTTATCGAGAGCCCCCGGGGCACCATTTTTTTTACCCCATCCAGGTACGCATGCTCATGTTCAAAATTATCAAATAAATGCTCGTATGTTCGATTCTCTTCAGATATTGTTCATGTCGGGCATTTTGTTTTCATGTGTGTAGGTACTTGGTCATCATACATCAACACAACCCCTTCAGGTATATAATCAGAAATGGCATGTAATCATTCCCTTTGAATCTCACTTGCATCTCCAGTCACACCCTCCGACATTTGCCTCTAGGATCCCCATCTCTGGCTTTGCAGTACCAACACCTCCATTGCATCTTAGGTACTGTCACCCAGTAGCCCTCTCCCCCACATGAGTTGTCTCATTCATAGCACCCTTTTGCACTTTGACACTCATGCTATTTTTCAAACCTTTAGGGATGGCAGTCCCGATAGTCTTACATCATGTCGCGAATCAACCACATACTCCTTCTCCTCATTTTGCTAGCTTTCCCACTGGACTCCCATATTATCTCTTCAAGGTTCTATTTTGACTGCACCTCCACAGTATCATGAACCCTCCATTTCATCCACAATCAGTTTTCCCCTCTGCAAATTTCCCTTCATTTCACCTATCTCATACAAAAACCCACCCATGGGGCCCCCACCCTCCACTAGTTCTCCAAGCAAATGGAGCCCTCACCGGTCCATCCATATTACATTGGGGCACCCGTTTCTGTATTTGTACACTCAATCCAAATTATTCTTTATTTATTGTAACAAAACCTTTATTTCCAGCATTTCCATACCTTTTTGTCATCACCTTTGGTGACATTCTTCCCTTTTTGAGAAACACAACCCATGTCGCCCTTAGTTGGGGCACCCCTTATCATCTACCCTTGTTGACATCGTCCATATATGTTAAGGTCCTAACTCGCACATAGGTAGATCAATGTATTCGGATGTAATAAAGTTCAATATTAATAAGGCCTTTCAATAAAATAGAATAAGGCGGATGTAAGAAGACCTAATAGAAGCTTCCTCTTCTAGAAGGATCTTCCTCTAGATGCTTCTCTTAATAGACATATTTAGTATAAATAAGGGTCGAGGGTATGAAAACCCTAGCTTGGATATTATTGTAATAGAGCACTGCTCGACTGGAGGTTGCCCCCTCGAAGAGGCCTGTGAACATTGCTTTCCGAATCAAAGTGCTATTTCTATTTCTATTGTTATATCGTTTCTGTGTATTGTAAAGATTATGCTGGATATTTTACTGTTATTCTGTACTGCTATTGGACCCTGCACGTATATTAGAGAGCTATAGCACAGGGCAAACCCTTCTCTGTAGAGCCCTTGAATACCTAACCCTTCGGGAACATAAACAAATTAAACCAGCGAGATCTATTGTCGCGCATCTGTGTTTGGGTTGCTAAGTAAATACACATTTCTCTTTGGTTCAGAATTTGGGGATTTCAACACTGCAACATTCTTCAAACCAAAGTATAACCCCGCAGCTGTAAAAAAAAAAAAAAAAAAGTCTGGAATTTTTTTCACCATTATTTGAGACCTATTCCATTAGATTCATATCTTCTCCCTTATCACATTCCTTCATATCATTTTTCTGAAAACATTTATGACCCCACCCACTCCCTTTTCAGTTCACCCATCCTCATGGCCCATACCCGTAGCCAAGAACTAGAGTCTCGCTTCAACACCTTGCAATCTGGTTTCCTCGAGACCCAACAAGAAGTGCAACAACTCAGTGCTACTATTGCCTCCCTTGATGCATCCATGAATGCCTCCGTAAATGTAGCCGTGTAGTCTGCAATGGCGGAAGTCAAACATGAACTGACCACCTAGCTTGAATCTGTCTTTGCATCACTCTGCACCAAACTAAAGATCCCTACCGATGACTCTTTTCCTAATGCACATAAAAATACTGAAGGTGAAACTTCTTCCCATTCCTTTCAACCCCATCACTTTCAATGGAAAAAACGCCTTCCATGGGTGGGTGTAACCAAATTTGATGGCTCAGACCCCACTAGTTGGGTCACCCAAATGGAACATTATTTCTCTCTCTACAACATTATAGATGACTTGGCCAAACTTCGATATGTTGTTCTCCATCTAGATCAAGAACGTTGGCAATGGTGGCAATGGAGAAAAACTTCCCGTCAAGGGTATATTGCTTGGACCTAATTTGTGGTGGAACTTTATGAACTCTTTGACAATGACACCAACCATTTGGGCTGTTTGAAAAAATTGAAGCAATCGGGCACAATAGAAGACTTTATAGCTGCATTTGAGTGACTGGCTTTCCGAACAGAAGGCATGATTGATGCTTTCTTTCGAGAGTGTTTTATCAGTGGCCTCAAGGAGGAGATTCGGGCCCATGTCCTCATGACTTGACCTACGAATTGGGTGGATGATTTTACAAAAGCTAAAGAAGCACAACAAATTGTTTCCTCTCAAAACCGTAAGCCTTCCTTTATCCCTCGTCCTAAACCAATAAACCCCACTACTCCCTCCACCCCATTAAAGATCCAAAAATTGACCAGGGCTGAAATGGCCAAACGACAACTCAAAGGCCTCTGTTATAATTGTGATGAAAAATATTTCCCAGGCCACAAATGTAAGGAACAAAATCTTTTTATGGCCATCTCTGAGGATGTTTTGGAAGAGGATGATGACACTCCCTTTGTGCTCGAGTCACCATAAATCAATGACATAAACCCTCCCTCCAACCCTCCTGAAGTGGAACCAATCATTTCCCTAAATGCTCTCACCGGCTTCTTGGCCTCCAAAACCCTCAAGTTATTTGGTTACATCAAGCACTGAAAGGTCATCATTCTGGTTGATAGTGGCAGCACCCACAATTTTATTCATCGTCGCATTGCCCAAGAAACCCATTGCTACATCCATGCTGTCAACAATTTCCAAATCATGATTGCCAATGGTGGTTCTATGAAATGTGGCGGGCACTGTGAAAATGTGCGTCTCCAAATCGGTGACTACCACCTAAAATCCCATATGTTTTCTATTGATGTGGGTGGTTGTGATATTGTGTTGGGTGCAGACTCTCTAAGAACTTTGGGTCCCATTCTCATGGATTTTCAGAACTTAACCATGCAATTCAACCAAGGAGGCCACAAATATAAATTCCAAGGCATCACTGCTGGTTCACCTGAGATCATTAGTTCTCATCGCATGGAAAAACTACTCAAAAAAGGTCATTCTGGTGTCATTGCTCAACTCCACGCCATACAAGCCACAGAGACGCCCCCAGTACCCCAAGACCTCCAAGCCCTCCTTTCTAAACATCAAACGATATTTTCCACTCCCCAAGGACTCCCTCCTTCCTGAGGTTTTCATGATCATTCCATTCCCGTTGTCCCAGGAAGCCTTCCCTCCAATATCCGTAGATATCGCCACCCCTTTGCAAAAAAAATGAAATTGAAAAAATGGTCCAGGAACTCCTTACTACCAGCGTCATCCATCCTAGTACGAGCCCTTACTCGTCTCCAGTCGTCATGGTACTGAAGAAAGAAGGTTCTTGGAGAATGTGTCCTGACTTCCGTGCTCTCAACAAACTGACCATCAAAGACAAATTTCCCATTCCTGTCATTGATGACCTCCTAGATGAATTGAGTGGCGCCCAATTATTTACCAAACTTGATCTTCGCTTGGGATATCACCAGATACGTATGAAAGAGGATGACATTCCCAAGACCGCCTTTCGCACTCATGAGGGCCACTATGATTTTTTTGTCATGCCCTTTGGGTTATGTAACGCCCCCTCCACCTTCCAGAGCTTCATGAACCATGTCTTCCACCCTTTTCTCCATCATTTTGTCTTAGTTTTCTTTGATGATATCCTCATCTATAGAAAAACCTGGATAGACCATCTTACTCATGTGGATCAGGTTCTCTGCCTACTCTCTCAGCACCAACTTTTACTGAAACAATCCAAATGTGCTTTTGGTGCCTCAGAAGTAGAATACTTGGGTCATCTGGTGGGAAAGGATGGTGTCAGGGTGGACCCGAAAAAGATTGAAGCTATGCAAGACTGGCCGCATCCAACTACTCTCAAAATATTGTGTGGATTTTTGGGCCTCACAGGGTATTATCGCAAGTTCGTTAAGAACTACAGAAAGATTGCAACACCTCTCACGGCTCTCCTAAAAAAGAACTCTTTCACTTGGACTCGAACAGCTGCTCAATCTTTTCAAACCTTGAAGATGACCATGTGCACCACTCCGGTTCTGGCCCTTCCTGACTTCACAAATACCTTTGTGTTGGAATGTGATGCCTTAGGGAAAGGAATCGACGCTGTCCTTATTCAATAGGGTCGCCCTTTGCCCGTCACTAGCAAGCAACTATCTGAAAGGAATCTGGACAAACCCATTTATGAAAAAGAAATGTTGGCAATTCTGCATGCCATTGAATTATGGCGTCCTTATCTCTTGGGGCAACGATTCCAAATTAAGACCGACCATCAAAGCCTCAAGTACTTTCTGGAACAACGCATTTCCTCCCAGGAGCAACAAAAATGGGTCACTAAGCTCTTTGGATATGATTATGAGATCATTTACAAGAAGGTTAAAGACAATGTCATGGTGGATGCACTATCCCAGAAATATGAAGATGAAGGATCCCTTTTTTCTCTTTCCTTCATTGTACCCGATTGACTCCAAGATGTGCACCAGGAATGGCTTCAAGACCCCAAAAGTTTGCATCTGATCCAACAACTACAGAACAAGGCTTAGGCTCCCCCAGGGTACTCCTGGCTCCAGGATGAGCTTCGATACAAAGGCCTCTTGTATTTAAGTAAACAATCCAAGCTCAAATCCACGGTACTTTCTGAGCTTCATGCTACACCCATAGCGGGGCACTCAGGGTTCACCAAAACATATGACCGAGTCAAACGTTCTTTTTTTTGGGATGGTATGAAACAGGACATCCGTAAGTTTGTGGCTGAATGTGAGGTGTGTCAATGCAACAAGGGAGAAACAGTCAAATCTCTAAGTACCCTCCAACCACTCCCGATTCCCTCTACTATTTGGAAGGATATCTCTATGGACTTTATTACAGGCTTACCCAAATCGGGGAATAAATCAGTCATAATGGTTGTGGTGGATCACCTTTCCAAGTATGCTCATTTTTGCGCTCTTCACCACCCTATTATTGCATCCACGGTGGTTCAAATTTTCATGGATCAGGTCTTCAAGCTTCATGGCATGCCAAACTCTATTGTTTCTGATCGAGACCCAACTTTCACAAGCAATTTTTGGCAAGAACTGTTTAAGCTACAAGGCACACACTTGCATCTCAGCTCAGCTTATCATCCCCAGACAGATGGTCAAATGGAAGTTGTCAACAAGTGTTTGGAAACATATCTGAGGTGCTTTGCCTCTGAAAAACAACACCAGTGGGCTCAGTGGTTACCCCTCATCGAATGGTGGTACAACACTACATACCACACAACCACTCGCATGACTCCTTTTGAAGCATTATATGGACAGAAGCCACCTTCAGTTCTCTCATACTTATTGGGTACCTCGAAGGTCCAGGCAGTTGACCAAACACTTACAGTCCGAGAGGATATCCTTCGTACCCTTAAAGAGAACTTGGTCATGGCCTAGAATAGAATGAATCAGCAAGCAGATCAAGGTTACTCCGAACGTCAATTTATAGAAGGGGATCAGGTGTTTCTGTGACTGCAACCATATAAGCAAACTTCCCTCAAGGGAGAGCAATGTTAGAAGCTAGCACCCAAATTTTATGGCCCTTACACAATTCTCAAGCATGTGGGACAAGTCGCATATCAGTTAGCTCTACCCAGTCAGTCGAAGCTACATTCTATTTTTCATGTTTCATGCTTGAAGAAGGTGATTGGAACCAGGTGCCAAATTCAAACCAACCTTCCAGATTTAGCTGAAGAAGGATCCATTTGACTACAACCAGAAGCAATTTTGGACCAGCATGAGTGTCGCCTGTGTCAGAGAACCATCAAGGAAGTGCTATTACAGTGGAAAGATATGACTCCAGCAGATGCCACTTGGGAACTAGCTACCATTCTGCAGCAGTTTCCACATCTCAAGACTTGAGGACAAGGCTGTTTTTAAGGGGGCGGACATGTTAAGGTCCTAACCCGCACATAGGTAGATCAATGTATTCAGATGTAATAAAGGTCAATATTAATAAGGCCTTTCAATAAAATAGAATAAGGCGGATGTAAGAAGACCTAATAGAAGCTTCCGCTTCTAGAAGGATCTTCCTCTAGATGCTTCTCTTAATAGACATATTTAGTATAAATAAGGGTAGAGGGTATGAAAACCCTAGCTTGGATATTATTGTAACAAAGCACTGCTAGATTGGAGGCTGCCCCCTTGAAGAGGCCTGTGAACATTGCTTTCCGAATGAAAGTGCTATTTCTATTGCTATTGTTATATCATTTTTGTGTATTGTGAAGATTATGCTGGATATTTTACTGTTATTCTGCCATTTCTAGCATTTTATTTTTGTTCTGCATATTTTATATATCTGGTATCTTGCAATATACTCCGAGTATCCCACATGCCACTTACCTCTACCCTCTAAGTTTGTTCACTTTGTCCCGCCTCTGGCACAACTTATCCCACATCTTATTGTCCCCCTAACACTTGACTTAGTTGAACGGTTGCGGCCACATATACTTCGCATATACCCCCAACCAAGGGTAGTCTTGAGTCTTCATCCATCCTGACTTCGACCATGTACCTCCTCCAGTTCCTAACCTCACCTAGTAGATTTTACAAAGCCCTTTGCTTCTTGGAGTCGCGTCCCCCTTTTTGTTGACATTAACATAGTTTCCAGAAGGGTGACAATATCTTGACTCTCATTACATTTCCAATGAGAGGTCTCAGACAACACAGAGAAAACCACAATTACTCCCTGTTGTCGTTGACCCCCGTAACATTCGACTTCAACACTTTCTCATGTTATGGTGGGTCTTACTTTGTGACTATTGCAGTTATTTCTTATATTCGCCAAAGACCTCTGAACTTGGCCAGGCTATCAATGCCTACAGAATCCATCATATTTCTTATAGATGTCACTTCCTACTGTTCAGAGTATGTTCCTATGCAGAATTGTCTTCTGCCTTTATCATGACCTCCCCCAAGGGCGTTGCATTTGTCTACATTGTTATCACTGAAATTTCATATGCACATGGTTACAAGAACTCAACATCGTCAAACAGTGATGAAGTCATCCATGGACCTGAATTAACACCAAAGCATTCATAAAGGGTTAAAAAACTATAAAAAGTAGTGAAAAATTGAAGGGCGTTATGAAGACACTGGGTGCGCGTGCACATGCGCGGAACATGAATGCAAAAATCACGCACATGCACATGATGTGTGACTATTATCGCAAAATGCTGCACACCTGAGAAATGATGCATTTATGAGAGTGGTCAGGCTCCCACCCACTTATGGTTCAACTCCCAAGCCGATTTGACACTCAAATCTGGACTAGATTCGACTGGATGGATGGTCAAAGACCTAGAAATTCCCTAATTAACCTCTTTTCACACTACAAACTAGTTGAACAATAGCTCAAAGGAATGCTATAAAAAGGCCATGGATACACTTCCATTTTCAAGGAATTCAAAGCAAAGTTATGCTGCCATTATTCTCTTGAGGACTCCATCCTTGCCAAGAGTATATTTTCACCATTGCATTGGGCAATCCATCTCACCCCTTGAGTGGATTTGCAAAGAGTTATTTCATCATTTTCCATTTTTCTTTGTTGTAAGAAGAGATTGCTAGTGGGGGTCCAAGAGCCCTCCCTTGGAGGAAGAAGGGACTCATAGTCCCCTTGCTTCTCGGTGTATTCTTTCACTAATATATCAGCCTCATCATTGGTGACATGGGTCTTATCGTTCTTTTTGTTTCTATGTCCCTATTCTCATGAATTTAGTTGTTATTGCATTTCTTAGTTTAATTATTAATTGTTGTTTTTTATTTCTTTCCCTAACTCTTTTCCTTGCAGCTGTCCTGCTCAGCAGACCCAACTGAGCTTGCAAGCACCTCTATTTTGCTCACTAAGGTGAAGAAAGAGATGCAACAGATTGGAGACTCCACTGGGGAGGCTGATTGGTGACTCCACTGAGGAAAGGTATCAATTTCCTACCCGATTTGGGTTTTTCTTTCTCTTCTTTTAGTTTGTTTAACTTGCAGGTACACTAACCGCCCTAGGCCGACCTACCAATCAGCCAATTCCAAGTTGAATTGAGAGAAATCCATCCAGATTTTTCATTCTCGGCCGTGTGTAATATATGCATGGGTTTTTATGCCCACGGACACGTGTCGTGCACACATGCGCCTAAATCACAGCTCTGTTTTGTGCATGTGCACTTGTTAACTTTTCTTTGTTCGTGCACATGCGCTCTGTGCGCCTCTGTCTCCACTGAGACTCGTGCATTTGTGCAAAAATTAACATTGTAAAGTTGTTGAGATGTGGGGAAGGCCATTTTACTTCTTAAAAATGATTTCAAGCATGTTTTAAAGCTGCACCACACTTAGTCCCCTCATCATATAAAGGGGTTAGTCAAAAACACATAGGCACTTAGGAGGTTAAAATCAATTTCCCTTATTTGCTTTCATTTTTCGCCACATGGATGGCTTGTTTTCACTCACAAGATAAGTTGGGAATCATTTTTAATCACATTTAACTTGCATTGGGACTAGAAGTTGAATAACAATCACTTAGTATGCTCTTCTCTCGCGCCTCCAAGCGATCTTGAGAATCAGAAAAAGATTGTGAAACGATTTCATCTCCCTTAAGAACATTAAAACGTTTAGGAGAGGACAACAACCCTTCTTGGGATTCCTCTTAGTTTACTTTTTCAAACACATCTTAATATTGTAACGGGCCCATACATGCCCACATGCTACAAAGATAGGATAGTGTTGAAATTTTCTTTCTTAGATCAAATTACTAGGGAAGTTTAAAGGTTTTGTAACGGGCCCATACATGCCCACATGATCAATCTTGGATAGTTTCAAAGATTTTCTTAGATTACATCACAATAAGGAGTTAAAGGGATAGTAACGGACCCACATGTCCACATTCTAGCTTCCTAGGGACTTTTGAATTACGCAAGGTTGTACCAAAGGCACTTAGTTAATTAGGTAATCAAACACTTGTAAGGACCAAGCGAAGTCCACATGTAGCAAGGTGACATCTAATTCACTAAAAATTGGCACACTTTCACTCACACACAAAAGTCAATTATCACTCACATAACTTCTTCTTGAAATGTGGAGGTCAAAGTAAGTTTCCCCCAAAGGGATTCCGAAAACACCCCACCCTTTTCTTGATGAAACTATCCACCCCCATTTTAATCAACGAGGTTGGTTTCCACCCCCAACCTCCCAAAACAACTACACCTAAAATATTTCTAAAAACTCACTAAGTTTTCCTCCACAGGAGGTGCCATGTAAGGTAGCTAGAGAGGTAGTGGGGGGGGCCCAGAGGGCCCATAGTGATAATAGTGGAGGTCATTCAATGTAAGGTGGACTAGGTCCACTATATTATTAAATAAGGCCCACTATGGTAGTTAGATATAATAAATGTAAGAGGACTTCTTAGAAGGTTCTACTTCTAGAAGATTCCTCCTCTAGAATGTTCTTAGGTGATGGTAGCACTATATAAAGGGATTCAAGCAATGTAATGAGACATGAAGATAAATATTATATTGTGAAGCGGTAGCTCAATAGGAGGATGCCCCCTCAAAGAGGCAAGTGAACAGGAGAGGATCCATTGTATGTTGTTGCCCTACCCTAAGGGTTTGATAGTAATAAAGGAGATTTTACATATTGTTCTTGTATATATGTTGTGGTCATTTTGTATTAAGTCCTTGGTTCTTAACAATTGGTATCAGAGCACTTTCCTTGGTCGTAGTTGTGGACAACTATTTTTTATTTTTGCAGATCTTTTTTTTCGAAGAAGAAAAAAGAGGGCCGCGACATTCCATAAATTTCCAGTATATTTATGTGCAAATTTTTCATAAAAGGGTTGTAGATATGAGTTCCTCTCAGAAAAAAACCCAATTTTAAAAAAAAAATCGTCCAAAACAGAGTCCGAAAGGTCAAGATATTGAGGTTTTAAAATCTGCAATTTTTCAGGGTTTTTTCTGCGGACGACGGCGTGATTTGTTTTTATTTTTGTAGCATTTGGAGGCCAAATTTGCCCAAATAAATTACAGATTTGAGTTCTTCTCACAATTTCACCCAATTTCAAAAAACAAATCACCCGAAACGGAGTCCGGGAAGTGAAGTTATGAGCATTTTAAGTTCAGCAGTTTTTTAGGGGTTTTCCAGAAAAAGCCGCGATTTTCTGCTAAAACTTCTTGGGTCTATTTTTGAGTTTTTCGTGACGGCTGCAAGACCGAAGAGTTCATAGGGTGCTCAGATGGCTATTTCATCTCAAACCTTGAAAGAAATTCTTGAATCATTTAAAGCCCAATTGGATGATAGATTGGATGCATTTGCACATGGCCTCACAAACAGTCTCACACGTAGCCTCACAAACAGCCTCACACATGGCCTCAATGATAGTTTTCATAATATTCAAGATTCATTGAATAACATGCAGGAGATATTTCTTATGGAGGGTCTTATGAATGAATATAATCAAGAAAGATATGCTTGGTATGATTTTGAGGATGATTGTGATGATTGGTATATGGATAGTTGTCATTTTTGGGATGACAACCACTTCCATATTTTATTTGATCACTCTACTCCACCTTCTATAGAGAACATCAATGTCGTAGATCAGGAGCTAGTTACCAACGTTCAGTCTGCATATTCTACAGTGGTATTATTCCTTCCAAATTCTGCTACGACCCTTTTCCACTATGTTGATGGATCTTCTTATTTGGATCCACATGATAGGTGTCAGTCTTTGGAGCATCATTTGGAGTTGGTTATTGGGTTCCAAAATCTTCTACGAGGAGTTCACATGAGCACTTGGACATGGGACCTGGGCTTACAATGGTGGTTGGACTACTTCAGCATGGTGGTTTTCCTTTCTACATGGGACTTTGGTTCTTCAGTCTTCTTCAGCATTACGGTCCACAATTATCCATGGGACCCTAGTATATGGTTGTACATCAAGCGTTGAGGACAACGCTTTCATAAGGGGGATGGAATGTAAGGTAGCTAGA
>ML778298.1:240985-271229 GCA_009831015.1 Picea engelmannii | reverse complement strand
TTAGATATAATAAATGTAAGAGGACTTCTTAGAAGGTTCTACTTCTAGAAGATTCCTCCTCTAGAATGTTCTTAGGTGATGGTAGCACTATATAAAGGGATTCAAGCAATGTAATGAGACATGAAGAGAAATATTGTATTGTGAAGCAGTAGCTCAATAGGAGGATGCCCCCTTGAAGAGGCAAGTGAACAGGAGAGGATCCATTCCATAATAGGATCCATTGTATGTTGTTGCCCTACCCTAAGGGTTTGATAGTAATAAAGGAGATTTTCCATATTGTTCTTGTATATCTGTTGTGGTCATTTTGTATTAAGTCCTTGGTTCTTAACATGCCAAAATAAATTTTTTAGTCTAGGTAGGATTTCGGGGATAGGCATCCAAATAACTCCCCGTTATCTGGTTCTCACATTGTCAAAACAATAGAAGTTGTCAAATAGGGAACTGAAAATCCTCCAAGTCAAGTGTTCCTAACACCATAAGGCAGGGAGATACCCATGAAGGGTTGAAGGATGAGGTCTGGTTGTTCTGTGCGTCCCCCCTTGAGGCACCCACCTCTTGGACGGGATCCAGGCTGTGACCCATTTCTTAGGCCGAAAATTTAAATGACGCACTTTGACCGAGGTACCTAGTGACCAAATTTTAGGACATCTACCTAGGTGGAAATTGTGGGCTGCAATTGCACCTTAATTGGATTTTGTGTGGCTATTGGGAAATATCGCCAGCTCTTTCGGGATATCCCCCCTTTACCCCTCATTATAACCAATTATTTCATCCTTCACTAGTTTCTCTTCTAGTGACTTCAGACCCCACTGTTGAGTACTGTTGGAAGGTCTAGTGCTATTTTGAGAGGAAGGACGTTACATCTTCTAGGACATGAGCATTTGTTTTCTTTTTTATTCCCCACGTGGACAAAACCCACGTACCCACATATATGCTTCTTTTTCAAAAAACATTTTATGTATGATGCACCTCTGATTACAGTTTGATTTGGATATATATATTGTGTAACATTCAACGCAAAAGCTCTTGTTTCTATATTACTCTCACCACTATTTTCACACATTCACGTAGCTAGTCGGACATCATAGGGGACCCACAGAACCCCTATCGTTCACGATGCTTGCTAAACCTCCCTCCTATCTTAGGGGGAGTGTCTGGTCTTGTCCACTCATCAACACCTCCTTCACACACTCCTGTGAGTGCTACTATTTTAGGATCATCTTTGCTTGGTTCTACATTACTTGGGTCCACTTCCCAAGGTCATCTGTTCACTCGCTCTCCTTTACACGAAAGCAGGGGACCAACTTCCTCTCAAGGAGGAAGCACCGACCCACCTATCCCCCCTCAAGGGTCAGGTTCACAACACACTCACACCATGGCTGGAGCTAATCCTCCCCCCCACTGTAGATACCATATTTGGCCTCTCTCAACATACCATATCTCATCAAACTCACCAATGACCCTATATTGGATGCTTCCACATGGCCTGCAATGCCCACCAAATTACCTTCGGACATACCAAAGTTCAAAGGAAAGGTAGGCGATGACCCCACCAACCATGTCATGACCTTTCACCTATGGTTCTCTTCCAATAGCATTATGGATGATTCCATCAGACTGTGATTATTTCAATGCACACTCACTGGCCCATTGGCCAAATGGTATGTAGAAGAAAAATCAGGGTCCCACACTGATCTAAAAATGAAGAAGACTTGAAAAAACTTGAATAAATATTGCAAGTGAAATGTTATGTGTTTAAAGCAACTGGATCAATTTGCAACACATAATTAAGGATTACTTATGTAGAAATACACATAGACAACAACATAAATCCTTGAACATCAGACATAAACACAACAACTTGATAAAGGAGTTCACCCCACTCCGGGCTACATCTCCTGGTCCAGCTTCCAATGGATCATTATTATTAAATTGCTCAAAGTGCTCGAAAACATGCCTTACAATGCTCAAAATGACAAACCGACTGCTCCAATGGCTTCACAACGTCCCAAATCCCCTGTCGGGGCTCTTTGGTCACCTGAAACGGTCGAAAAATGAAGAAGATAGCCTTCTTGAAATCTCCCTCTTCAACTTTGTTGTCTCTGGTTCTACAAATCACACCCTTGTGCTTCAAACCTGGCTCACACGCTCATTTAAGCGTAAAAACTCGGCACCGGGCACAGCCGCGCCAACGGTGCAAACCGTAGGACGGTTAAGGTGCCTCTAGCCCCTAACCGCCTCGGCACTTGGTCATATGGCACATAGAACCAACGGCTGGGCGAAAAAGCGGTTAAGTCGTTTGAACCGTGGCAACGGTATAACTCCCGTGCATATACAATAGCATGACATACATATTACAACTGCGCACACATTTATATTACATGGTTATATATGTGTATAGTGGAACCATAGCCACGGGCTATGTAACATAGACCCCGCGCGACTATATAAAACATGGTCATATTATAATGTGTAACGACCACGGGCCGGGGCTTAGCCCCGGCCCGACCCCTTTCCACATAATACAACATTTCAATTCAAATATATGTGCGTTGGATTATATAACAAGGAACACGGGTCAGCACCATGGTTAACGCAAATTGTAAAGTCATATGTTGTGGTGGGAGGTCCGAGGGTCGAACCCCGTGGCCTCCATTAGTTTTACATAACCATTATAAGCCAACCAACGGAGGACACGTGGCGCCCAAGCATTGGGCCACGTGTCCTCATACCATTCGCTGCCAATGAGACACGTGTCAACATCCAATTGGACAACCATCAACCAATAAAAATATGCCACATCATCAAACTGCCATGTCATCATGATGGTACGGCCCTGCCATGTGGCCGTATGGACTGTACGGACAGGTACAATCAGCATCCCATTTGTTTTCCTATTTGGCTTGGCGGACAGATCGCGATATCTCCTCCATACGGACTCCTTTTGCGAAAGTAAATATACCGCCGAAATCAGGAAGACGAGACAGACGCAATGGCACTGTTTTCGTCGCATTCCGAGCACTTTGAAAATTGAGCAAAATTTGATCCCCTGATCACACACAACTTTTGAGTCCTTGGCCAAAGCATTCTTGACCTTCTTCCAATTACCAATCCGCCACAACAATGGTCTAGAACTACTTTATAATTTCAAAAAAACCTCAGCCACACATATCGCCAACCACATTCAAGAGTGGTGTAGGCGACGAAGTTTGTGCAAAGCAGAAACTACCAAGAAACAGTGTCTTGACTGGTTTCTTAGATCACTTGTCCCTCTCCTCGGTAAGGATGTCGCTTCCACCTTCCCTCAATCTGAAGAGGAAGCCATCAGTAAGGCCCAACACTATGACCTCATCTATGCACAATCATGGTACTTATACATCGTACTTCCTGATCTTCCAAAACCTGTGCCATTTGATCTCACTCAGCAGATGGACTGATTGGTACCACCACTCACCACGGTCCACAACACCAACCACCATCGATGTATGGAACACCCCAATACCTACCATCATACAGGGGCACTTCTTATTACCCCCCACCCCATTATCAACAACCATACCCTATTGCGATACCTCCACCCATCAGTGGACCACCGCCGACACCCCCCATACATCCACCTATTCAAACGAATTATGGTACCCCCTCTACCTTAGCTTATAGTACTAGCAAAAGCACTATGCCTTCCTATGTACCTTATGGATTGTTACCACCACAGAATCTATACTTCCCATTTCCTGGTCCCCCATAACCCATGGCTCCCCCACATCCTCATGCGGGGGTGAATTTTGTTCAACCCTCTGCTGTTCAACAATACCAAAATTTCGAACAACTGAATATGGCCAATCCAACCCATCCATTGAACAATGCCAAGAAGAAAGGATGAAACAGGAACAACAACAACCCAGGTTAAGGCGGGAATTAACCCCAGTAGAACCAATCCACTGGGGGAAACCAGAACCAAGGGAATCAAAACCCCCAGAGGGGAAATAGTAATAGACGCCAAGGGAGAAATAATAATAATGTTAAAACCAACTCCCCTTGTGCCCTTTGTGGTGAGTTCAGCCATTACACCTATCATTTCCCCCAAATCGTTGATTTCAAATGGTTGAAAGACTCTGGTAGTCTTCCCCATCCTCCAACACCGCCTGCCCCTCAACAGGCACCACAACAATACATACAAAAACCCCCTCCTGCCATGCTACAAAATCCCATTCCACATCAAGGTGTGATAAACACCCAATAGGACACACAACATCCTCCACCTCAGGTGGGAAAATACCTCAACCCCAACAATCCAATAGATCGCATAATTCTCCTCACTAGTGAGGAATAAATCCTTCTGCAAACATGTAATCGTCAGTATCATGCACCCGCTGAATCTCCTCCTATCCCTCCAAAGAAAAACCCTACAGCAACGGGACCCTCGTTAGTGATTCCTCTCCCTTCTGTAGAACCACTGCTTCGCATCCCTTGCATCCCATTGTGTAGGAATGTCCACAACCCACAGGCTAGGGCAGCTCATAACTATAGTTTGGTAGACGACTTAGCACAATCCCCGGCTGCCATGTCAGTATTGGAGGTCCTCCAGACTTGTCCTACTCAGTGGAAATCATTACTTTCTGCCTTGGGGGCAGTCGACCCTGCAGATACCCAACACATTACCTTTGATCTTAACAATGGAGAACCTCACCTTCCCACCTTGATCGTTTTTCAAATACTAGTAAAAATACAGAACATCACAGTTAATCGGTGTATCATCGATGAAGGTGCATCTACATGCATTATGTCCAGAATCGTATGGCAGAAGCTCGGTTCCCACGAACTCATACCCTCTGCCATCACCTTACGAGCTTATGACAAGCGACCATTGTCTCCTAAAGGGCTCTTCCAAAATGTCCCCGTCGAACTCGGGGGCAAGACTATTCTCATCGACATCGAAGTTATCGACGCCCCACTCGATTATAATATCCTGTTCAGTCGTAGCTACATGTATGCTATGAAGGCAGTGGCATCTTCCGTCCTTTCGAAAAATGATGTTCCTTCACAATGGGAATATCGTTACCATTGAGCAAGTCTCACATTACGAGCCTAATCCATCTGCCAACATCGATAAAATTCTTCCTCTCATCCACACAAGCCACGACGCATACCCACTCGTCGAGATGGGCCCTGGAATTTTCGAAGATCCATCATTGTTAGGAACTTACCATGGAGCACCACCACTCCTTCATCCTTCCAATCAAGTATGCGTCGTATCATCTAATGGAACTCACACAGAGGATACCCATCCTCCTACCGAGGCTTCTATCATATCCGATGTCTCACTTGTCACAACACTCCCCCCTCAAGAACCTCCTGCACACTCGTCGACCCCAACAGTAAACGATTCCACCTCTCCCCAAGGACATATCCCAGTTTGGGAGATAGTTCCCCTAACCATCACCCAAATTCCCTTCTTTTACCCTCCACCAGGCATCGAAGCTTTTCAGGTAGCTGCAAGGCTCACCCTACCTAATATGGTGTTAGCAATCCCATTTTGGTATTTACACCCACCAGAGATGGTCCCTCGACCATCCCTCCCCCCCCAAAAATAAGGAATCCCCATGACGATTCCCATACTTACTCCCACCACACCCCCGCTCACTAACCCCCCTGCCATAGTTGGGGGCAGGAGAAAGAAGAAGGAGCCCACAACTCCACTCCCTCCATGCATCCCACCGCCTTGCGCACTATGTGAAAAAGAGGGACACCAAACCAACAACTACCCATCTCTACTAGAGTTACAAAATTTGATTCCACTCAATCACACTCCACCAACACTCGCCACTACAGCTATTCTTGCCACTATGACTCCCCATTCTAGTAGTAAAGGGTTGCGGACCAAATTCGCTTGCGCTATATGTTTCGAATATGGCCATTATACCCACCATTATCCAACACTGCCACGCTTTAGGCAGACATTAGCCACAGTACGCCAGAGCTTCCAGAGCAACCCCAGTCCTGCTACGTCCTCCTCCACAAATATCACTGACATCTGTTATGTCACCACTTCAGTCAATGAACGTATGAGACTCCCCTTCTCTCTCTGTGACTCGTTAGCTCATTTTACACACCAGTGTCCTATGATCCTTGAATACAGGCGACGCCAGTTGACCCTGCTTCAATGACCCTCAGAGTCGATAATTGACATTACCTCGTCACTAGCGGATCTTCATGTCATTTGTCCCGAACCCGAGGCCCTTCCAATGCCTCCATGGTTCTTCGATGAATTATCTGAGGATTCACCCCCCAATCCCCCCAACTCTCCCGCTCATTCCCCTACATAAATTTTACACCCAACTACCATGGGTACCCCTCAGTACTTCAATATCTGGTTTGTGTTGAGCGAACCCTCACCATCTCCTATCATTGTTCCCTCTATTTCTTCCTCACCAGGGGGAAACCACATGACAACCGTCACCGATATCACTCCTCATGACCCCTTGTATTCCCATCACTTTCAATGCGACGAAAAAATACTTGAAGAGTTAAACCACCCGGACTATCCCTGGGATGTGCTACACCACCGCGCACTCTTCTTTCCACAGGAAGCCTCCGTGCCTCCTAACCAACACCCCATTTACGTGGTCAAAACCAAGGATTTTATCCCATCAGGGCCTATCGAATGGTTCAAAAATCCCATTCCTACCCCTGATGCTTTTGAAGAAGGAAACATGGCCAACATTTCCCCAACCATTAAAATCGACATTTCCATTAACAATGGCACCATTGAGGAAATCACCATTGGAGCTGCTTGCACTCCTAAGAAAATTATCGCCTATAAAGCTCTCTTCCAAGAATATAGGTATATTTTTTCTTGGTCATACATGGAAATTCCTGGCCTCGATCCCTCTATCGTTGAACATCACATCGACACCTGAACCGACATTACACCAGTTCGTAAAAAACAACGACCGCTACACCCATCCAAAGCCGCGACAATCAAAGCCGAAATTGACAAATTACGCACTGTCGGGTTCATTTACCCCATCGCCTATACCTCATGGGTTTCCAACCCTGTATCCATTAACAAAAAATAGGGCACTATCTGCGTTTGCACAGACTTTCATGATCTCAATCACGCATGTCCCAAAGACAACTTTCCAACGCCTTTCATCGATCAAATTATCAACGACTGCACCGACCACGAGGCTTTATCCTTTATGGACGGTTTCTCTGGTTATAATCAAATTCAAATCCACCCCACCGATCAGTATAAAACTACATTCACTACTGTTACCCATGATTTTGGTAATCATGATGATGTATTGATGATGGTGTATTTAGGTTCTTCATAAGAACTTTCTCCTGAGAAAAGTTACTTTCTTCTCTTTCCAGAAATCTCATTTTTGAAGAAGGTTCGCAGGCTGCTAGTATATTTTCCTACGAGAATGCCTGATTCTCATAGTCTGCCTTAAGCCAGGGTGCGAGAATTTCGCACTGTGTTGAACTGATAGGGTGCAAACTCTTCCTAAAGAAAGGAAAAAGATGAATTCTCGATGCTTCTAGAAGGGAATCTTCTAGAAGGATGGGTTGGCATTCGAATGGTTATCCTAGTACTGGATTCCCTGATATTTTGGGATCATTCTTATCCAAGTAACTAATTCATTCTCTCCTATATATTGAGGGAATTCTCATGGAAAAGGTTAAGAAAGATTCATTGGATAATTGGTGAAAGAATTGTGGGAAGGACTCAGCATTGAACAACATCTTGAAGACTCTAGCAGGTCTATCAAGAGGATTTGATCTTCTTCATGTAAGGAATGAGCAAGTGTGCGTGTCGGAGCCAAGGGCCATCGAAAGGAAGTTTGCGACATCAAGGCTCAGGTTATAATCTTTAATTTCCATTAATATGATACAATAGCATGTCCCTTTCCCCTAAAACTATTTCCACTTTATTGTATAATTCCTTGATCATATACATAGATTGACCGTTGAATAGATTGTGCTATCTTCACTTTGGTTGGTTTGTGTTGTCTTGTTCTTGGCTGCACAAGAGCACTGGAGTGAAGCGGGAGCAACAAAGACCATAGGAAGAAATAATAAAGTATGTTATTTGTTCTTGCCTCCTATTTAATTCAATGATCAAAATCTAGGGAAAGAGTCATGTTCTGTCTTGCTTTGTTCTAGATGCAGGTGGATCTAGGGAGATTGGTTAGTGTCCGCACCTACGGATTTATCCAATAAAAAAATTGGCGACTCCACTGGGGAGAATCCAATTTTATTTGTGGCTTTTGATATGTTTATGTGGCCATTTTCTCTGTTTTCACTTTTCTCCTGTCCTATCAATCTATGAGTCTTCAGGATATCCTGATAGACCCTCTGGGTCCAGAGGACTTTTTTAATTTTGCTTCATTTTCCAAAATTTTGATTATGTTCAGACATTCTCTCACTGTACTTCATTGCAGCCTACGAGAATAGGTAGAGTTTGCACTCTGACTTTAGGTTTCAGTGCGAGGTTCTCGTACCCTGCTCAAGGGTCACCTGTGAGAATCAATGATTCTCACACTGTGTAATATTGCCTGCCTGCGAACTCAATTTTTCAAAAATTTGGATTTGACTTTTGGTATTTTCAACTGCCCAGATCAGTTTGATTGCCTCATAAGAGTTTCTTGGACCATTGATTGATATCTTTCTTGTCTTTGTTGGCGTGCATGAACAATCTTAGGATTTCAAGGCTTTTATTGTCATTTGTGTCTTGACTTTAATTTCTTGAATTTTCTTGGCAAAACCATTCTCTCTGACTTCCGAATTTGAGTGTGTTTGATTAGTTAAGAACCAGTGATTGGTTGAAAGTTGAGTGCTTGGTTTTTTCTCATTTTCTTATTGGTTTGAAAGATCATTTTCTTTTTCATTTGAAAAAACTAAATTGGTTTGCTCTTTATTTTTGTTTTTGTTGAAAGAGTGGATTGGGTGTTTATCATTGCTTGTTCATTTGGTTTTTGATTTTCTGTACTCTCACTGTCATAGTGTGGGTCCTTTTTGAAAAGTGAACAAAAAGTTTTTCTTTCAAAAAATTCTTTTCGTTTTAGAAAACATTGAAAATCAAATTATTGATATTGTTGAAGTATTTGGAAAAGACACAATAGAGAATTTTCATTTGATAAGTGATTGTTTGCATTTGTATTTTAAATGAAATTTTGCATTGCCCTCATTCCCATTTGGGGGTCAAATTCTCAAACTCAAACCTCTGTTCCGGGGTATAATCCGATGAGCTACTATACTGTCCAACCACCACCGAATATGCCTAGATCTTCACATTATATGCAGACTGCTTATGGTCCTATTGGTTTACCGACTGGACTTCCTCCCCAAAGCCACCAGTACCCGTAGGTGAATCGACAGTTACCATTTCTCACCACTTTGGATCTTCCAAATTTGTCAAGGATTTTAAATGATCCTATTCGTCACTCTCCCCAATGGCCTTTTATACCAGCCAAGCTTCCCTCGGACATTCCTAAATTCAACGGAAAAGTGGGAGAGGACCCAAATAATCACGTTATGATTTTTCACCTATGGTGTTCATCCAACTCGTTGATGGATGACTCTATTCGTTTACGTCTTTTTCAACGAACCCTTACCGGTTCTGCTACGAAGTGGTAGATCGAATTGCCACAAGGTTTCTTCTCTGATTTCAACACCCTAGCTATGGCTTTCCTTACGCATTACCAGTTACCGATCCATTATTATACGGGAACCGAGATATTGACTTCTTTTAAATAGACTAAAGGCACTCATATATATGATCACATCCATGAGTGGCGAAGGAGACAACATTTGATTAAACTTGAGCTCCCCGATCAGTTACTGGAAGAATGGTTTACAAAATCATTTGTGAACAAAATTGGTAATGACATTTCCATGGGTGGCGTCGTCACGGAAGAGAAGGCTATAAGTAGTGCTCAGTATCTTGACCTCGTTTATTCACAAATGGGAACCCTTTACGATTTATTACCTGAATTACCTCATCCTAATGCTTCCATCACTTCAACTACTCTAGCTGCCTCGCATGCAGCTGACGATGTGATTGGTATTTCCCAAGAACAATCACATGTCACTTCAAACACAAACCCTAAATCTGCTTCTTCTAATGTTCAAAATGCTCCGTCTCCTACCACTCCCACCGACAAGACTTCTGAGGTAAATTTTGTCCAATCTACCCCAGCCGGTAAAAACAAATCTAAAAAAGGGAGAGACAAGAATAAGGAGGGAAAAAATAATACTCAAGCAGAGAAACCTAAAACTACTCATGTTGATGACCGAGGTAAGCGAAAACCCCGATACCCTTGCCTTATCTATGGTGATGATCACTACAAGAAGGATTGTCCACGACGTGCCAAGGTCACTAAGTTCCTTCAGGAGCCCCGAAACCACCTGCACCGACTGTCTTGTCCCAAACCTTCCTGTCTCAACAACAGGCTCAGTTGGTCATACATGACCAACCCTCATCTTCTACCACTTCTTATGTTTTGATGTGTACTGGTGATTCTAAGCAGAACAACGTTGCACTCATGACTTAAGCCAAAGATTATTCTCCATATAAGGAGAAGGTTGACGATTTACGCCCTTCTTTGGTACAACCTTCTCCCACAACTCCACCTACAAATGGTCCTCTTCATATCGAACGACCGAGCCTCAACACAGTTCTGTGACCCCCCCTAAGGGCATCATTCAAAAATCGGCTTTCAATCCTCATGCTCGTGCAGCCTAGAACTACAACATTGTTGAAGATCTGGCCCAAGCACCTTCTGCGATGTCATCCCTTGAAGTCCTTCAAACTTGTCCTGCACAATGGAAGGCACTACTGAAATCTATCGGTGGAATTGACCCAACGGATACAAATTTAATAGTCTTTGACTTAGAAGATCACATTCCATGGTTACCCCCTCAACTTGCGTTCTAGATACAGGTTGTTGTCTCTGACAAGAACATTTTCCGGACTGTTATCGACGAGGGTGCCTCGACATGTGTAATGCCTTTCTCTTGTTGGAAATCCATATACTCTCCTCCCTTGAATGAATCACAAAACACTCTTAAAGCCTTCAATGGATCTGGTTTTAAGCCCTACGGTGTTCTTCCTTCGTTTCCCATCATGTTAGAAGGTAAGACGATCCAAGTTGAAGTGGAAGCCTTTGACACTCCACTTGATTATAATCTTTTGCTTGGACACAACTGGATCGATTCCATGCGCGTCGTTGTGTCGAGACTTTTCCATGTAGTATGTTTCCCTCATCAAGGAAAGGTTGTTACCGTCGACCAAATCACCTTATTCAATTCCGATACTCGTACTGGCAATGTATTGTTTATTGCTAAAACCCTGCCCGGTTATGAGAATGTCGGTGTAGGTCTTTTAAAGGACTCCTTGTTAATGGGTACTTTCCCCATTCCACTGCCCGATGTTCCATGATCGTTTATTGCTTTTATCAATATGATCTCCACTTCACCTCATGAACTTCCTGCGTCTTCTGACCCTTGGATAGTCCCTGACCCTGGAGATCATCTTCGTTTCGGTGACACAATGCCATTAAGTCCGGTTGAATCTACCTATCAAGCCATTCAATCAACAACACCTTCTACCTCTTCTCTTGATGAGTTGTCTCCCTATCATTTCCATGTTATTTTTCCCACTGACGATATGATCATGTCTGTCATGGAAGACACCCCTTGGGACGATGGGCATCATCGTTCCATTCTCTTTCTGGAACAACACACTCTTGAGAACTACCAACGGATTTCGACCCCGTCGACCGTTGTCATTATTTCGACTATTCCTGAGTCTACACGTGATGTGTTTGTCGAAGGGAACTTAAGTAATATCTCACCCATGATTCCCATTGACATATCCATCAAACCTGGGATTGTCGAAAATGTCCATATTGGAGCTTCGGGTAATTTTGCCTATCGGAAACTCCCTTTCAGTCTTAAGAATGCGGGTGCAACTTTTCAACGCGCTATGTCTTATGATTTTCATGATATCAAGCATATCGTTCAGCCCTATTTGGATGATTTACCCACTCATTCCATGCACAGAGTCGATCACCCAACCCACCTCCAGGCCATTTTCATTCACTGTCGGTTCTACCGGATCCGTTTAAATCCTCATAAATGCGTCTTTTGTGTAGAATCCGACCGTCTTCTAGGTTTTATCATTTCACGTCAAGGGATCCAGGTGGATCCTTTGAAGTTTGAGGCGATTCTTAATCTCCCTCCTCCTTCTACACTTCGCCAATTGCAAAGTTTGCATGGGAAATCAAACTTTCTTCGTCGTTTTATCTCAAACTACACCGATATTACTCATGGATTTACGCGACTCTTAAAGAAAGATTCAGAGTTCGTCTGGGATACCATTTCCAACAATGCTTTTGAAACTTTGAATTTGTCCCTAATGCGAGCTCCGCTTCTCTTCCCCCCCGATTACAATCGCGATTATTTCCTTTATCTTGCTACCTTGGAGTACACTATTGGCATGGTTTTCGTCCAAGAGGATGATGCGCACGATGAACATGTTATTTACTACTTGAGTCGAAGTCTCACACCAACTGAACTCAAGTATCGACATGTCGAAAAACTGGCCTTGGCTATCATTCAATCCATCCAATGCTTCCAACACTATATCCTCTCACGCAAGACTACGATGATTTCTCATTACAATCCTATGCAACATATTTTGACAGTCAATTGCTAGGGGGAAAATACTCCAAATGGATTGCGATACTCCAAGAATTTGACTTGGAATTCGACCGTGCCAAGTCTAAGAAATCCTTAGTTTTTGCTGAGTTGATATGCGATTTTCCCCACTCTGCAATGGAAAATGTAGCAGTTGATTCATTACCCAATGAATCTCTTTTACTTATTAGCACTGACGATATTTGGTATGGGGATATCATTATATATCTTCAAACCCAGAATTTCCAGCCTAATTTGTCTAGTACTGAACGACGTCGCATACGCTATCAAGCTCATCAATACATTATCCTCAGGGATACTCTTTACCGTCGGGGGATTGACTCTATTTTTCGACGTTGTCTAACATTCGACGAAGCCGAGAAAGCTCTGAATGACTGCCATTCTGGAGAATGTGGTGGTCATATGTCTGGGTATGCTACTGCCCAGAAGATCTTACGCGCAGGGTATTTTTGGCCTTCTTTGTTTAACGACTGCATTCTTTCCATTAAAAAATGCCATGCCTGCCAGACCTACAATTAGAAAATTCAGTCACATCCTGCTCCTCTTAATCCTATGGTATCAGTTGGTCCCTTTGCAAAATGGGGCATCAATTTCATGACATGTCACCCTCACTCGGCTAGGGGGCATGGTTACATCATTGTAGCTGTTGATTACTTTATGAAATGGGCCAAGGTGATGTCGACATTTGACAGCACTGGAAATACTGTGACAATATTTATTTTTAATCACGTCATAGCTCATTTTGGTGTTCCCCAAGCTATCGTCACTGATCACAGTAGCCACTTTAGGAATTTTATGATGTCTAAACTTACAGACAAGTTGGGTCTTCACCATGATAACTCAACGCCCTATTATCCACAAGCCAATGGTCAAGTCAAAGCGACTAACAATGTTCTCATAACTATGCTTCGACGAATGATAGGGATTCATAAAACAAGTTGGCACACAATGTTGTTTTCGACATTGTGGGCGTACCAGACATCTGTCAAGTTCGCTACTGGGTTTACGCCTTTTCGGTTAGTCTAGGGTGTGGAAGCCATTCTTCCTATAGAATGCGAGATACCCTCTCTGAAGCTAGCTGTTGAACTCCTGCCCAACACTTCTGCGTCTATTGTATCTAATGTGATTAGACGAAACTCGACGTGATGCCACCCTAGTAATAGAAGCCCAGAAAAAATGTGTCAAGGCCCAATATGACAAGCATGTCAAGCCTCGTGTTTTCTCTAAAGGTGATCTTGTTCTTCTCTATGAACATGATCGAGATGTGTTAGGAGTTGGGAAATTCAAACCCATGTGGCAAGGTCCTTATATCGTTCGACGAGTTTTGGAAAAAGGAGCATATGAGTTGGTAGATTATGATGGTATCCCTTTGAGTGAACCCAGGAATGGGTTGTACTTGAAGAAGTACTATGCATAAATCATCTGTGCACAAGTACTTGTATTTTAATGTATCATACTTTTTGTGTGTTACTATGGATTTCTTTTGTCGTTATCTGGTCTCTGCCCTTATGTGACATTGTGTTTGATTTCCAGATGTTGGAGTCTTCGCTACCCTATATTGGCTTCGCTAATGGCGCTAGCCGTAGTACTCAGAACCTTGCTTCTGCTGCGTGGGCGATCTATACCCCAACAAACGAACTTATCTCTTTACGAGGTGTGTGCCTCAGTCGTGCGACCAACAACATTGCAGAGTATAGCGCTATTATTGAATTATTGGTTGATGCTATCTCGCTCAAAATTCGTCATTTGGTTGTGCGACTTGATTCGTAGCTGGTAGTACTACAGTTAAGTAATGTCTACTCTATCCGAAGTCCTACTTTGTTATAGGTGTATTTGTGAATTCACCTCTTGAAACGTTATTTTGATCACATTGAATATCAACATATTCCTAGATGTCTAAATACATTAACATATGCATTGGCTAATTATGTATTAGACAAACATTTGAATCATTTATAAATCAATCACATCAATATTCACACAATATAAGGTAAACTAGTAGAAGCCGTCTGTATATATAACGATATAAAAGAGCTTTTTGCAAAACGTTTGTCCGAAGACCAAAATGTCAAAATCTGAAGCTCATAGCTTCTACAAAGTGACGTCATGGATGACGTTCATGGTAACATATGATTTCTTGAGCAACCCTATGGAGAAGTCGACTCATGGATGTTGATACTCCTACAGTATGACGCTGATCGCGTCGTGGAACCTCTTCCAGAGTCATGTCTAGAATGTCTGCAGTCAGGCCCTCTAGATTTTGTTCCACCACTTGATAATCCTCAACATACTGTGGTGCTGCCGCTACCTCTCCTCACTGCTGGATGGGAGAAGTGTCGGGAGGTCTGTAAGGTCCAACATCTGTGTTATCAACAAACGATTTTGTATTAGACTTTGGATGAACATATAAAACAAAAACATTTAAAAAGAGAAAATGCGTGTACTTCTTACCAAGGTCCCCCCACTGAGCATCTTCTAGCAGTGCTAAATCTAGATCTCCTTGGAAATCCAAGCCAGCATAAGCATAGTCGTCAACCATCAACAGATGTGGTTGAAGCCAGTCAAAGAAAGTATCATCATACTTGATGATCGGTCCTGCTATGTGCCGGGCCATAAGCCGACACCATCTCAACATCCTTGGATCCCTGGGACCCGGTATATTCCATTCAACCTGCAACCTTGGTAATGGGACCCTCTCTATGAAGAAGGACACCAACAAATATCCATACCCGAATTGCTTCAGGTTGCCGTGTCTGCATTTGGTCAACTGCTTTTTTATACTGCGAAGCAGAGCATCTGCCCAGTTGAACACTCGAGGCTCAATACACTCAATAACATACTGGAAGTAACTTTGTAATGCCATGTGATGAGCAGAACTCCCAGCCATCCATTCTATGGTGAATAGGATAGTACGGAGGGTCAAATCTTGTACCCCCTAGATAACTACTTTTCCTTTCTTTCTCTCAGCCTCGGGAACACAGTGTATACAACAATACTCACTCATCTGTAACCCACCACCTCTGCTACCAGTCAGGCTCACATAGTACCCCCGCCGGAACAATCCAGTCAAAAAGTAAATGTCCTCAATGTCTAAGGACAGAGTGTGGACCCCCACCTGAAATACCTGTTGATCAGGGTCCCACATGCGCACCGGGTACTCTAATAGTCTGACTTGGGCCCTCATGCCCGGGATGCGAAAGTACTTCAAGAGCCCACAGTCTCTCAAAGAAAATATAGTAGGTGGATGATTTTCAGCCATTGCATTGTCTTATTCATGTTCCCTTTCATGCCATTCAAGCACCATGTTGATGGCCGAATATCTGCATAAGAGACACAACAAGAAGATTAACAACTATTTTCATGAATTCATTCTCTTTTATTGGCTAAATTTAAAAAAACAATTTGAGCTTTGCGGTTCTCATAGGTGCCCTGTGTGCATAGTGTGAGAACCTCATAGGTGGCCTTAAGATCACTTGCAAGAATGCATCATTCTCGCAGGTCCCGTATGGCCTGCCTACGAGAATGGAAGTGCGCATGTAGGGCTTGAAAAATCAACTTAAAAATGAAAATTTAACAAATGAAATTACAAAATTAAACCATGAAATTGTTAAGAACGAAGAGCCTACCTCACTGTCGCAGATGGCTCACTGAATGGTCTCTCGTAGCTCCTGCAATCTGACGCCGAACTCTAAGGGTAAAAGAGGGGTTTTTTGGAGCTCAAATAGTGGAAAGGTAAAAATGATGTGGTAAAAAGAGTATTTACTCCTTTTTATTTACTTTTACTATGTCATTTGGTTTTTTATGCTTATTTATATATTAAACCCTAATCCCTAATGTCATTTTCAGTGAACATTTTGCAGGCGCAACAACTTTAATGGTCAAGTATCGGGATATGGACATGTTTTTCTTTGTCATCGCGTGTTTTGATTGTTTTTTATGGTTTTTATATAAAAAAATCGAGCGTGGTCTTTGTCCGTTCTTGCACTCGTAAATATCTGAGAATGTGATCGAGCATACTTTTATCACTTTTTTGGGCTCAACAAGGTTATACGAAAAAAGAACCCCCCTGGAGTCCTCTTTAAGCTCTTTTCAGACTCTCTAAACATGAAAAGATAGATGAGCGACTTTGCTATTTTCACGCTCGATAAAGTATTTGAAGTAAGCATCTGGTGAGCGATAATTTATCTCTTTTTCGGTCTCGTCCAGACTATTTTATGAAAAAGGAACTGAGAGAGTTCTCTTTTAAGTGTTTTTCCACACTCTATAATCATGAAAAACCTTTGATTTTTCTAGCTCTGGACTCGTTAAACAAACATTGCCAGACCCGTGATGGGACCAAACCACTCCTTCTTAGGGTTCGTTAAACATACTCCGAGGGACTTGTCTGAAGGATGAGCTTACATCAACAAGAATATGTTATCCTCCTCAAGCTTGCGTAAAAATAAAGAGGTAGTCGCCAGAAATGGTGGGGGAAAATTTGGGAAAGAGATATGTTATCATCTTCGTATTGATTGGCAGTAAGTGTCACTCTTGAACATGACACCCCCTATTCATCATTTGAAGCCGGTTTGGGAAATCCATTTGTCTCTCATTCAATTTGCTACAAGGTCATTCCATGTGTCGTCTTTGAGTCAATGCTGCCAAATCATTGGTCGTGTCATTCATATGTTCAAGAGAAGTCCATTTGAAACCTATATTGAGTCGGCCATCTGCAGTTATCCATTCTCTCCGTGTCGGCCTTCCCTGTGTCCAGTCCAATTCACATCATACTCTGTTTCACCTTCAAAATTTGTTACTCATTTCATGTCATTGATGGGGGATACATCAAGGCCCTCCTGTGACAAGTTTTGTTCCGTCGACTTCAGCTCATTATCCGGAATCAAGACTTAGAAATTATTTGGTACCTTGGAGCTTGCATGCCTCAATGGCAGGTTTCCTAGATTTTGACAATGGGTTCACATCATTGACCCCTGATTGAAAGATTTCATCGGGTGTTCGACTTCAAATAATTTATTCACACTCAATGGATTGTACTAGAGTACCTTGGGAGTCATTGACATCAATGGTGATTTCCCTCGCACTTGTTAACGGTTTCATCAATGACCAATAATCAAGTGGTTTCTACCATGTTCAACTTCAACACATGTAATCACATGGTTAGATTCGTACTTTGGGCGACGAGATTGAAGACCCTGGATATTATCTATTTGATCCAGGTTGCGATGGAGTATGTATAATTTGCGACACATAGATCCACTATGTATGTCTTGTGGCTATGTCGTCTTGATTTGAAATTTCTTGTATAGATCCACAGTGTATTCCGGTGGCTATGCTATATTTTGAAGACATGGATCCACAGTGTATGATTGGTGGCCATGACCCATGTCTATAATGTCATCAATATGTGATCTGAGTATGGGAATGCCTACCTCAGAATTGGTATATATGATATTTTGCAGATTCTTGGTTGTTCGCAGGTTTTCGTTTAGGTGTGCTCCTAGTTCCCGACACACACATGCATCTTACAAAGTCTATCGGCTGTCACTAGTTCCAACCTCATACTTTGGGGGGCATTCTGTTACCCATGATTTTGGTCATCATGATGATGTATTGATGATGGTGTATTCAGGCTCGTCATAAGAAATTTCTCCTGAGAAAGGTTACTTTCTTCTCTTTCCAGAAATCTCATTTTTGAAGAAGTTTCGCAGACTACTAGTATATTTACCTGCGAGAATGCCTGATTCTCGCAGGCTTCCTTAAGCCAGGGTGCGAGAAGTTCACACTGTGTTGAACTACTAGGGTGCGAACTCTTCCTAAAGAAAGGAAAAATATGAGTTCTCGATGCTTCTAGAAGGGAATCTTCTAGAAGGATGGGTTGGCATTCGAATGGTTATCCTAGTACTGGATTCCCTGATATTTTGGGATCATTCTTATCTAAGTAACTAATTCATTCTCTCCTATATATTGAGGGAATTCTCATGGAAAAGGTTAAGCAAGATTCATTGGAGAATTGGTGAAATAATTGTGTGAAGGACTCAGCGTTGAACAACATCTTGAAGACTCTAGCAGGTCTATCAAGAGGATTTGATCTTCTTCATGCAAGGACTGAGAAAGTGTGTGTGTCAGAGCCAAGGGCCATGGAAAGGAAGTTTGCGACATCAAGGCTCAGGTTGTAAGCTTTACTTTCCATTAATATGATACAATAGCATGTCCCTTTCCCATAAAGCTATTTCCACTTTATTGTATAATTCCTTGATCATATACATAGATTGACCATTGAATAGATTGTGCTATCTTCACTTTGGTTGGTTTGTGTTGTCTTGGTCTTGGCTGCAAAAGAGCACTGGAGTGAAGCGGGAGCAACAAATACCATAGGAAGAAATAATAAGGTATGTTATTTTTTCTTGCCTCCTATTTAATTCAATGATCAAAATCTAGGGAAAGAGTCATGTTCTGTCTTGCTTTGTTCTAGATCTAGGTGGATCTAGGGAGATCGGTTAGTGTCTGCACCTACGGATTTATCCAATAACAACTACCCCTTGGGGTAATTTTTCATATCGTGTCATGCCTTTCGGCTTAAATAATGCTGGTGCAACTTTCCAGCGGGCTATGACATACATCTTTCATGATCTGGCTCATATCATCCTCGCCTACTTGGACGACCTCACAACTCGATCCAAGAAACACACCCAGCATCTTGATGATTTACGAATCATCTTTCAACGGTGTCGTTAGTAAAACCTCCGCTTGAATCCTCTCAAGTGTGTGTTCTGTGTCACCGTAGGGTGCCTCCTCAGCTTTATTTTTTCCCAAAGGGGTATTACCGTGGACCCCCTCAAAGTCCAAGCTATCACCGAAATCCCACCTCCCCAAAATTTACGTCAACTTCAGAGCCTACAAGGCAAAGCTAACTTTCTACAATGATTTGTCCCAGACTACGCCATACGTGCACACGGTTTCCTTCGCTTACTACGTCATGACATCCCATTTCACTGGGATGACCATGCCCAACAATCATTTGATGATCTTAAAACAACACTCTCGAACACACCTTTAATCAGTGCACCTGACTACAATCGCGACTATATCCTCTACGTATCAGCATCCGTTGTATCAGTAGTAGGAGTTCTCGTCCAGCTAGGTGATGACAATCGTGAGCATGCCATTTATTACGTTAGTAAAAACCTCTTAGGGCCACCCTTGAAGTATAAACATGAAGATAAACTTTCTCTTACAGTCATCCTCGCAGTCCATAAACTGCGCCACTACATTCTTCTTCGCATGACAAAGGTCATTGCAGATTCCAACCCTTTTCAGTACTTGCTCAGTCGTCGAAAAATTAATGGAAAATTTGCTCGATGGATCATTATCCTTCAGGAGTACAACCTCAAGTTCTCAACACCTAAGAGTAAGAAGGCCCTCATTTTCACTGAACTTGTCATGGCCCTCCCCTCTGACACCACCAGTACCCTCGTCAACACCGACTTTCCCGACGAAGACCTCTTTTACATCACTTTGGATGATCCTTGGTACAACGACCTCCTCGTCTACCTCCGAACTCAAAAGTTCGGTAGCCACCTGTCCTGAGATGATCGTCGTCGTATTCTCCATCAGGCCCCCTGCTACCTCCTCATCGGAGACATCCTATACCGGCGGGGAGTCGACACCATTCTTCGTCGATGCCATAATATTGACGAGGCCGATAGAGTCTTAAACGACTGCCACAGTGGCGCATGTGGGGGCCATCTTTCGGGCATATCCACTGCTCAAAAGATTATCCGAGCCGGTTACTTTTGGCCTACCTTGTTTCACGATTGCATTCATGCCATGAAATGATGTGAGCAATGTCAGCTCTATGCCAATAAATCCCGAGATCCCCCCTCTCTTCTTCATCCCGTCATCACTGCCGACCCTTTTTGTAAATGGGGAATCGACTTCATGACTTGTAATCCCCCCTCCAACAATGGTCACAAATACATTATTGTCGCCGTCGATTACTTCAGCAAATGGGTAGAAGCTATGCCCACCTTCAACAACATCGCTGACACTGCAACACATTTTTTCTTTAACGACGTCATATCCCACTTTGGAGTACCACTCCAACTTGTTTTTGATCACGGGAAACACTTCGAAAATGAGATCTTCGTCAAACTCTCATCTCGGTTAGGATTCTCCCATGAGTTTGCCTCACCATATTACCCTCAGTCTAATGGACAGGTCAAAGCTGTTAACAAGGTCCTCAAGGCCATGTTACAATGCATGGTTAATAAATATAAAACCAATTGGAATCATATGTTATTTTTTGCGCAATGGGCTTACCAGACGGCTGTGAAAACAACTACCAGTTTCACACCGTTTCATATAGTCCATGGGGTTGAGACCACTCTTCCCATCGAGTGTGAAACTCCCACCTTACGCACCACAATTGAGCTATTACCTGAAACTGCTCCAATGGAGCAGTGCTTGCTGAACTTAAAGTCTCTGGACAAAGATCATCAATCTTCATTACAGAACAACGAGGCAACTAAAAAATGATCCAAGGCTACCTTTGATCAACATGTTAACCTTCACTCATTTCGCGAAGGCAACCTCGTCCTGGATTACGATATCGCTCATGATACCTTTGGTCACGGAAAAGTCGAGTCACTCTGGCATGGCCCATACATTATCCAACAATTCCTCACCAAAGGCGCATACATCCTGGCCTCCTCCAAAGGCATCTCTCTCAAAGAACCCATCAACGGGTTGTATCTAAAGAAATTTTATTCTTAAACGTAGTCATTCTACTTTAGGTTATTTCTTTTATAGCGTTTTTAATCTTTTTTCCTCCCTCACGTCTAAACTATCCTTTGTGCTATTGATAGATGCTTCCTCCACCAGCCTACCACATCGGTTACGCCAATGGCGCCAGCTGTTGGACACAAAATCTCTCTTCGGCCGCTTGGGCTCTCTACACCCCCTCACATGAAATGCTCCATTCAAGCGACATATGTTTGGGTTCAAAAACCAACAACCAAGCCGAATACACTACCATCATCGACCTCCTAGCCGATTCCCAACATCATGGTATTCGTCACCTTAGCATCTTTCTCGACTCTCAACTAGTCATACTCTAGCTCAACAATGTGTACCGCGTCCGTGATCCTTGCCTCTTTTGCAAATACCTACAGGTTAGACTTTTATCTCGACATTTTGATTCCATTACATTTACACATATTCCAAGACAATTGAATCAAATTACAGATAACCTAGCTAATATTGTGTTAGACTGACATATATCACATCAAGCTACCTCTACACATACATAAACATATAACACAAACTGTCATCACATATATAGATTAGACATCATCAATACATTAACAAAACACATGTAAACACCACATATATCTCAAAAATGTATACTCATGTATATATCGAAAGGTCCACAGTGCCATCCAAATGTCTACATACAAAAAATACAACTATCCGCAGGCCAATGAAGCACCTCGGTACAAAATGGGTTCACCAGCCTATATACAAAAAAATATATATACATCAAATGCATAGAGAACCACTCATGGTGCCTCTAGAGCACTACCACCTGCTCCTCCCTCAGGTGATGGTGGCCCACCACCACTCGCCCCTCCCTCAGGCGGTGGTGTTCCACCCCCTACCGGTCCCTCCTGCCCCGGCGACAGTTTTTCGGTCATCGCAGCACCAGCCACTGCTGCTTGTCGTACTATGGCCCACCATGGTGGAAAAACTCCCACGCACTGCTCCAGGATACCCTCATGCTGGATGCGAGACCATATTCCCTCAGGAACATCCTATAACACCGTCTCCAGATGATGGCGTATGTCCTCAAAATCCACTCCGACAGCCGCCGGAGGAGCGTGTGATGGCCCAGCACCAGGGTCATCAAACCGACGTCTCCTTTCTGCCCTCTCCATCTCCGCTGATCACACCATGGCATCCTCACGCCGACATCTCTCTCCCCGCGACAGTCTCTCCGACTCCTGATGAGCCAATGCTCTTTTCAACTCCACCTCGTGCCCGCGAGGTGCCACATCTACACATAGAAACAAACAACAGATAGTATCAACAGCTATATCATATACATATGGCATGTTATCTCAAAAACATGAAAACATACATATCAACATCATCAACATACCTCGACGGTCAAACACCTCCCCTGGAGGTAGAACCATGTCCAGATCCTCCCAGAAGTCAACCCCGGCATAGGGGTACCATAATATCACCTGCGGCATCTGCTGCCATACCTGTACCACCTCTGCAGTGAAGAAGTGGCCACCCTCACCACCACTATGATGAAGAAACACAGTCGAACACCACCTCAGCCGTGGTTCTCGCGCCCCCGGTGCACCCAATAGAATCCTAGGGCGCAACATTGGCACCCTCTCTAGAAACCAGGCCACCAGGATGGACCCGAAGGCAAACTCTCTCGTATCCATGGACCAACAGTGGTCCAGTTTCCCCAGCATCCTGGAATGTAGCGTAAGCCTCCAGGCGAAATGCTCGTCAACCAACACTCTCTCCATCACCATCAGCTGGCTACCGCTGATCCGCTGCGTCGCCAGCAAACCATACACTCTCACAATCATCGCTGCTATACAATGATGCGCCAGGGCATCCATCGCCCCAATCCTCACAACTGTGCCAGACATATAGTTCATCCTTGAACAATATCTCTGGTCCATCGTTGCTAGCGGCGTATCTCTAGGTAGCACCGGCTCTGCCGGTAGGGGCGTTCCCCGAAATGGGAGCCCATTCAAAAAATACACATCCTCTATCGCAGTGAAGGGAATTTTCTCTCCCCGCACTATGAAGCAGTGCAGGTTCGGACTCCACATCCAGATAAGAATCTGCAGGAGATACTCCTGTGCCTATATCAAGGGGCACTCAAAGAACTTCAGCAGACCACAGGCTGCCAAATTCGCACGTACACCTGACTCCTCAATAGCCACAACGTCTCGCAGCTGGGACCAATCTCTCTCTCGCCAATCAATAGGCATCATGCCCGAAGCTCACCTGCACAACATAAAACCATCCTAAGTCATCCACATGGACAATCAACAACATAAAAAGACACGTGTAACACTCGTCAACCTTGCCTCCAAGGCGTGGTTGTTCAACCCACAGGTGCGCACACATGCACGCCTGTACACCCCACAGACGCACACATGTGTGCGCCTGTTCACTACACAGGCGCACACGTGTGTGCACCTATTCACCGCACAGGAGCACCCTCCAACGCACCTATTCACTCTATAGGCGCGCACATGTTTGCGCCTGTTCAACTGACAGACGTGCTCATATCCGCGCCTGTTCAACCGACAGGCGCACACATGTGCGTGCCTGTTCAACCAACAGGTGCACCCATAGTGCATGCCCTTTATCCCCTTACCAGCGCTCACATGTGCATCTATCCAGTGGATAGGCGTGCACGTGTGCGTTCTTATTACCAGATCGCCTGTGCATGTGGGGCCCACACCCCTAAAAGCACCTCCATACAACCCTCCGTACAACCCCTGCCCAAAAAATGAAACCCTAATTCTATGCAGGATGATCAGACCACTAACTTGATGCTCACGGGTCCTCAATCGGATGCCTTGTCCTCCCAAAATCTCATAGTCTCCTTCGAATGCTTCTCGTCCACTCACTATAGCAACAAGTACAAATGAGGTGGCAATGTGGGCCCTACAACTATATATAGGCGTTTTTGCCAAACTTCCACTCACCATTCCGGGAGCTCCAGGCATCCATTTCTCGATCCGTCTTCAGCCATGGGATCAACATCCCGTCATCTACATCACAACAGTCCCTGGGCCTCTTTTCCTCCTGAGCCCCCGGGGCACCATTTTTTCATACCCTGATCAGGTACGCATGCACATATTCACACTTATCAAATACATGCTCATATATTCAATTATCTTTTGATATTGTTCACGTTGGGTATTTGGTTTTCATGTGTGTAGGTACTTGGTCATCATACATTGACACATCCCCTTCAGGTATATACTCAGCACTGACATGTAGTCATTCCCTTTGAATCTCACTTACATTTCCAGTCACACCCTCTGACATTTGCCTCTAGGATCCTATTTTTGGCTCTGTAGTACCCACACCTCCATTTTCATCTTTGGTACTGTCACCCAGTAGCACTCTTACCCACATGAGTTGTCCCATTCATAACACCCTTTGGCACTTCTGACACTCATGCTATTTTTCAAAACCCTTTAGGGATGGGAGTCCCGATAGTCTTACATCATGTCGTGAATCAACCACATACTCCTTCTCCTCATTTTGCTATCTTTCCCAATGGACTCCCAGGTTACCTCTCCATGGTTCTATGGTTGGGATGCACCTCTGTAGTAGCATTAACCCTCCATTTCATCCACAATCTGTTTACTCATCTGCAAATCTCCCTTCATTTCACCTACCTCATACAGAAACCCACCCATGGGGCCCCCACCCTCCATCAGTTTCCCGAGAAAATTATGCCCTTCCTAGGCCAACCATATCACACTGGTGCATTTGTTTCTATATTTGTACACTTCTCCCCAATTATTCATTATTTATTGTACAAACACCTTTATTTCCAGTCATTACATTGCCTTATTGTCGTCACCTTTGGAGACCTGTTTCCCTTTTTTGGCCAATCGCAACCCATGTCACCCTTGGTTGGAGCACTACTTATCATCCACCCTTGAATGGCATCATCCATATCTTCAAAGTACCCCATAGGCCACTTACCTCTGCCCTCTGAATTTGTTCACCTTGTCCCACCTCTGGCACAACTTATCCCCGGTCTTGTCGTCCCCCTGACACTTGACCTCGTTGAACTATTGCGACCACTTTTTATCTCACATATACTCCAACCAAGGGAAGTCTTGAGTCTTCCTACATCTTGAATTCGTCCATGTACCTCCTCCACTTCCTACCCTCACCTAGTATATTTCATGAAGCCATTTGCTTCTGGGAGTCGCGTCCCCCTTTTTTTTGTCGACATCCGCACAGTTTTCCAAAAGGGTGACAATAACTTGAATCTCATTACCCACCCAATGAGATATCTCGGATGACACAGGGTGAAACACCATTGCTGCCTGCTGTCGTTGACCCCCCCAACATTTGACATCAACACTTTCTCATGTTACGGTGGGTCTTACTTTGCGACTATTGCAGTTAGTTCTTTCATTTGCAGAAGACCTCTGAACTTGGCTGGGCTATCAATACCCACATAATCGGTGATACTTATTACCGTGATAACTGCCTACTATTCAGAGTATGTTCATCCAAAAAATTGTCTTCTTCCTTTATCACGACTGCTCCCAAGGGCACTGCAGTTGTCTACACCAACACTTCATTCCTTTTTTTTCAGTTACATGACACGAGCATGGGGCATGCCTGCCTCGTTTGTACACAGTTTTCTTTTCCATACACCTCATGGAAGGTTGGGTTCTACCAGTTCCTTTTTCCCTCCAACAGATCACTCTGGAAAATCCCACTATTTCTCTCTCTTACAACAACATTCTCAGTAGAAGAAACATTGATGGATTTCGACTATACTTATGCTCGAAACCTCATCCATCAGGGGGTATCTGTTATCACTGAATTTTCGTCCGCACATGGTTACAAGAACTCAGCATCGTCAAACAGTGATGAATTCATCCATGGACCTAAATTAACACCAAATCATTCATAAAGGGTTAAAAAACTATACAAAGTAGTGAAAATTTGAAGGGCGCTATAAGACACTGGGCACGTGCGCACATGTGCGGAACATGAACGCAAAAATCGTGCACATGCGCATGATGCGCGACTGTTATCACAAAAAGCCGTGCACCTGAGAAACGACGCATTTATGAGAGTGGTCGGCCTCCCACCCACTTATGGTTCAGCTCCCAAGCCGATTTGACACTCAAATATGGACTGGATTCGACTGGATGGATGGTCAAAGACCTACAAATTCCCTAATTAGCCTCTTTTCACACTACAAACTAGTTGAACAATAGCTCAAAGGAATGCTATAAAAAGGCCATGGATACACTTCATTTTTCAAGGAATTCAAAGCAAAGTTATGCTACCATTATTCTCTTGAGGACTCCATCCTTGCCAAGAGTATATTTGCACCATTTCATTGGGAAATCCATCTCACCCCTTGAGTGGATTTGCAAAGAGTTCTTTCATCATTTTCCATTTTTCTTTGTTGTAAGAAGAGCTTGCTAGTGGGGGTCCAAGAGCCCTCCCTTGGAGGAAGAAGGGACTCATAGTCCCCTTGATTCTCGGTGTATTCTTTCACTAATATATCAGCCTCATCATTGGTGACATGGGTCTTATCGTTCTTTTTGTTTCTATGTCCCTATGCTCATGAATTTAGTTGTTATTGCATTTCTTAGTTTAATTCTTAATTTTTGTTTTTTATTTCTTTCCCTAACTCTTTTCCTTGTAGCTATCCTGCTCAACATACCCAACTGAGATTGCAAGCACCTCTATTTTTCTCACTAAGGTGATGGAAGAGGTGCAACATACCTCAACACATCATTCCTTTTTGAGTTACATAACATGAGCATGGGGCATGCCCGCCTCGTTTGTACATAGTTTATTTTTACACACCTTATGGAAGGTTGGGTTCTACAGGTTCCCTTCTCCCTCCAATGGGTAACTCTTGACAATCCCACTATCACTCTCTCTTACAACGAAACTCTCAGTAGAAGAAACATTGATGGATTTCAACTATACGTATGCTCCTAACCTCATCCATCAGGGGGCATCTCTTTTCACTGAAATTTCATCTGCAAATGGTTACAAGAATTCAGGTTGCCAAATAGTTATGAGGTCACCCATGGACCAAAATTACCACAAAATCATTTCCAAAGGGTCAAAAACTATACAACCAGTGAAAAAATTAAAGTGCACTATGACTACATAGTGTGCACACACATGTACAAAACAAAAATGCAGGAAAAGCGCACATGCGCCCGATGCACGATTGTGGTCGCTAAAAGCCGTGCACATTTGAGAACAATGCATTTATGATATTGGTCGGCCTCCCACCCACTTTTGTTTCATCTTCCAAGTTGATTCGACACTCAAATCTGGACTGGATCCAACTAGGTGGCTGGTCAAAGACCTAAAAATGCCCTAATTAGCCTCTTTACACACTACAAGCTGGTTGCACAATACCTCAAAGAGATGCTATAAAAAGGCCATTGGTGCACTTCATTTTTTAAGGAATTCAATAGCAAAGTTATGCTACTACTATTCTCTTGAGGAATCCTCTATTCTCATTAAGAGTATACTAGCACCATTGCATTGGGCAATCCATCTCAACCCTTGAGTGGATTAGCAAAGAATTCTTTCACCATTTTCATTTCAAAGTTGTAAGAAGAGCTTATTTGTGGGGGTCCAAGAGCCCTCCCTTGGAGGAAGAAGGGACTCATAGTCCTCTTTCTTCTTGGTGTTTTATTTCACTAATATCAACCTTACCATTGGTGACATGGGTCTTATTGTTTCTTTTGTCCTTATGTCCCTATGCTCATTAGTTTAGTTGTTATTTTATTTCTTAGTTTATTTCTTAGTTGTTCTTTTATATTTTTTCTCTAACCCTTTTCCTTACAGCTGTCCTACTTAGAAAACCCAACTAATCTTGCAAGCACCTCTGTTTTGCTCACTAAGGTGACGAAAGAGGTGAAACAACCCCGGTAGGAGAGGAGAAGATATCTGAGTATTCTTCCACGACCTTATCCACTTGCTTCTATCGTGTGGAGATACCAACTGCGAAGGCCCTGGATGTCGTTGCAATATTTCGCTCACTTTGAGAGTGAATTATGAAGAAGACAAATTTCTCGGTCTGAGAGATGACCTTCCTGCATTTCTTGGTAGAGATCAAGGAGATAGAACTAGGAGGAACTGCCTCGGGTATCCTGTACAATTTCCTATTCAAAGTAATAATAACACTATGAGGCCTAGACTCATATACAACATGACGTTTCCATAAATAAGGTTGGCCCAAAAGAATATTACAAACTTCGAGAGGAGAAACATCACACAATACCTCATCTTTGAAGGGCTTGATGCCATACGATTGTCGACACTGTTGGCTGACGTAGAGATCGCTTCCTTGGTGGAGCCATCCAATGTTGTAGGGTTGTGGGTGTGGCATTGTCTACAAGGCCAACTGCTTGACGACCTCTCCTAAGATGAGGTTCTTCTGGCTAACACTATCAATGATTAAGTGCAATGGGGTTCATTTTACCCACATATGTGAATGGAAGATGCACTCTCCTTCTTCTGGCTTGTCTGGTTCACTAGGCTGGAGCTTGGTGATAGCAACGATGGCACTAGGTTCCATGTCAATGATCGGTCTGCCCCTTTCTGGTTCTAACTCAAAGTTAGAACCCTCATCTCATTCAAAGCCTTTCACTTCGGCCACTAGCGACTACTTTGAGCGGTAGTCAACGGTGTTATACCAAGGGCTCTTATGGAATTCACACCACTTCCTAGTATCTTTATTTGTCTTTCCGGTGTCATTCTTTGCTTTTTCCTTGGACTGGTTATCTTGATACTTTCCATCTTGTCTCTATCCTTTGTTCTGTGGGTTGGAGTTTCTCTTTCCTGGATTTTGCTGTGAGGGGTTCCCAAGCCCAAATTTCCATGTCTTTTGTTTGAGATTCTGCTCGATTTTGACGATATATCATTAGGCTATGCCCAAGGATGAGATGTCCAAAAATTTCATTTCAGTCTGGATGTATCTATGTAGAGAACCATGGTACTTGAGCACCATATTTTGCTCCAAATATTTGATACCCAGCTTGGTGCACAAGGTATGGAAGATAATTGTGAACTTTGGCACTGCTTGGTCTCTTTCTTTCCGCAATGTAGTCCAATTGGCATACAAGTTGTCATAACTTCTGACAGGATAGTTGTTATCACTGAAATTTCGTCCGCACATGGCGACAAGAACTCAACATCGTCAAACAGTAATGAAGTCATTCATGGCACTGAATTAATTTCATAGCATTCCAGAAAGGTCAAAAACTATACAAAGTAACCAAAAATTGAAGGGCGCTTTACAGAAGTTTGGTGCGCGCGCACATGCGCGGAACATGAACGTACCATGCGCGCATATACGCATGATGCGCGGCTGTTGGCGCAAAAACCCGCGCACCTGCTAAATGACACATTTATTGAATTGGTTGGCCTCCCAACCACTTATGGATCAGCTCCCAAGCCGATTTGACCTTCAAATCTGAGATGAATCCGCATGGTAGGCTGGTCAAAGACCTAATGAAGCCCTAAAGAGCCCCTTTTCACACTTCAAAGGAGTTACATAATCACCCAATGCAATGCTATAAAAATTCATGAAGAAACATCATTTTCTCAAGGAATTTCATGTAATGTTATGCTGCCTAGATTGTTTTAAGGACTCACTCCTTGACAATAACACATTGGCACCATTTCATAGAGCCATTCACCTCTCCATTGAGTGGATGTGCTTGGAGTTCTTTCACTA
>ML778298.1:194774-221765 GCA_009831015.1 Picea engelmannii | reverse complement strand
CCCCCCCGTCTTAAAGGTAGAAAGGAAAGGGGGGTCCGGAATCCAACATGCGTCGTTGATCTAGGCGCTCAAATCTGGACCGCTCGGACTTGTTCACTGCTTACCACAGGCGCATTGTCGCCCGAAACTTTGGACAAGTGGGTTTTTAACCCCTTCTTTTGCATTCTAGCCCCCCTTACAAGAAATATCGCTAACATTTGGCTCCATGGGGGATAGATTCGTCCCTGTGATGCTCTAAGAACTCTTTTACAGACTTAGTGCCTTTGTTGTTGGGCTATGGAGTCATTTATTAGTCCAAAAAAAAAAAACAACAACAGAACAATTTTTACAAAACAAAACAAAAAGAGCCGACTGCGGCTCACAGAAAACATTTCTTCAAGAAATGCCCATTGACTGGGCCACTAAAAACTTCATTGCCTTCCAGATCCTGCAACCTATAGGTGTTGTTCAAAAATACTTCAAGGATCTTGAAAGGCCCGAACCAGAGGGCGTCAAATTTACTGTGTTTTCCCTTTTCCTATCTGGGTGCATCCCATTTGAGCACTAGATCACCCTGTTTGAATTCTTTCTTCCTATTCTTCCTGTCAAAAGCCTGCTTGATCTTCTACTGATGATTGTAGGCTCTGTCCAAGACCTGTTCTCTGATATGCTACACTTCCACCATCTGATGAATTCTCCTGAGCATGTGGTTAGGTTCTTCTTCATAGTCTCGGAGGAGATTGGCTACAGGCAAGGCAAGCTGAGTGGGGAAAATGGCCTCTATTCCATAAACCAGTTGGAAAGGTGAGATGCTTAGTGATTTCTTTGTTGTCACCCGATCAGCCCAAAGAAAAAATTTGAGCTTTGAGTCCCAGGCTATTTTATTGTCCTCCAGTAGCTTTTTGATAAGCTTGATTAAGCTTTTATTGGAGGACTCCGCCAGTCCGTTTCCCTAAGGATAGTAGGGAGTGGAGTGAATCAGTGAAATTCCAAATTGTTCACAAAACTTGATCAGAGGCTCAAACCAGAATGGGGATGCATTGTCAGTGATGATTTTGCTAGGGCAGCCAAACCTAGCTATGATGTCTTCCAGGAAGCTGATGATTACTTTGTGAGAAGTGCTTCTGGTAGGGACAACTTCTATCCATTTAGTGAAGTAGTCGGTATATGTCAGAATCCATTGGTGCTGGCCACTCGAAGGGGGATGAATTTCACTGATGAAGTCCAATCCCCACTGCTGAAAGGGTGCTGAGACCACTACAGGTTTCAAAGGTAGGAATTTGAGCTGTTGCTTCCCTGAGAATTTATGGCATTTGATGCAAGCCCTAATTTTCCTGCAGACATCAGGAAATAAGGTGGGCCAGTAATATCCAGCTCAGAGGATCTTGTGAGCTATGGTCTTCCAAAAATGATGACCTCCATAGAGACTGCTATGAAATTCGAATATAACCTTCTGGGCCTGCTGTGGGTCCAGACACCTCAGTAATATCCCCTGGGGGTCTTTCCAATACAAGGTTTGGCCAATGAGGCAATACCTGATAGCTTTGAGCTTTAAATCTCTTGCCTTTCTTTTTTCCATTCCATCAGGGGGCCTTAATTCTTGCAGAAAATACAAGATATCCTTGTACCAGGTGCATTCTGCTAGTGGTATGGTGACCTGGGAATTACTGCTGGATAACTCGTCTTGCTCATTGATGCAGTCAATTTCCAGGGCTTTGTAATTGGATTCAGTCAACATCCTGGCTAAACCCTGCCCCCTTATTAGCTTGGTGGGCTTGATTTCCAGATCAAATTCTAGGATCTTGGCGATCCATTTTCCTCTTTTTCCGTCTATGTCAGGCTATATAAGAATATCCTTCACAGAAGCTGAAGGGACATATGCAATGATTTTTGAGTGTAAGACATAGACCCTGAAAGCTTTGAGAGCTTTCACCAAGGCATAAGCCTGCTTATCCATGATATCGTATCAGAGCTCTGCATCTCTCAGTGCCTTGCTAAAGAAGGCGATAGGCTGCTCCTACCCTTGACCGTTTTTCTGTAATAGAACTGTAGCTACTGTATCACAGGAAGCAAAAGAAAATATCATAAAGTCTTTGGAATAATCGGGACTGACTAGCACAGGTGCTTCAGTCAACGCCTTCTTTATTTGGATGAAAGACTCTCTAGACTCAGAAGTCCATTTTACTTCGTGCCCCTTCTTGAGCATGGTTGTGATGTGTTTCCCCAACTCAGCAAAATTTGAAACAAATCTCCTCAGAAAATTGATCCTCCCCAGAAATGATTGGACCTCCTTCTTGGATCTGGGAAGTGGCAGGGCCTGAAGTGCTTCTACCCTGTCAGGGTCAATCCTCACCCCCTCTGCTGACACTATGTGGCCTAACAGCTTCCCTTCTTGCATAGAAAATAATGATTTCTTGGGATTCAGGGAAAGGCCAACCCTGCGACATTTCAGGAAAAATCTCTTCAAGTGGCAACGATGTTCTTCGTCAGTCTTGGAGAAGATTGTTATGTCATCTAAGTAAATCACCACGAACTTGTCTTTCTCCCTGATGAAGGCTATGTCCATGGCTCGCTGAAATGTTTCTCCTGCATTCATCAGTCCGAAAGGCATCTTGACATACATGAATGTTCCCCAAGGAGTGGTGAAAGTTGTCTTCTCTCTGTCCTCAGGCATGACTGATATTTGATTGTAGCCAGAGAAACCATCAATCATGGATATCCTGGAAGCACCAGTGACCTTCTTCAATATGTGTTCCATGTTGGGCAGGGGATAATTGTCCTTCCTGGAACTCCTGTTTAGGTTCCTGAAATCGAAACAGAGTCTGATTTCTCCACTCTTCTTCCTCACTGGGACCAAATTGGCCACCCAGTCAGAATATCTCAAGGGGACAATGATCTGGGCATCCAACAACTTCTTCACCTCTCTTTCCATGACAGGTAGCAGTGTGGGATTTATCTGTCTCATTTTCTACTTGAATGGTCTATCTCCCTCTTTCAGTGGGATCTTGTGCTCAATGACTAATGTATCATATGTCTTGAGGTCTTCATAGGTCCATGCGAACACATCAGAAAATTCCTTCAGCAGCTTAGTATATTCGATCCTCTGCTCCTCGGTCAGACTCTTTGATAGTTTGACCATCTTGGGCTCCTCTGGTGTACCTATGTTGCAATCAGCTGTCTCAACATCATCACCAGAAACTCTCCCCTTTACTGCCACATCATTTCCATCAAACAACCTTTCTAGCGGGATGAATCCTTTTGGAATGTGGTTGCTTGGTAGTTGTATAATCTGATGGTTGGCAATTTTATTCATCAACCCCCCAGGGTGATGATCAGGTTCTCCCTCAATGTCAGGGTCCTCATCCATGTGCAATGCAGATAAGTTATCAATGGATTGAAGAAACTTTTCGATCTCCTGATCATCCTCAAATACCTTCCAATGCTTGACATTGTCTGGTACAGAGGGTTTGTATTTTATTTCGATATCGGACCTGACAGTGGGCAGCTCAGGAACTTCAAGCAGACTAGCTGTGAAAGCTAAACAGTCGGCTGGGGCGTTTTCTTCCCTTGGAATGAAAGAGATGTTAAAAGCCAGGAAGAAATTATTCACAAGGTCCCATACCTCGTTCCTGTAGTTCTTGAGTCAAGGATGCTTGGTTTGATAAACATTTTTTACCTGCTGGATAATCAACTCTGCATCCCTGAACATAATTATCTCCCTGATTTCCATTTCTTTCGTAGCTCTCAATCCCAGAACCAGAGCTTCATACTCTGCCACATTGTTAGTGACTTCAAATTCTAGCCTGTATGACAGAGAGATGGTCTCGCGACAAGGGGACATGAACACTATCCCGGCCCCTGCACCCATACTGGAAGAAGCTCCATCAAAGAACATCTTCCAAATAGAGGTGGTTGGAGGGGGTGTCTCGTGATTAAGAATGGATTTATTTCTAATCTGCAAAGGGGCCTCATAAGTCTTAGTGACCTGCAACAAGCTAGAACCTAAGTCAGTGTCCAAGGCATAGATGGGATGATTAGTGGGGTTTGCTTCGTCGCTGACAATGTAGGCTAGCTGGGCTTCTCTGTATAGTCTCCTATGTTCCCCCCCAAACACTGGAATAGTGGCGTATGTAAGATCCATCTACAGGGTTCCACCCAGTCTCTTAATCCAAGATCTTGACAACAGCATGCCAAACTTGGGGGGAACATCAGCTACCAAAATATCCATGACCATACTCTTCATGGGCAGCTAAAATAAAGAGACTACTAGGTCCTTAATCACTCCCAAACACTGGACCCTCCTGGAGTCGAAAGAATAGAGGTCATGATAGGCTCGGGTGAATTCCAGTCCTAATTCTTCCATGACGGCTTTGGGCATGAGGTTGTGGGAGGCCCCTGAGTCCATAAGGCAATTATGCAGTACCTTTTCATGTATGTTCAGAGAGGTGTAGAAGGGAGGGGATGAATCATCTTTGTATTCTACCATGGGACCTAGGACAACTGCAGGCCTTTCATCATGGAGGTTTATGGAGTCTATGAGAGGGTATGAGGCTTCAGACTTTAACAACTCAAAGAAGCATTTTTTGAATTCCCCGTGTTTAATTAACTCAATGAGTGGCACAAGAATTCTGACCTTTTGAATCTCATGCTCGAAATTGAAAGAAGACATAGGCTTTGGGATTTCTCTAATTTCAGGAACATGATTATGGACAATGGGAGAGAGAGGTTGGGCCTTCTTACCTCTGTGAGCCTCTGGTATCTCATGGGCAGGCTTCTCTTCTCTACTAGATGGCTCGGGAACATAAGGTGTTGTTGCTCTTTTGTTGGACCTCAAGTTGTACCTGCCTCGACCACCACTAGATTTGTCTCCCTTGCTCAATTCGTTAAGCTGACCATCCATGAGAGATTCTTCATATGATGATCGGATCAGATGAGGGAAAGGGGGAGTGACTTCTACACTGTGGATTTTAGGCTCAGGCTCTTCTGCTTCCCCTTCATCTCCATCAGCCACAAAATTGTTCTGGAAGGGAGCCTGAACTCTTTGGTCATCTCTGTCTCTTTCCTTCTCTCTGTGCATAGTTGGAGAGGCGAAATTATTTGGCCTTCTGAAACCTCCTTTATTTTCGGTGTTCTGAGGGCCCTTGTACGTTTGCTTCCTCTCCACCTTCAATCTCTCCACTTCTTCTTTAAGGAGGTTCATAACTTGGGTCATCTCATTTACTTGAGAGTGGGGCAATGAGGGGCCGGAAGTTGAGGCTTCCGATTTTTCCTTTCTTCTGTCTGTGTCGGCCTGGTTTCTCAGTCTGTTAGCTGCCAATATGTTGGATTCCACTTCTATGGCTGCATCTTGCATCTGAGATAAAGAGGTGGCTCTTCTTTCTCTCAACACGAGACAGAAATCAGGGTCAAATGCGCTAGCATAGGAAATTTGAGCAGAGGCTTCTAAGGGTTTAATCTCTGTAGGGATCTTGTTGTACATCTTATTAAATCTTTTGGAGAAGTCTGAGACAGACTCCCCTTCCATATTCCTCAGAGACCCAAACTCAGTCATGTAATACATATAATCTTTTCTATCTCCCCACTGCCTCAGGAAAACGTTATCCAAGGCTTCAATGCCAACAATAGATCCAGGAGCCAGTCCTCGGAACCATTTTCTAACCTCACCCTCCAGGCTCTGGACAAAGAACCTCATCCAGACATCTTCTTTTTCTATATTGAGATTGTCTGCATAATTGTAAAAAGAAGCCAAGTGCTCCTCAACAGTTATGTCTCCCTCCCCACTGAACTTGGGCATGTACTTCAAGTAGTCTCCAGCAGGGAGAGGGTTCATAGGATGCAGTAGGATTAAAGGAGCATATCTCGCAGCAACTATGGCATCCATTCTATTCGGAGGAGGATTAACACCAGCCATAGGGATGTTAGGTAGAGGAGAACTTGGAGGAGAAGGAGTATGGACGGGAGATGTCGGAACAGAGGTTCTCGGAGGAGACAATGGAGAAAATAGAGAAAGAGCCAAGGGACCCGAGGGTGCAGATGCTTCTCTCTGAGCAGTAGTAGAGATAAGAGGAGGGGTGGTGAAACCTTCTGAGAAATGTTGGTGTGAAGGCACAACTTTTAGGGAAGGGGGAGTGACAAGAGTTTCTCCCTCTGACACTACACCAGGAGGAGAAAACTCAGCAGGAACACTCCCGAAATTCAGAAAATGGGAAACCTCAGAGGGGGGTTGACTAGGAAGATGAAAGGAAGAAAGTGGAGTTTTTAAAGCAGGAGGTGGAGAAATACCTATTTTAGCGACGAAATCTTCTTTTGCAGATCTTTTTCCCGTCCCGTGCGCTGCTTCCGCGTCAGCTTCTGGTGTAGCTAAAGGCAAGTGTGGGTTAGACCTCGTATGTCTGCCTCTCGAAGCCACAGTTGATAGTGCAGGTTCTCCTCAGTGGAGTCGTCATAATGGAGTCGCCAGGTGCACAGTAGCAATCTTCAAGTTCTGATATCTGATGCACCTTCAGAATTAGTTGATCTTTGTCGTTCAATCCCAGGGAATATATTCAACATTGTCCCCAACAACGACGCCAGAAATGTTGGCATCAGAAGTCACTCCTGGATTGCTTACAGGAGCAGAGCCTGACACCCATCAGTTTAATGTCACGATTTGTTTGAAAGGGGTGACCGAATGGAAGCAAACTTAGAACAGTCGTCTCAGCTCCAAGACTGGGCCAGGCATGCACAAATGAGTGAGGTCTTGATAAAATTCAAACAATGAGTTGTAATAAGGGTGAGTAGGCGGAAGACTTCATGAGAAGGGTGCGAGGATCTGCTATAGGCATCAAGCTTCTAACAGACGATGAGAGAAGGCATCTGAAAATAAGATCTTCTTACTTCCAAACACGAGAAACCAGAGAAACAACAATGCAACAATAAATCATTTACCATAACATCACTGTATTAATTCAAGCGAATCATTCAAACATGAACTCTCCAGCATAAGACGAAAACATAGATGAAAAGGAAAACTGTTTGTTATAAACCAAGAAGTCTCAAACACAGATACATAACCAGGAATCCATAATGGTCATGAAATATTTACAGTCGGGAGCTTAGCTCTACCATCGATCCATACAAAAATGGCGAAAACGCCTTCATATACTCAAAACAACAACAACAGTGAAATCAAGACACTGTATTGAAAGCTTTGCGTCTACATGGCTTCTGACAGTCAACATCTGAAAGATCGTGCAACTTATGTCAGACGCAATCTTAATTCTTTGACAGTTCCAATGGCGAATCGACGTGCCTTAAACTTATGGCCGTGCTTTCTCATTAAGGTGGAGGCGATGTCTAACCACCACCAACCGCTTCAATAACTGCAATATCAGGATTGAGAACGGCCCATCCAACTCAGCATTTCGGGATATGGAGTACTCCTCATGCCACCACTTGGAATAACTGAACGGCTTGTAGGAAGGGTATGCGTAGCGGCCAGTGCGAAGGATGGGGCGCATGACAGGAGTGGTGGCATCGGCTTATGTGGACGAGGCCTGAACAGATAGGAAGGCAAGGAAGGTTGAAGAAGAGACACTTGGCAAGGGATCGAGCGAGGTGGCAAGAGGGTAGACGTGGAAAGGAACGTGACACGTGGTGGGCGGTAAATGGATGATGATATGAGGACAAGGCCATATGGAAGCGTGAGAGAGGGGTGAACGGTGACACATGGCGGCAAGGGAAAAGTGGACAGGGAGATGACATGAAGGGAGACGGGCCCACGCGGGGTTAAAGACTAGGTAGCTGAGAGGGATAAGGTCGTCGATGGACCGTTGATCCGGGCTCCTTGATCGTGGCCGCTGAAAGCTGTGTCCCTGATTCCGGACCCCCCCCCCCTCTGCTTAAAGGTAGAAAGGCGGGGGGGGNAAGGAAAGGGGGGTCCAGAATCCAACATGCGCCGTTGATCTAGGCACTCAAATCTGGACCGCTCGGACTTGCTCGCTACTTACCACGGGCGCATTGTCGCCCGAAACTTTGGACAAGTGGGTTTTTAACCCCTTCTTTTGTGTTCTAGCCCCCCTTACAAGAAATATCGCTAACAGGGCCCACACCCCAGACAAAATCCCTTAATTACCCCTGTACGGCCCCCCGTACTAGCCCTGCCCAAAAATTGAAAACCTATTTCTATGCAAGATGATCAGACCACCAACCTGATACTCGCAGAACGTCGATCGAATGCCTCATCCTCCCCGAATCTCCAAATCTCCTCTGAAATCTACTCGTCTAGTCACTATTGAAGTAGGTACAAATCAGGTGGCAATATGGGCCCTACAGCTATATATAGCCCTTTTTCCAAACTTCCACTCACCATTCCGGGAGCCCAAGGTGTCCATTTTTCAAACTGTCTTCAGCCATGGGATCAACATCCCGCCACCTACATCATAGCTGTCCCTAGGTTAATTTTCATCCTGAGCCCCCCGGGCACCTTTTTTCATAACATGGTCAAGTACGCACACACATTGTCACATTTATCTAATACATGCTCATATCTTTGATTCTTGGCAGATATTGTTCACTTTGGGTATTTGGTTGTTATGTGCATAGGTACTTGCTCATCGATCATCGACATCATCGATTCAGGTATATATCTAGCACTGGAATGTAGTCTCTCCCACTATATTGCATTTACATTTCCAGTCCCACCCGCTGATATTGGCCTTTAAGATCCTCATTCCTGGCTCTGCAGTACCCACACCTCCATTTGCATTTTCGGTACTGTTACCCGGTAGCATTCTTACCCACATGAGTTGTCCCATTCATAGCACCTATTGGCACTTTTTGACACTCATGCTGTTCCTCATTACCCTTCAGGGATGGGAGTCCCGATAGTCTTTCATCATGTCGTGAATCAGCCACATACTCCTTCTCCTCATTTTGCTAAGCTTTCCCACATGGACTCCCAGCTCATCTCTTTATGGTTCTATTCTTTTTTACCTGCACCTCTGCAGTATCATGAACCCTCCATTTCATCCACAATCTATTTTCCCATCTACGAACTTATCCTCATTTCACCTACCTCATACAGAAAATCACCAATGGGGCCCCCACCCTTCATCAGTTTTCCAAGAAAATTCTACCTTCCCTCGGGCACGCATTTCACACTGGGGCACCCGTTTCTGTATTTGTACATTTCTCCCCAAAAAGTATTCATTATTTATTGTACAAACGCCTTTATTTCCAGTCATTACATTCTCTTTTTGTCACCATTGGCGACTTGCTTTCTTTTGGCCACACACAACCCATGTCACCCTTGGTTGGAGCATTACTTATCATCTACCCCTATCGACATCATCCATATCTTCAAAGTACTCCACAGGTCACTTACCTCTACCCTCTGAATTTGTTCACCTTGTCCCACCCCTGGCACAACTCATCACTGGTCTTGTCGTCCTCCTGACACTCAACCTTGTTACACGGTTGTGGCCACTTTTTCATCTCATACATCCTCCAACCAAGGGCAGTCTTGAGTCTTCCCACTTCTTGACTTCGTCTATGTAACTCTGCCACTTCCTCACCTCAGTAGATTCCATGAAGCCCATTTCTTTTGGGAGTCGAGTCCCCCTTTTGTCGACATCAACACAATTTTCCGGAAGGGCGACATTATCTTGATTCTCATTCTCCATTTAATGAGAGATCTCGGACGGCATAGGGTGACACACCATTTCTCCCTGCTGTCGTTGGCCCCCATAACATTCGACACCAACACTTTCTCATGTTATGGTGGGTCTTACTTTGCGACTATTTGCAGTTATCATTTGTCGAAGACCTCCGAACTGGGTAGGGCCATCAATGCCCGCATCATCGTCGATACTTATTACCACGATCATTACCTATTGTTCAGAGTATGATCCTTTGCAGAATTGTCTTCTGCCTTTATCATCACCGCCCCCGAGGGTGCTGCAGTTGTCTACACCAACACTTCAGTCATCTTTTTTCAGAGTTACATAAACATGAGCATGGGGCATGCTCGCCTCGTTTGTACACAGTTTTCTATTTTTTTCACAACCCTCAGAAGGTCGGGTCCTACCGGTTCCTTTTTTCTCCAACAGATCGCTCTGAACGGTCCCACTATTGCTCTCTCTTACAACAACATTCTCAGTAGAAGAAACATTGATGGATTTCGGCTATACGTATACTCCTAACCTCATCCATCAGGGGGCATCTATTATCACTGAAATTTCGTCTGCACATGGCGACAAGAAATCAACATCGTCAAACAGTAATGAAGTCATTCATGGCATTGAATTAATTTCATAGCATTCCAGAAAGGTCAAAAACTATACAAAGTAACCAAAAATTGAAGGGTGCTTTACAGAAGTTTGGTGTGCGCGCACATGCGCGGAACAGGAACGTACCATGCGTGCATACGCGCACGATGCATGGTTGTTGGCGCAAAAACCCGCGCACCTGCTAAATGGAGCATTTATTGAATTGGTCGGCCTCCCAACCACTTATGGATCAGCTCCCAAGCCGATTTGACCTTCAAATCTGAGCTGAATCTGCATGGTAGGCTGGTCAAAGACCTAATGAAGCCCTAAAGAGTCCTTTTTCACACTTCAAAGGAGTTACATAATCACCCAATGAAATGCTATAAAAAGCCATGAAGAAACATCATTTTCTCAAGGAATTTCATGTAATGTTATGCTACCTAGATTGTTTTAAGGACTCACTCCTTGACAATAACACATTGGCACCATTTCATAGAGCCATTCACCTCTCCATTGAGTGGATGTGCTTGGAGTTCTTTCACTACCATTTTCATTTTTCTTATTGTAAGGAGAGCAAGTTTGTGAGGGCCCAAGATCCTTCCTTTGGAGGAAGAAGGGACCCATAGTCCCCTTTCTTCATTGTGCTTTGATTTCATCAATAGATCAGCCACAAAACATTGGTGATATTGGTCTTTTTGTGTTTTTTATTTCTTTATTCATATGCTCATAGTTTTAGTTTGTTTTAATTTAATTCTTGCTTATAGTTTTGTTTTGTTTTCTCTAACTCTTTCCTCTACAGCTGTCATGCTCAGCAAGACCCAACTGGGCATGTAAGCACCCTTGATTTGCTTACCAAGTTGACGAAAAGGGTGCAAACACTAGTATTTTTCCTTAATAACATCCCTGAAGGATTCCTAGTTGGTCGCGACTGTAAATAATGAGGGTTCCTCTATTTCCTTTTGCTCACAGAAATTTTCCCACCAATCTTTGACATGGGGAACGACTTTGAGGAGCGCCAAAGTTATATTTTTTCTATTCGAAAAGTTATGGACAAAAAAATACCCTTCTAGTAGATTCAAATAATTGTCTACAACATCTGTGTCTATCTGACCTTCAAATATAGGAACATCGAAGTTGATTTGTACCTTGAATGGGGCGGTTCCTCCACTCTAGGAAGATGTGTCACCTGTTGGTAGTCATCGAAGGATTTGGGTGAAACTATCCATCATCTCGTTCCTCTGTTGCATAAGGGATTCCTCAGGCAACATTTTGAAAGGATCTCCTATCCTGTCATCTTTATTTTCTCCTACCATGAGAGGTCGCTTGGGTGTGCGAGAGCTTTTTTCCTCAAGAGAAACAAGCTCAAGACCAAATTCTTTGTACCCTGACCTCATTGGGGACATGGATTAAGATGACAAGGAGAAGACCACTCTGATACCACTGATTGATATTTTATGAGCAGAACAAAATGAATACAGATTATTAAAATATTCTTAACACATAATAACAAAGATATCGTAAAACTAATTTTCTAGTCAATAAGGAAATAAGATGAAACTGTAAAATGCAGTGAAAAAAAGCTTGTTGGAATGGTGGTGGATTATCTCTGAGAAGAGATGTGATGAATGCACTCATTCACAAGAATATGGTTACAATGAGGTTCTGAAGGCCTTTTTACAATAAACATGAATGTCAAAAACCCTAGACATCCAAAAACCTAACCCTAGGAGATGAAGCACCAAAAGTGGTGCCTTTTGCATACGATCTTCATTTTAGGCACACGCTAGCCCATTGGAAAGGTCTAACTGAGAAGAACAATTTTTGACTTCCCCAGGGAAATATGTCAAGCAATCCCTTGGGACCCAAATCCGCAAAAAATGTCATTTAGGGCCGCAAAACGACCCCAAAAGTTTGGAACCCAAAAAATTGTCGAAAAACTGCCAAGGTGGAAAACTGTATTTCAAGCCAGTGGAATAGGTGGGTGGCCGTTGATATCCACCTAGATCAATAAAACACTTGATCAATTGCTGAGAATTTGTCTCAAGAAGTTGAACATAACTTCAAATATCCCATCTTAGGAGAAATTGAACATCGAGGTTAAGATAACACATAATTTATCCATGGTGGAGAAGAGTCTACTCGAACAATAAGAAAATACAAAGGAAAACACTGAGCTCAAAATGAACTAGAATGGTGATTATTAGATGAAAGATGATCAATAGTGATAATGCTTCTGTTGTGAGAAAAAATCATCACACAAAAAAGTGGAGACACTAACAACATTCATAGCATAAAGATGATCATACCCTAGAAGAATATTAAAGTCTAAAGGGCTTGGCACCACTAATATATTGAATATCATAGTCTTCCCACCTACGGTGATAGTAAACCGAGGAAGAATCCCCAAAAATTCACTAGGTCTTATATCGAAATCCAACAACTCACTAGAAGATGAGACAATCTTGAGAGAACCCAAAGGTTTCTAAGACGAGGAGGATAAAATACTTGCAGACGATCCTTCATCTATAATACATCGGTAAATTCCCATTGAATTAACTTTAACCCTTATTTGGAAAGGTGCATAAGAAGGAATGTGAGGCTCAACAAGATCATTCCCATCAAAGGAAACCATCCTAGGACTTGGAGGGAGTGTACTCGAAGAGAGTAGATTTCCCCCTTGTTCAAAAGGCACTAAAGTAGAAATGCTAAAGCGACGCAAACCCCCACAACCTCCTAGGGCTCACACAACCTCCCGGTCTAAGGATCGTTCACTATAGGGAGCCAAATTAGCTCTTCGGCTCCTATGAAGCCCTCAAAATATTATACCATAGGCCTTATCTCTCTTCCCTGTGTGTAAATATGCATTTGTGAGGCTCCTAATACTCCAACAGAGTCTTCCACATGACCCCGGGCAAAATCTGTGGGATAAAACCTTGAATGGCGAGAACTACGACACTTCGAAACTCCGAGATTCAAGATTTCTAACAATAACACACATTGTTCCTCCCTGTTTGGATGTAGGCCGAATGAGGAAGAAAGGCTATTTTTGGAAGAAAAACATGCAAGAGGAAAAAGACAGCCGGAAGGAAAAACAACACGCGCACATGCATGGAAGACCCAACGATGCTAGGGTTAGGGTTTTTGTAATACATTATAATGGCTAGTGAGGCAAAGATATAAATAAGTGGTACTTAGGAGGAGGAGAGAAAGACATACATAGAGAGACGAGATATAGAGAGATAGAGATAGATGAGACACAGAGAGGGACAAAGAGGAAGAGTATTGTAAGGACTGTATAAGTCATTAAGATGGTGAGCTAGAGAAGGCATGAGAGATGCGATGCCAAGGGTTAGATCATAGGATACGGAGCCTAGTGCAATCTAGTCAGCCTCGCAGGGATTGATGAGCCTATGGGAGAGAGGAGAAACTAATACTGTAACCATGCACAACATGATATATTTCTAAACTATAATAAAATCTTGAGATCCAGATCATTGTGGACATATCCCAGGAGGGGGTGTGTTATCTCCAGAAGTCACCCCTAGATTGCGGCAGGGGTAAGCCTGATACCCATCAATTTATGTCATGATTTGTTTATGAAAAGGTGTTCGAATGGATGCAGACCTAGGAGAATATCGTTTTAACTCAGAAAACTGGGCCAGGCATGCATGAATAGGTGAGGTCCTGATCTAACTTCCATCAGTAAGTTGAATTTAAGGTGAGCCGATGGAAGACTTGATGAGAAGGTGAATGAGACTTCTATGGACATTCGACCTTCCAACAACTCGGGGAATAAAAACAAGACACGAAAATATGTCAAACTGACAAAGATATAACAACAGAGTGATGGCTCGACTGGATCCTCCAATTCTGAGCATCGCAATACTATCATAACAACTTGACTGGATCCTCCAATTCCAAGCTATTCAATGTGAGAGGGAAAGGTAACATAGGAAACAAACTAAAACTAGTGGAAATGTTGTAGTGATCCAACATACATCATCCTACAACATCATGCCCCTCGACTGGATCCTCCAATTCTTAGTGTCTTAATAGAGTGTTTATAAATATGGAAAGAAGATGAATTTCATTAAACATGAAGTCTCAAATACAAATGTATAACCAGGAAACCAATGCTTCATGAAAAGTTTACAATTGAGAGCCTAGCTCAACCATCGACACTAACAAAATGGAAAAAATGCCTATATATTCTTAGACTGGCTCAGACTGTTTGAAGCTGATCATATCATGCAGTCAAGGCTTTACGTTGATGAGCTTCCTTGTCATGTTGCACATGCAGACGTTGGGAAGACTGCCCATGCAGTCGGCTGTCAGACGCAATCTTTGTCAGGATGGAATGATAATCATCTTCTATGATTTGTCTCTTTCTGTCCTTTTATTTATGGAAGGAGACAACGTTCAACCACCGTAAACCACCTTAATAACTTCTTTCTCAGGATTAGGTATGGCCCGGTCAATTCTGTGCTTGAACAACGTGGAGGCCTTTCCTTGGACGCTGGTACTTCACTAGACTGCTATGAGGGGCCCTGACCTTCAAACGTGGGTGAAGATTTGATGCTGAAGGCGATGGCGCCAACAATGTTGAGGCAATATGAGGGGTGTTGAGGCAAAAGCACCAGGTGGCAGAGAATCAGGGGCTATGAAACCAGATGAAGAGTGCCATGGGAATATGGATAGGGCATAGGTGGAAGTGACATGGAGCACGGGGGCATGGGTGTTGGGAAATAAGAAGGATGAAGGGAATGGGGGCATCACACCTGGGATAGAGGAGGACATGTGTGAGGTGGTGAAGGGTAGTGGGGAAGTGGGATATGTGACTGGGGGATAGGTGAGGCAGAATGGGGACATTTGTCACAAGGGGGCGAAGGTGGTAAGAGAATGAGGGGGACCCACATGGAGCCACCCATATTACACCCCCTCCTTTTCATTAAAGGCATAAAGGTAAGGGGGGTCCGAAATTGGAACTCAGCCATAGATCCGTGTTCTTTAATCAGAACCATTCAGACTTGCATGGCACCATATCAGAACCCCCCTGCATTAAAGGAAAAATGGAAAGGGGGGTATGGAATTGGACCTCGTCCATAGATCTGAGCGTGTGAATCATGGCCACCCAGATCCACGCATATTTTAAATCAAATGTGCCTGCTCATAAAACTTAGTAAAAGTGGGTTTTCAACCCACTTTTTTCATCCTTTCGCCAAAGGGGGGGAATTTGTTAGGAAAACACCTCCCCTACAACATTAGGCGATAACATCAGGCTCCATGGGGGATGGCACGCTCCCTGCGAGTTGCCAAGAACTTTACTGCAACTTCAGTGCCTTACTGTTGAGCTATGGAGTCATTTATTAAGTCAAAAACAAGCAGGAAAACATATTTACAAAAAACTAAAGAGCCACTCATGGCTCAAACAAAATAATTCTTCAGGAAATGCCCATTCATAGGGCCATTAAAAACTTTTTTGCCCTCCAAATCCTGCAACCTGTAGGTGTTGTTCAAGAATACTTCAAAGATCTTGAAGGGCCTAATCCAGAGGGCGTTGAACTTGTTGTGTTTCCCTCTATCTTACCTGGGTGCATCCCACTTAAGCACTAGATCTCCCAGTTGGAAATATTCTTTTCTGACCTTCTTGTCAAAGGTCTTCTTGATCTTCTGCTGATGATTGTGAGCTTTGTCCATTACCTACTCTTTAGTCTGCTGCACTTCCACCGGTTGATGAATTCTTTTGACCATATCATCTGGCTCTCCCTCATAATACTGAAAGAATTTTGCTGCAGGTCGAGCCAGCTGAATGGGAAATACAACTTTTGTCCCATAAACAAGTTGGAAAGGGGAAGTACCCAAGGACCTTTTGGTTGTCACTCGATCGACCCATAAAGTGAATTTGAGTTTTGAATCCCATGCCTTCTTATTGTCTTCTAACAATATTTTGATGTTCTTGATTATACTCTTATTAGAAGACTCTTCTAGTCCATTACCTTGAGGATAATAGGGAGTGGAGTGAATTAGCGAAATCTCAAATTGCTCACAGAATCTGACCAGGGGCTCAGACTTGAAAGATGCAATGTTATTAGTGATAATTTTGTTTGGGCAGCCAAACCTTGCTATGATATCTTCCAGGAAGCTGATGATAACTTTGTGTGAAGCACTCATGGTGGGGATAAATTCTATCCATTTGGTGAAATAATCTTTTGCAGTTAAGATCCACCTATGTTGACCACTTGAAGGAGGATGAATCTCTCCAATGAAGTCCAACCCCCATTGATGAAAGGGTGCTGAAGCTATGACATGATTTAGTGGCAGGGGTTTGAGTTATTGCTTTCTTGAGAACTTTTGGTGTTTGATGTAGGCTTTGAATTTTTTGTAGACATTAGTGAATAAAGTGGGCCAGTAGTACCCATCCCTGAGAATTTTGCAGCCTATGGTTTTCCAGAAATGGGTCCCCCCACATAGGTTGTCATGAAACTCAGACATAATCTCTTGGGCCTCCTGTGGGTCTAGACATATTAGAAGCACTCCTAGAGGGTCTCTCCAATACAATATATGGTCAATAAGGAAATATCTAACTACTTTGAGCTTTAAAGATCTTGCCTTGATCTTCCCCATTCCATCAGGAGGCTTTAATTCTTGTAGAAAATATATAATGTCTTCATACCAGGTGCATTCTACTAATGGTAAACTGCCCTGCAGACTGCCATCAGACAACTCAACCTGTTGAACTTCTAAGCAAATGTTGATGAAGTTAACCCCCAATACCTTATAATTGGATTCAACCAATAGCTTGGCTAAACCTTTCCCTTTAACTAACTTGGTGGGTTTTATTTCCAGATCGAAGTCAAGGATCTTGGCAATCCACTTGCTCCTTCTCCCATCTATGTTCGACTGAATAAGAATGTCGTTCATAGAAGATGAAGGGACATATGCAATAATTTTGGAATGCAGAACATAAAATTTGAAATATTTGAGAGCTTTCACTAAGTCATAGGATTGCTTCTCCATGATGTCATATTTGACCTCCACATCTCTTAATGCCCTGTTGAAAAATGAAATGGGCTGCACTAGTTATTCTGCATTCTTTTGTAGTAAAAAAACTGCCATTGTGTCAAATGAAGCAAAAGAAAAAATCAGAAAATCCTTTGAGTAATCAAGACTGATGAGCACAAGTGCCTCAGTCAATGCTTTCTTGATCTGTTCAAAATAATTTCTGGACTCGACAACCCACTTTACTTCATGGCCTTTCCTGAGCATGGCTATTATGAGTTTCACCATTTCAGCAAAATTGGAAACAAACCTCAGAAAGTTAATCTTGCCCAGAAAATATTGGACTTACTTCCTAGACCTAGATAGTGGTAGGGTTTGAATTTACTCCACTCTGCTGAGATCAATCTTGACTCCCTCAGCTGATACTATGTGACCCAACAATTTTCCCTCCTTCATATCAAATAGGGACTTCTTTGGATTGAGTGAAAGAACAAACCTCCTACATTTTAGAAAGACCTTCCTCAGATGACAACAGTGTTCTTTATCAGATCTGGAAAAGACTGTTATGTCATCTAGATAGATCACCACAAATTGGTCCCTCTCCCCAATGAAATCTATGTCCATGGCTCGCTAAAACGTTTCCCCTGCATTCATCAATCCAAAGGGCATTTTCGCATACATAAATGTGCCCCAAGGAGTGGTGAAAGTTGTCTTTTCTCTATTCTTAGGGAGAACTGATATCTGATTGTAGCTCGAAAAGCCATCAATCATTGAAATTCTGGATGCACCAGTTACCCTCTGCAATATGTGTTCCATATTTGGTAAGGGGTAATTATCCTTCCTTGAGATTCTATTCATGTTTCTGAAATCAACACAGAGTTTGATTTCTCCACTTTTCTTCCTCACTGGGACCAAATTGGCCACCCATTCAGAATATCTCAAAGGGACAATTATTTGGGCATCCAACAACTTCTTCACTTCTCTTTCCATGACAGGCAACAACATGGGATTAATCTGTCTTAACTTCTTCCTAAATGGCTTGGCCTCCTATTTCAGTGGGATCTTATGCTCAATGACGACTGTGTCATAAGTCTTGAGGTCTTCATACGTCCATGTGAACACATCAACAAACACCATCAACAATCCAACATATTTATCCCTCTGTTCTCTTGTCAGGCTACTTGACAATTTGAAAAGCTTCGATTCCCTCTCCATGCCAATGTTACACTCAGTTGTATCATCCTTATCTTTTGAGATTTGGTCCTTTATTGCTACATCATTGCTATCAAATAGTCTTTCCAAAGGAACCAGTCCCTTTGGGATGTGATTGCTAGGCAATTAAACAATGTGATGATCAACAATTTTGTTGAGAAAAATATCTGCCTGAGAGTCATCTTCAGAGGCAGAGTCTTGATCAATGTTCAATGTTGAAAATTATTCAACAGTCTCCAGGAACCTTTTGATCTTAAGATCATCTTCAAACACCTTCCAATGATTGAAATTGTCAGGTATGGAGGGCCTATATTTTACTTCTATATGATATCTGAGCTTAGGTGGTAGAGGGAATCTAAAATTGCTAGCTAAACTAGCCAGGGAATCAACCACAAAGTTTTCTCCTCTTGGAATAAATGATATATTGAAGGCTAGAAAAAATATGTCAATGAGGTCCCAGGCTTCATTTCTGTAGCTCCTAAACCGAGGGTGTTTGGCCTGGTAAACATTTTTGATTTGCTGGATAATCAACTCAGCATCTCCAAACACAGTGATCTCTTTAATCCCCATATCCTTTTCATCCCTCAAACCCAACACAAGAGCTTCGTACTCTTCCACATTATTGGTAGCTTCAAACTCTAATTTGTATGATAGTTGGATAGTTTCCTAAGAAAGGGAAACATACACTATCCCAACACCAACACCCTCTTTAGAGGAGGCCCCATCAAAGAATATTTTCCAAATGGAAGTAATTGAGGGAGAGACTTCATGGAGGAGAATTAGCTGCTTTCTGATTTGAAGAGGATCTTCTGGGATGTTGGTGAGTTGCAACAAGCTAGATACAAATCGGTAGCAAGGGAAAATATGGGATTATTTGTGGGGTCTTATTCATCACTAACAATGTAGGCTAGATGAGCTTCTCTGTACAACCTTCTATGTTCCCCCCTAGAGACTGGAATGGTGGCATATGTAAGGTCCATCTTTAATGTTCCTCCAAGTTTTTTAATCCAAGATCTTGACAATAGCATGCCAAACTTGGGGGGAACATCAGCCACTCCAATGTCCATGACCACACTCTTCATGGGTAGCTAGAACAAATTCACCACCAGATCTTTGATGACTCCTAGACATTGGAATCTTCTAGAATAAAAAGAACACAAGTCATGGTAAGATTTTGTGACCTCCAACCCAAGTTCTTCCATGACAGTTTTAAGCATGAGATTATGGGAGGTCCCCAAGTCCATCAAATAGTTATGCAACATCTTGTCATGTATGTTTAGGGATGTGTAGAAGGGAGGGGATGAATCATCTCTGTCTTCTACCATAGGACCTAGGATTACTGTAGGCTTTTCATCTTGCAAATTGATTGAGTCTGTAGGAGGGTATGAGGGTTCTGACTGCAATATCTTGGAGAGGATATTTTTAAAATCTTCATGTTTGACCAGCTTAAAGAGGGGTACATGGATCCTGATTTTCTGAATTTCATGCTCAAAATTAAAAGAGGAGGGGGGCTTTGGGATTTCTTTTACTTCAGGAAAAGGAGCTTGGACTACTAGAGAGGGGGCTTGGAGTTTCTTACCCTTGCTACTGTCTGCAATATCGTTGGTAGTCCTCTCTACTCTGGTAGGCTTCTCAGGAACATTGGGCGTTCCCGTCTTCTTCTTGGATCTGAGGTTGTATCTGCTATGGCTGATGCTAGCCTTGTCTCCCTTGGTAAGCTCATTGAGCTGACTGTTCATGAGAGACTCCTCGTATGCTGATTGAGTCAGATGAGGAAAAGACGAGGGGGGGGGGTGGTCTCCAAAACAATGGATTTTGGGGTCAAGATCTTCTTCTTCCCTCTCCTCATTATCAACCAGGTTATTTTGGAGAGGGGTTTGAATCCTCTGATCATATCTATCTCCGTTCCTTTGTTCCCTTGGCATAATCTGGGGGACATTGTTGTCAAGCCTCCTAAAGATGCCTCTGTTTTCCATTGTTTGAGGATCTATGTATGTTTTCTTCCCTTCAAATTTCATCTTCTCCATCTCTATAGAAAGAGATTTCACCATCTTGTTCAATTCATCCACTTGAGGGTGAGGCACAGAGGCGTCAGAGGTTGAGGCTTTTGATCTTCCCTTTCTTCTGTTTGTAACAACCTTATTTCTGAGTCTGTCAACTGCCAACACATTAGATTCTACTTCTATGGCCGCATCTTGCATCTGAGCTAAGGAAATAACTCTTCTCTCTCTCTCAACAGGAGGCAGAAGTTAGTGTCAAATGTATTAGCATAAGAGATTTTGGAAGAGGCTTTAGATGGCTTGATCTCAGCAGGGATCTTATTATACATTTTATTGATTCTTTTGGAGAAGTCGGAGATAGACTCTCCTTCCTTTTTTTTCAAGGATCCAAACTCTTTCATTTAATACATGAATTTTTTTTTTATCTCCCCACTGTCTCAAGAAGGAATTATCTAGATATTCAATCCTAGCAATAGATCTGAGGGTCAGTCCCCTAAACCATTTCCTAACCTCACCATCAAGGCTCTGGATGAAGAATCTCATCCAGACATCTTCATTTTCAATGTTCAGGTTGTCTGTATAACTGTAGAAGGTAGCGATCTACTCTTCAATAGTTATGTCCTCCTCTCCAGTGAATTTAGGAATATACTTCAAGTAGTCTCCAACAAGGAGAGGATTCATGGGATGAGGTAGGATTAAGGGGGAATACCTGGTAGCCACTATGGCATCCATTTTTTTTACAGGGGGATTAGCACCTGCCATAGGGATAAGAGGGGGAGGAGAATGGGTTTGACCAGGAGAAACTTGAAATGAGGTTACATGAGGAAAGGGAAACTGCAGGGAATTTGGAGAAGGAGCTTCAGGGATTAAAGGGACATAAGTTTACCTTTCTTCAGTAGGAGTAGTAATATGAGGAGGGGTGGTAAAACTTGAGGTAGGAAAATATTCTGAGGTGCTAGGTATGAACCAGGGTACAACCTCAGGAGAAAGGGGAGTGACAAGGATTTATCCCTCCAATCCAAGACCAAGAGGAGAAAACTCAGCAGAAACACTCCCAAACTTCAAACTTCGGGAAACTCCAATAGAAGGCAATGAAATAGAATGAGATGCAGGGGTTGGAGTTCCTATAGGATAATGAAAATCATCAGAAATGTTTGGTTTAGTAGTAGAAGTACCTCCTCCAAAGGAATTTCCCTTTCTGATGATCTTCTCTGGGTCATCTTCAGCTGTCGCTAAAGGAAGTTGTGGAGTAGACCTTGTATGTTTACCACTAGAAGCCATGGTTGAAACAATGGAGTCGCCTGTGGGTTCGCATCAATGAAGTCACCACAATGGAGTCGCCAGGTGCACAATAGAAATCTTGGAGGGATCTGATGCCTGATGCACCTTCAGAATCAGAGGCTCAATGTCGTTCAATCCCAAGGAAAATATTCAACTTCGTCCCTGACAACGACGCCAGAAATGTTAGCACTAGAAGTCACTCCTGGATTGCGGTAGGAGTAATCCTGATACCCATCAGTTTATGTCATGATTTGTTTATGAAAAGATGGTCGAATGGATGTAGACCTAGGCGAATACCATTTTAACTCAGAAAACTGGGCCAGGCATGCACGAACAGGTGAGGTCTTGATCTAAATTCCGTCAGTAAGTTGAATTTAAGGTGAGCAGATGGAAGACTTGACGAGAAGGTGAATGTGACTACTATGGGCATCCATCCTTCCAGCAACTCGAGGAAGAAAAACAAAACACTGAAATATGTCAAACTGACAAAGCTGCAACAACATAGTGATGGCTTGACTGGATCCTCCAATTTTGAGCATCACAATACTACCGCAACAGCTTGAATGGATCCTCCAATTCCAAGATATTCAGTGTCCGAGGGAAAGGTAACACATGAAACTAACTAAAATAGGTGGAAATGTTGCAGTGATCCAACATAAATTATCCTACAACATCACGCCCCTCGACTGGATCCTCCAATTCTGAGTGTCTTAATACAGTGTTTATAGAGATGGAAAGAAGCTGACTTTCATTAAACAAGAAGTCTCAAATACAAATTCATAACCAGGAAACCAATGCTTCATCAAAACTTTACAATCGGGAGCCTATCTCAACCATCGACACTAACAAAAATGGAAAAAAATGCCTATATATACTTAGACTGGGTCGGACTATTTGAAGCTAATCATATCATACATTCAAGGCTTTACGTTGATGAGCTTCCCTATCAGGCTACACATGAATACGTCGAGCATAATGCCCATGCAGTCGACTGTCAGACGTAGTCTTTGTCAGGCTTGACTGAAAATCATCTTCTATGCTTTGTCTCTTTATGTCCTTCTATTTATGGAAGGAGACGATGTTCAACCACCGTCAAACACCTTAATAAATTCTTTCTCAGGATTAGGTATGGCCTGGTCAATTCTGTGCTTGGACAACGTGGCGGCCCCTTGGCCGCTATTACTTTGCTAGAATGCTACGAGGTGTCCCGACCTACAAATGTGGGCAAGGATCTGTCAAGGAAGGTGATGGCGCTGGCAATGTGGAGGCAAGACAAGGGGTGATGAGGTGGAAGCACTATGTGGTGGAGAATTGAGGGCTATGACACTAGACGAGGAGTGCCACAAGAATATGGATAGGACACAGGTGGAAGTGACATGGCGCATGGGTGCATGGGTGTCAATAAATAATAAGGACGAAGGGAATGGGGGCATGACACCTGGGATAGTGGAGGATAGGTGTGCAGTGGTGAAGGGTAGTAGGGAAGTGAGAGATATGACAGGGGGATAGGGGAGGCATAGTGGGGACACTTGTCACAAGGGGGAGAAGGCAATAAGAGATTGAGGGGGACCCACACATATCCTCCCATATTGGACCCCCCCCTCCTCATTAAAGGTAGAAAGGCAAGGGGGTCTGGAATTGGACCTCAGCCGCAGATCTGGGTGCTTTAATCCCAACCATTCAGACTTTTGTGACACCATATCGGATTCCCCCCCCGTTAAAGGAAGAACAACAAGGGGGGTCTGGAATTGGACCTCCTCTGTACATCTAAGCGCACGAATCATGGACGCCCAGATCCATGCATATTTTAAATCAAATGCACCCACTCATAAAACTTAGGACAACTAGGTTTTCAACCCACTTTTGTCATGTTTTCGCCAAAGGGGGGGGAATTTGTTAGGAAAACACCTCCCCTACAACATTAGGTGATAACAGGGTGAACCACGGTAACACTGTGTTATGTGATTGAATGAAAATTTATTTTTATCTGATTAGTTGATGAATGTTGAATGAATGGAGTAACTAGTAGATCTGGTATTTTACATGCATGCATAGAATGAATAGTATAACTAGATGTTAACAGACTGAATAAAGGTTACAAATTACATGAACATATCTCGCTCAATCGCAGGCTGCAAAAACCTAAGTATTGCAACCACCCATAGAGCTATATTGGGTGAGACTACACTGTGCACTTCGTGTATTGTGTTTCCTTCTGGGTTACCAGAGGGGCTGATAGTCTTTAAGGGATTTTTTTGGGAAGATTATTAGTTCCAAACCAGGGTCAATCTGTAATGGTCAATGAGAATCAGAATCAAAATCCCTCGATACCAATAAGAGTAGATAGATAAAGGGAAAAACCAACAAATGGTTCCATTTCCAGCTCAGTGGAAGGAAATGGGATTGAACATATGAGATCTACGAAAGAAGTGTTAAAATCATATGGGATTAGACAACAAGAAGGAAAAATAATGCAAACCTAAAATGGGAAGTTGAGACTGTGGAACCCCACAAACGTAGAGATAGAAATATGGTTGAAGAAAAAGGAGCTAGAGTTTGCGCAGAAAGATTACATAAACCCAAAGATAACATCGTGCAAATATCTGGACAAGTATGTATTCACCGACTTGCATGAAGTATTTTTCTATGAGTTCCCACACATATTGCAATAGTGGATGAAAAGATTGAAAGAAAAACGTCCTAAAAATTGAATTAGATAGCTAGAATGGAATCCTGAAGAGATCACGCAGCTACAACGAGTTGATAATACGTTTACGCGTGCAATAGTTTTCTGGTTAGAAAACATTGTTGTCAGATTTATCAAAAAGTTTGCAGTAGATACAACAAATTCATACAACACAACTGAAAAATAATTCTTGAATGGACCTCGAGGTAGGTGTTGATGATTAAAATCGCAACGAAGTTTTCCCACAAAGTGTTGCTAAGGCCTATTATTATAAAAAATAAATAATAGTAGTAGGTGGGACCCCCTTGTAGATTGGATATCATATCTGGTTCATATTTGATGTTTGTGATGTTGTTTGACACTTCTTACATGGTTGATGACATATTTTTTTTATTGGATGATGGATCAGGCGTATTATATGTGTTCTTTTGCTTCTTGAGGCTCAATTTTTATGTTACAACGACCTATGTTATTCATGGTTACCATTACTATCTGTTATGGGATCTATTACTTGTGACACCTACAACAGATATATGTTAGTAACAACAAATAAAGGAAATTTAAAAGGATATTAAGCAATGGGAACAAAAATGAAAAGGGAAGAAACTATTCTATACTAACATGCTACACTATATGAATTAAAAGGATCGTGGTAAATCCTAGCTAACATATGATAGCCATGCAATTTATTGAAGTTATATAGAAACATAGTTGGCATGAATTACTGTATAGTTGGAAATGGTGATACATGATGTGGGTGGCGCTCTTGGAAATTAAGGGTTTTTTGTTTCGATGCATGGTTCAAATTGGATGATTTGTTGGGTTAATGGGCTTGGAAAAAATGCATCCATGACATGAACAACTCAACTTCTACAAAGGCACCCACAGGTAACATTTTTGCATCCTTGGCCCTCACTGCACCCACATGTTTGGACATCCCCTGAGCACATCACCCACTTACATGGCTTTGATGAGGTCTCTTCCAGGAACTTTCCTTCTTCCATGGACACTAGCCCAATAGGACACCTTGTCCTTTTCTCCAGACTTGTATTGTAGGTTTGTGTAACGTCTTTGAGATGTTAACTAATGTATTAGGGATTTTATGCACATGTTTAATAATATTGATGATGAGATGTGATTGACATTGCTATGATACATGTGACTGATGAGCCCATGGAGGGTGTAGTGTTTGATGTGCATGACCATGCTCGATGAACAGGTACCAGTTTGTATCGACACACATGGGGAGATGATAAGTTCGGACCTCAATGGGGATAAAGAGAACATCAGGTGGATGCTGAGACCCCATCTGGGGGCAAAGACATGATAGAGATGGATCAGGGACTTTGCACCAGAGAATAAGAGGATGTTCCACCCGAGGCACTTTGGCAGAGCTTGACCTAGGAGGATTGACGCTCTTTCAGTGGAACATTGGCCTTGGGAGGCCTGGGACATCACCCTTGATGACCATGATGTCATCCAACCTATTGGACATCTTGGGAGGTAGACTGGGCAATATTGGCACATGTGGTATGATGGAGGATCCCAAGGAGGGATAACGTTTTTCTCTAGGATGCTACATTTGCCCTAAAAGGGGCCAACGTCTCCTTTGGAGGGGCTTCATGTCTCTTTTCATCTTGATTAGGGTTTTAATTTGACAATTTAATGTAAAACAATATGATTTTAGTATTTTGGCCTTGTCGGCCTTTTTACATGACCTAAAATGTAAAATTAGGTCATGGAATGGTATAAATGAAGGATTTTCACCTTCATTTTAAGACAACTCACTAACTCCATAAGGAGGTCTGAGATTTGTGCCATATCTTGGGTTATTGGATGATTTAGTGATGCACACTTGTTGAAGGAGGAATATTTTGGCATATTTTGTCTTTTCTCTTAATGGAATGTGTTACAACTAGGGTTTGCATTGCTTCTTCTTGGTGAATTGTAAGTATTTTTCTGCAAAACTTCTTGAATGAATGGTTGTAGTTTAATTTCTTGCATATGTTTATGATTTTGCTGAATAAAACTCTAGGTGACAAGCACACAAGTAGGTCCTTGTCTCATGTCCCCATTGAGAGAATTTTTTCATCCATTTGAAGAAGGAGAGAGCCTATCCATTTCTACACTCCCTTCCCCTCTTCACGTATTGCTAACCATACTTCCTGTAAGCTAAGAAGAGAGAGACACCTTAAGCCTAGGTCTACTACACTTAGTGCCGATTTTATTTAAGGTTTACTGAAAAGGCCTTGCTGTAGCAACACCTTGCTTCATCAAACCCTTTAGTCTTGGTTTTATGCCTCATCCTTCAACTAACCATTTTTTCCATTGAGTTAAGGAAGGAGGAGAGAGCACAAATGCCTAGTTTACCTAAACCAAGGTGAGCCTCTCTCCCCTAGGGTTTTGACTTTGGGGCCTTTATCTAGAAACACTCCAAAGCCTCTTGTTACCCATGATTTTGGTCATCATGATGATGTATTGATGATGGTGTACTCAGGCTCTTCATAAGAACTTTCTCCTAAGAAAAAGTTATTTTCATCTCTTCCAGAAAACTCATTTTTGAAGACTGTTCGCAGGCTGCTAGTAT
>ML778298.1:163602-192844 GCA_009831015.1 Picea engelmannii | reverse complement strand
TTTGGGACATCGTGCATATGGGAATGATAAATGTTTTCTCCTTCTCGTAGCATAGCTTTCATCGAAATGAAAAGATTGCATCTTCATATCTTTGCATAATTTTCGAGTCAGTCAAAACACCATATTGTCCACGCCATTTTCCTCTTGAGTAACAATAACCATAAAATAAAGCGCTTATAAAAATTGATTAGACATTTTTTATATTTTCTGGTAGCAAACCTACATTAGATTAGTTGTAGGGCTTTGGAATAGGTGTGAAAGATAACTTTCCAAAGTCGCAAACAAACATAGAATCTTGAGTTAGGGAGCGGTTAAATCCACTTATTAAATTTTGTCCTGGGAAGCCCTTCTAACACAAGGGTCAATCACGAGTTCACATTGAGACTAGCAGAGTTACTCACCCTGCTTTGTTGGTCTTGGTGTAGAGATTACATGTATTATGGGGGTCGCTTGAGAGGTATACCCACAATGATGAGTGGAAGACTTTCAAGTTGATTTTGGGCTAGAAACCCTGCCCTTGCACGTGGATCAGACTGTCGATTGTTTCCCAAGGCATCACTGTAGTGATTGGTAACCCTAGTGGCCTATCTCTTTAGGGTCTTTGCACAAGGTGACTGTGGAGGGGCAAGTCTTCATGGTACCTGGAATCGACATTGGCCAAACTCAATCAGGCTCCTTGGAGTGTATACCCACGATTATGTGTGGGAGCTTGCACCAGGGTGTAAGTCCGTTAAGCAGGTCATCAATGTAACTTTTCCACCCGCTCTATCTTAGCCCCTTCTTACATTGTTCCCACGACGTTAGATTTCATCACCAACTAGTGCGTTTATTGTGAGAAGGTTTTGTTTGCTTGCTTTCTTACTAGATTTTTAGCGTGTGCTGTTTGTTTTCCCTAGTAGACTCTAGGTTGGATATTTATTTAATGGCGTCAGTTCCCGGAATGACCAATGAAGGAACCCCTGCTCCAGGGGAACCTTTTGTTTTTCCTTCTTATGGAAACATTGGTCCTCCTCACATCGCTACTTTGATCCTTCCAGGTCTCACAATTGGATTACCGATATGGTTGTTTTCCACTTAGGTAATCCCAAATGTAGTAAGTGCTTCGGTCGTAAGCACTTCCCCCCAAGAACATCGACCTCATGTTGATCCTTCACCTTCTTCACCAGTAAGGTATTCTTCACCTTCTTCACTTGCACTATCGCCTTCTGTTTCATCTTCTTCATTAGGTGAAAGTTTTGAAGCTAGTAACCTGGTGAATAAGAAGAAGAAAAGAAAGATTAAGAAGAAGAAAGATAAGTGAGGGTCAAAAACTCCAACCGTTGTCAAACATGTTGGAACACAACCAGTTACTGTTAATTGTGCTGGGAGTGTTGATGATGTCAAGATCACCCAACCAACCCGTAAGCCCAAGTACCCTTGCAGGCTTTGTAAGGGTAGCCATATTCTTAAGGATTTCCCTGGTCTATCCAAGGTTATAAAAGTATGGTCTACACACCCTGACCAACCCATGTCATCAGCCTCTGAACAACATGCTAAAGAACCCCCATCAACCAGTCATGATACGGCTGGGAAGAAGAAAAGTAGAGCCAAGTTCCTATGTATGTTATGCAAAAGGAGTCATCTAACTCATATTTGTCCTCATATGGAATAAGCCTCAAAATTACTGGAAGACATGACTGTTTCACAGCCTCAACTTCCCACTGCTTATCACAAGATTTCTCTCAACCCACCTATAGTTGATGGAATGATCAATCCGGTTCCCCTGTCGGTAAGTCCGGTTGATCAAGTGGTCAATCTGGTCATGTATTTGGATGAACCAGTAGACCAAGTGGTTGGTCCGATCCCATCCTCGGTCAACCTCACTCTCCCGTTAGAGAGTGAAACCCAAGCAGTCGATATGTTTCCACCTATCGACCCCATTCTCCCCTTGGAGAATGAAACCCAAGTGGTCGATCTGATCTCTCCATTGGTCGATCCTACTCTCCCGCTAGAGAGTAAACCCGATACTACCCATGTTTTTCAAGTTGATACAGACTCTGCCGTGTCAGGGGGTATTCCTCCTTCTCCCGTGAAACCCCCTCCAAGTAATGAGGCCATCCTTTTTGATTGGGGTGTGCTAACTAGACCTTGTCTTCCCTCTCACATTCCTTTCCAGATTATAGTACAGGTTCGTGGTCGGGATGTTCCTCAAACGTTGATAGATGAACGTGCGTCCATTAGTATTTTGTCCTCTTTTGCTTGGAAAGCTTTGGGTTGTCCTCCGCTTGCACCAGTTACACAGAATCTGTTATCTTTTAACAGAAGAACCAGTCAACCTTTAGGGACCCTTCCTCAGTTTCCTATAACTTTGGGAGGGAAAACTGTCTTTATTGATGTTATGGTCATCCAAGACCCCTTGGATTTTTCTTTACTCCTTGGGAGAGATTATTTCTATGCCATGAAAGCTATTGTGTCTACTCTTTTTCATGTGACATATTTCCCTCATGATGGACAAGTTGTGACTATTGATCAACTTTCATTCATTGACTTCACCTGGATTGCCTCCTTGAATGGTTCTTATATGAAAATGGTATCACCCCCGCCACAGGTAAATTATGTGGCATTGTCGCCCATGGCTTCAACTTCTGATGACTTAGATCCAGTAGTTGACATGGTGATCTCTTCGATAGGGTTGTTAGAGCCTGATCTCTTTACTCCCGTCGCGACCCTCAACATGTTGTCCTTCCAGAGTGTGTTTCTTCCTTCCAGTGAAGACCTCTTGGAATCCATGACTGACTTTTGTCCCTTGACATGGTGTCATTCCATAGCATTGTCCTCTTGGAATCCATGATCAAGAATAGAGGTTATGAGAATAGTTTTTTGTGTCTCTAAGGAAACCTCGTTAAAAAATGAAACATAGGTCTTTGAGCATAGTTTTCTAATTTCAAGCTCGTTAAAAAATGAAACCACTTGAGGATAGTTTTCGCATATCTATAGCAACCTCATTAAAAAATGAAATAGAGGTTATGAGCATAGTTCTTGTTTCTATCTCAAGCTCATTAAAAAATGAAATAGTTTTCCCCCTCTCTGTTTGAGTCAAGTCCTTCATCTATTATTTGAAGCTTCTTTTCCTCCGCCTTTTTCGTTGGATGAAACGAAGCTTGGGGGGAATTTTCCTCAGCCTCTGGACTTCATGCTGAAGTTAAGCTGCTAGTTTCTTAAGATGGGGGCTAAGTACCCACCATCCATGTGTTATGCATTGGGAAGTCCAAGCATAGTTTCCTCTGGTTCAAGCTTGTGTAAAAATGAAACCAGGTCCAAGCATAGTTTTGTTTAGTTTTTAAGCTTGTGTAAAAAATTAAAATCTATCCCAAGCATAGTTTTGTTTTGTTTTAAAGCTTGCATAAAAATGAAAACAATCCTGAGCTTAGTCTTTGTTCTTTCGCATGCTCGTAAATCAATGAGAATGTAACCGAGTATACTTTTATCAATTTTTCGGGCTCAACAAGGTTATACGAAAAAGAAACCCCCCTGGAGTCCTCTTTCATCTCTTTCCAGACTCTCTAAACATGAAAATATATCCAAGCGACCTTGCTATTTTGACGCTCAATAAAGTATTTGAAGTAAGCATCTGGTGAGCGATAATTTATCTCTTTTTCGGTCTCATCCAGACTATTTAAAAAAAAAGGAACTGAGAGAGTTCTCTTTTAAGTGTTTTTCCAAACTCTATAATCATGAAAAACCTTCAAGTTTTCTAGCTCTCGACTCGTTAAACAAACATTACCAGACTCGTGATGGGACCGAACCACTCCTTCTTAGGGTTTGTTAAAAATACTCCGAGGGACTCGTCCGAAGGATGAGCTTACAATCAACAAGCATATGTTATCCTTCTCAAGCTTGCATAAAAATAAAGAGGTACTCACCAGACATGGTGGGGGAAAATTTGGGAAAGGGATATGTCTTCATCTTCGTATTAATTAGCAGTAAGTGTTGCTCTTGAACATGACACCCCCTATTCATCATTTGAAGCTGGTTTGGGAAATCCATTTGTCTCTCATTCGATTTGCTACAAGGTCATTCCCTGTGTCATCTTTGAGTCAATGTTTCCAAATCATTGGTCGTGTCGTTCATATGTTCAAGAGAAGTACATCTGAAACCTATATTGAGTCGGCCATCTGTAGTTTTCCATTCTCTCCGTGTCGGCCTTCCCTGTGTTCGGTCCAATTCACATCATATTCTGTTTTACCTTCAAAATCTATTACTCATTTCGTGTCATTGATGGGGGATACATCAAGGCCCTCTTGTGACGAGTTTTGTTCCGTCGACTTTAGCTCATTATCCAGAATCAAGACTTAGAAATTATTTGGTACCTTGGAGCTTGCATGCCTCAATGGCAGGTTTCCTCACTTTCGACAGTGGGTTTACATCATTGACCCCTGATCGAAAGATTCCATCGGATGTTCAACTTCAACTCATTTATTCACACTCGATAGATTGTACTATTGTACCTTGGGAGTCATTGACATCAATGGTGATTTCCCTCGCACTTGTTAACGGTTTCATCATTGACCGGTAATCAAGTGGTTTCTACCATGTTTGACTTCAACACATGTAATCACATGGTTAGATTTGTAATTTGGGTGACGAGATTGAAGACCCTGGATATCATCTCTTTGGTCCAGGTTGAGATGGAGTATGTATAATTTGCGACACATAGATCCACTGTGTATGTATCGTGGCTATGTCGTCTTAATTTGAAATTTCTCGCATAGATCCACAGTGTATGATTGGTGGCCATGACCCATGTCTATAATGTCATCAGTCTGTGATCTGAGTATGGGAATGCCTACCTCAAAATTGATATATATGATATTCTGCAGATGCTTGAATGTTCACAGGTTTCCGATTAGGTGTGCTCCTGGTTCTCGACACACACATGCAGCTTACAAAGTCTATCGGTTGTCACTGGTTCCAACCTCATACTTTGGGGGGCATTCTGTTGCCCATGATTTTTCGTCATCATGATGATGTATTGATGATGGTGTACTCAGGCTCTTCATAAGAACTTTCTCCTGAGAAAAAGTTATTTTCATCTCTTCCAGAAAACACATTTTTGAAGACTATTCGTAGGCTTCTAGTATATTTGCCTGCGAGAATGCATGATTCTTGTAGGCTTCCTTAAGCTAGGGTGCAAGAAGTTCACACTGTGTTGAACTGCTAGGGTGTGAACTCTTTCTAAAGCAAGGAAAAAGATGAATTCTCGATGCTTCTAGAAGGCAATCTTCTAGAAGGATGAGATGGCATTCGAATGGTTATCCTAGTATTGGATTCCCTGATATTTTGGGATCATTCTTATCCAAGTAACTAATTCATTCTCTCCTATATATTGAGTGAATTATCATGGAAACGGTTAAGAAATATTCATTGGAGAATTGGTGAAAGAATTGTGTGAAGGACTGAAGCTACAACAACTTGGAGACTCCAGTAAGGTTATCCAAAAGAGTTGATCTTCTTCATGCAAGTGAGCAAGTGTGTGTGTTGGAGCCAAGGGCCATCGAAAGGAAGTTTATGACATCAAGGCTTAGGTTGTAATATTTACTTTCCATTAATATGATACAGTAATATGTCCCTTTTCCATAAAGCTATTTCCACTTTATTGTATAATTCCTTGATCATATACATAGATTGACTATTGAATAGATTGTGCTTTCTTCACTTTGGTTGGTTTGTGTTGTCTTGGTCTTGACTACACGAGAGCACTGGAGAAAAGCGGGAGAAACAAAGACCATAGGAAGCGATCATAAGGTACATCATTTGTTCTTGCCTCCTATTTAATTTAATGGTTGAAATCTAGGGAAAAAGTCATGTTCTGTCTTGCTTTGTTCTATATCCAGGTGGATCTAGGGAGATCGGTTTGTGTCCGCACTTACAGATTTATCCAATAAAACCTCTCCCTCTATTCCTTGACCTACTTACCTTTCCCTGCTTTATCTCTTGCGTCTTCCACTATTTGACTCAATTAACCCTGAGGCACTGATCTAAAGAAACCTCATGTGCTGAAGTGACCTTTATCATAAACAACTCTCAACACTTTGAATCAAAACCTAAACTAACTAACCCTAGCCTAGAACTAACCTTCTAACCCTATATGTCACCCCCTGCTATTAACACCTTTGTGCAGCTAACGTTTCTCTTATAAGCAATTGAATGGTGATTTAAAGGAATTAATTGAATGAAGCATTGATTGTTACATTTGAATGCCACGTTTTTCTTAGCATTTATTGAAGAAATGAAACTATATATCATTGCTATTTAATAAACATTGACTTGTCCAATATTTATTATCCAATTGCTTATATGTGCATTAGATAGTCATTGATTTATATGAAGTACTAACCAAGTGAGCAAGATTGCATATATCAATTTCTTGTTGCTTTGTCTCAGGTAGGTGTATCTCTCTTTTTGGTTGTACATTATTATTGGTCGTTAGCCGAACTGTTTTCTCGATGGTGACTTGCTCGGGGGGAAACTTATCATTGTCTTATAATCCTTTGACTTCTCAAAACATCAGGTCATCGGGGATGTCTCCCCTCGGCCTTAACTCCCTAAACATAAAGAACCATCCCATTGAGGTGACATTGGGTGGGATTGGTTCCAGTTACGCCAATTTTCCTCTCTAATATCTAGCCTTTTATCCTTTCTGCAAACTACACGATAACATTTTGGCATCATTGCTGGGGAACACTGAGTCAATTCTCCTCAGATGACACTTTCTTGGTAAGCCTTTCCTCTAGAGTATTTATCTTACAAATCTTACCTGGCGACTCGACTTAAGGGTGTTTTCCCTTTATTCTTTGATGATTTCAAGAAAATCATCTGGCGACTCCACAAATAGCTAATAACGACCCGAAGTGGGCGTCAGTATATACCTTCATCTACTACTATGGCCTCTATGAATGCTGTTGTCCCCGTAACTTCTCCCAATTGGTCTCAAAAAGAAAGTTTTGTCCCTTTGGACTTAGCCAACACCGCAGGAGGATTTCATAATCCACCTATTAAGGTTGACTCTTGGCTACCTAGATTTTCAGGAGAAGATGGATCATATGGAAACTCTCATTGGACCAAGTTCTGTGATGCATTCCAATTTCACCAATACAGACAAGAACACCTTGATGTCTTTTTAATAATCTTTGTGATCTCACTCACCATAAGTGCTAGAATATGGATTAACAAACTCTTAAAAGGAAGCAACAAAAACCTTGAAGATCTTGAACAAGCCTTTAAAAAAAATTGGTGTAAAAAATAAGGTGTTGATTCCATTTACTCTCAATATACTGATATTTGCAAGGATTCTAGTGAGGGCATTAGGGATTTCAATGATAGTTTCAATATTCTCCTAAAAATGATCCAACCTATCTTGTCAGAAGAAGATATCCTCCAACAATACTTGAACTCGTTGGAAGGAGTTTTGCAGTTTATCCTCAAAGATCGGTCACCCTCGACTCTAGAAGAAGCACAAGATTTCACTTACCAGATTGAGAGGAACCTTGAATTCAAAGACTACATCCATCAGGTTAATATCTCGCACAATAATAACCCTTGGGAATATAGTGATGAGGATATCACTAAAATTGAACCCAAGATCCTAGAAATCCTTGAGGTAAAACTCATGCCTCCCAAAAGGAAATGGAGCACAACTTTCAAAAACATCAATGATATCTTAAACTTCTCAATACAACATGAACCATCTGAGGGTTTGGGTATGGCCACTCATAAAAAACCTAATTTTGAATATTTATTGTTTGTCTTGAACACACCAATGTTAGAAAATCAAGATATGAGTGAAATAAATAAGCATCCAAAAAATAGGTCTGAAGAGCCCCAAGTACATAGTAGAACTAATTTAAACACTAGTATGTCATGTATCTTGCAAAAGGTTAAAAGGATTCGTGAAATGTTGAAAATTTCTTTTCTAACAAAGCAAGACCCGGATGACCAATTATCTTTTGAGGGGATTCCCACACTATTATAAACCAATCATTTTGAGCAAGATGAGAAAACACTCTCTTCTTTATTAACAAATGATCTTGGACCTAGTGAGTATAATTCAGTGGATCCATACTTGTTTCAAGATTGCCCCACTTTTCGCTTGACAGAAGAAGATACAAATTGGGGTGATTATCTCGACTATACGTATGATATATTTGAAGATTCAGATGAATATGGCTATCCAGTACAGAGAGTAGTTGGTATTGTTGAGTGGAATGAAAATGTTTTCAAGGAAATAGAAGTTCCAAGCACCTTAAAAACTACCAACACTGTGGATGAAAACCCTTGGTGTTTTCAATGCAGTGAAGCACATTAGGAAGATGATTTTTCTTATAGTAATGGTGGCCATAAACATGTGAACAATATAGGCCACGTCATATAATTCCCTCCACTGAAGAGCATTAAGAGGCCATGAAAGAGGCATCCAAGTCGGCCAGAATGGCGGTAATAAACAACCTAGACCAGGAATCAAAAGAAAAGTTAAAGAAACAAGAGTTCTAGGTGTATAGAAGAAATAAGTTGAACCAACCTACCACTGGCCAAAAAAAAACCCCACCTTTGGGTGTACTTCCCCCCAAGACATCTGAAAAAGAAGGGTTTAACTTGAACTTTGACTTTGAAGGGGAACTATCCAAGATGCATGTAACTATTCCCTTGAAAGGAATCATTAAGGTCCCATCTGTCCAGGAGCGTTTTGAAAATTTATTTCAAGGATTAGATGGACCGATGGACCCTCCTATCATGTTTCAATCCAACCACTTCAGGGTCCAATATGATGAAAATCCTCCTTTCTTCATGACCTTGATAATGATTAACAACATCATCAAAAATTGCATGCTGGATATAGGGGCCGGTGCTAACATGATGTCCCTCAAGGTCATGCAACAACTAGGTTTAAAAGTCACATGACCTTACAGGAATGTGTGTGGTTTTGAGTCTAAATCCATACCCACACATGGGGTGATTGAGAATGCCAAATCTTTCCTTAAAGAATACCCCGGGAAATTCATCCACATGGACATAGTGGTCGTGGACATCCTAGATGTGTGGGGGGTGTTATTGTCTAGGACGTTTTCCTCAAAACTTGGAGGTACTCTTGAGATGGACCTCACTTATTTGAATATACCCTTAAAAAATGGAACTATTGGTCATCTCCAGAATGTACCTGTAACTACAACTCATGTGCAAGAGCCTAGTGATTCCATCAAATATGACAAAGCACATGATGAGACCAGATAGACTCTTCATAAACATTGTGTGGAAGATATGCCTTCTGCAACATAGGAAGATTTTGATCTGATTAAATGGCTCAATAAAGAGGAATACCAATATCTCCTGGACGAGTTTAAAATCTAGGAAGATGATACTGTGAAGATACTAAAGAAGGTAGAAGATTATGTACAGATCTATCTGTCGCAACAGGAAGTCTTTACAGCAGAATCTCACCCACCTCCCTTTGCACAATACACTAGGTTTGTTCAAGGAACGACCAATTTCAAAATCAAAGAGTACAAGAAGGGGGGTGTAGTATGGATAAGGGATGCCAATAAAGGGGAGCCTACTAATATAAAAGGAAACACTAATTTTTTTCTTGGACCTTTCAAAGTTGGAAGAAAGTTGGTTAATGACTCTTATTACCTGTCTACATTGAAGGGATGAAGACACATAGTGCCCATCAGCGAGTGCCTCCTCAAAACTCCACCAGGGTGGGGTGACTTGACATCACATGTAAGTACAGGTAAGTAGGCATTTTTCAATTGTGTATTATACCATTTGCATTGCATGTTAGTTTTCTTCCACATTTACATTATTGATTGTTTTATTTTTGTCTATATATATATATATCTATGTATGTTGGGGTGGCATTACCACCCCAATTTTGTTACTGATGCTTCTATTTAGATCAAGTAGGTCAGCATGTTATGCTAGAGATGCTGAGGTTCTCATGCGCTCTAGAGTGAGCACATGTCCCTGAGTTGGAGTTAGATGTTATCCCCCACTTTCAGGGATAACTAGGAGATCATGTCTAGAGGCCCACAGGTCCTAGACATGGAGTACCAAGAGCAGGATGGAATTTAGCATGGCCCTGGAGGGCCCAACTTTTCTTGTTTCTAGTATCTTCATCTTGTCAGCAACAACAACATTCACCACCATCAGCTTGGTCCTATGTTAGATATGATTCTTGCTCCATGAGGTAATTAGTCCAGGTATCATGGTATGTGTCACTTTGATCATCAAAACCATTGAATGCATGCATCTGATTCCTTTTATTTCTAACAACTACTTGGATCATACACTAGCCCACTTGACCATGTTTGGGGGGATTGACAAGGTACCCTAGCAAGCCTGTGTCTGTAGGTTTTGGTTTTCCACTGGGAAAAATTTCTGAAAATCAATCGTCCGCTCCCATCATAGTACCACTTTTCCATCTTATTTCCCGCTCACCTATCCCATTTCACTTGTCTAGACATTGGGTTGAACGATTTTCAGGATTGCACCTTATCTCTTGGGAAGAAGGGACTAAAGGCCCAGAAGGTAAAAGAAATATAGTAAAAGATAAAATCCTAAAAGTAAAACCTTGAGATGCTTCGCCCATGGATCCCTGAGAAAGTAATAAAAAGATTCTCAACAAGAAACACTAGGGACCCAGAAAAATAATAAAACAAGGCCTAACTAGAGGATAGGGGGTCTCATCACGAGAAAACCTATTAGGTCCATGGGTATCTAATAGTATGAAATTTCCATTAGTTGGTCACCACGCCAGGGAAGTGACTCTTGGTTGCATGGACAAGGGAAAGGGTGTCTCATCATGAGCCAACCTTGTCATTTCTATGAAAATACTTATGGGTAACATTGTCAACACTGGTAACCATGCTAGGGAAGTGTCCCCTAATTAGCTCTTGAACAAAAAAACCAAAATATAAAAGAATAAAAGAATGAAGAATAAAAGGCAAGAATGGGCTTGGAAAAAATGCATCCATGACTGGTACAACTCGCCTTCTACAAAGGTACCCACAGGTAACATTTTTTCATCCTTTTCCCTCACTGCACCCACATGTTTAGACATCCCCTGACCACATCACCCACTTACATGGATTGGATGATGTCTCTTTCAGGAACTTTCCTTCTTCCGTGGACACTAGCCCAAAAGGATGCCTTGTTCTTTTTACAGACTTGTATTGTAGGCTTGTGTAACATCTTTGAGCTGTTAATTGACGTATTAGGGATTTTATGCACATGTTTAATAATATTGATGGTGATATGTGATTGAAATTTCTATGATCCCTATGACTGATGAGCCCATGGAGGGTGAAGCTTTTGATGTGTAGGACCATGCTCGACGGACAAGTACCAATTTGGACCGGTACACATGGGGAGATGATCAGTTCAGACCTCCATGGGACTGAAGATCCCATAAGGTGGATGCTGAGACCCCTTCAGGGGGTAGTTACATGATAGAGATGGATCAGGGGCTTTGCACTAGAGAATAAGAGGACGTTCCACCAAAAACACTTTGGTAGAGCTTGACCTAGGGGGATTGACCCTCTTTCAATGGAACATTGTACTTGGGAGGTCTGGGACGTCACCCTTGATGACCATGATGTCATACAACCTATTGGAAGTCTTTGTAGGTAGACTGGGCATTATTGGCACATGTGGCATGATTGAGAGCCTAAGGAGGGCTAATGTTTTGCTCCAGGATTCCCCATTTTCTCTAAAATGGGCTAACGTCTCCTTTGGAGGGGATTCATGTCTCTTTTCATCTTGATTAGGGTTTTAATTTGACAATTTAATGTAAAACAATATGATTTTAGTATTTTGGCCTTGTCGACCTTTTTACATGACCTAAAATGTAAAATTAGGTCATGGAATGGTATAAATGAAGGATTTTCACCTTCATTTTAAGACAACTCACTCAATCCATAAGGAGGTCTGAAATTTGTGCCATATCTTGGGTTATTGGCTGATTTAGTGATGCGCACTTGTTGAAGGAGGACTATTTTGGCATATTTTGTCTTTTCTCTTAATGGAAGGTGTTACAACTAGGGTTTGCATTGCTTCTTCTTGGTGAATTGTAAGTATTTTTTTGCAAAACTTCTTGAATGAATGGTTGTAGTTTAATTTCTTGCATATGTTTATGATTTTTATGAACAAAACCCTAGGTGACAAGCACACAAGTAGGTCCTTCTCTCATGTCCCCATTGAGATAATTTTTTCATCCATTTAAAAAAGGAGAGAGCCTAGCCGTTGCTACACTCCCTTCCCCTCTTCACTTATTGCTAGTCGTACTTCCTATAAGCTAAGAAGAGAGAGAGACGTCTTGAGCCTAGGTATACTATACTTAGTGCTGATTTTCTTTAAGGTTTGCTGAAAAGGTCTTGCTGTAGCAACACCTTGCTTCATCAAACCCTTTAGTCTTGGTTTTATGCCTCATCTTTCAGCTAGCCATTTTTTGCATTGAGTTAAGGAAGGAGGAGAGAGCACCAAGGCCTAGTTTAACTAAACCAAGGTGAGCCTCTCTCCCTTAGGGTTTTGACTTTGGGGCCTTTATCTAGAAACACTCCAAAGCCTCTCCCTCTAGTCCTTGACCTACTTACCTTTCCCTCCTTTATCTCTTGTGTCTTCCACTATTTGACTCCATTAACCCTAAGGCACTGATCTAAAGAAACCTCATGTGCTGAAGTGACCTTTATCACAAACAACTCTCAACACTTTGAATCAAAACCTAACCTAACTAACCCTATCCTAGAACTAACCTTCTAATCCTATATGTTGATGTCATCCCCTGCTATTAACACCTTTGCGCAATTAACATTTATCTTATAAGAAATTGAATGGTGGTTTAAAGGCATTAATTGAATGAAGTGTTGATTGTTACATTTGAATGCCATGTTTTTCTTAGCATTTATTGAAGAAATGACATTATATATCATTGCTATTTAATAAACATTGACTTCGTCAATATTTATTACTAATTGCTTATATGTGCATTAGATAGTCATTGATTTATATGAAGTACTAAGCAAGTGAGCAAGCTTGCATATATCAGTTTCTTGTTGCTTTGTCTCAGGTAGGTGTATCTCTCTTTTTGTTTGTACATTATTATTGGATGTTAGACGAACTATTTTCTCGGTGGTGACTTTCTCGGGGGGGAACTTATCATTGTCTTATAATCCTTTGCCTTCTCAAAACCTCAAGTCACTGGGGATGTCTCCCCTGAGCCTTACCTCCCTAAACAGAATGAACCATCCCATCGAGGTGACATTGGGTGGGATTGGTTCCAATTACACCAATTTTCCTCTCCAATCTCTAGCCTTTTATCCTTGCTACAAATTGTGCGATAACATTTTGGTGTCGTTGCCAGGGAACACTGAGTCAATTCTCCTCAGATGACACTTTCTTGGTAAGCCTTGCCTCTAGAGTATTTATCATACAAATCTTACTCGATGACTCGACTTAGGGTGTTTTCCCTTTATTCTTTGATGATTTCAAGAAAATCATCTGGCGACTCCACAAATAGATAATAATGACCCGTAGTGGGCGTCAGTATATACCTTCATCTACTACTATGGCCTCTATGAATCCTGTTGGCCTCGTAAGTTCTCCCAATTGGTCTCAGAAAGAAGGTTTTGTCCCTTTGGACTTAGCCAACACCCCAGGAGGACTGCATAATCGACCCAATAAGGTTGACTCCTGGCTACCTAGATTTTCAGGAGAAGATGGATCCTATGGCATCTCTCATTGGACCAAGTTCTGTGATGCATTCCAATTTCACCAATACAGACAAGAACACTCTGATGTATTTTTAAGGCTCTTTGTGAGCTCACTCACTGCAAGTGCCAGAAGATGGATTAACAAACTCTTGAAAGGAAGCAACAAAACCCCTGAAGATCTTGAACAAGCCTTTAAGAAAAAATGGTGTAAAAAAGAAGGCATGGATTCTGTTTACTCTCAATATACTGATATTTGCAAGGCTTCTAGTGAGGGAATTAGGGATTTCAATGATAGGTTCAATCTTCTCCTAAAAAAGATCCAACCTAGCTTGTCAGAAGAAGATATCCTCCAACAATACTTGAACTCGTTGGAAGGAGTTTTGCAATTCATTTTCAAAGATCGATCACCCTCAACTCTAGAATAAGCACAAGATTTCGCTTACTAGATTGAGAGGAACCTTGAATTCAAAGACTACATCCATCAGGTTAATATCTCGCACAATAATAACCCTTGGGAATCTAGTGACGAGGATATCACTAAAACTGAACCCAAGCTCCCAGAAATACTTGAGGTAAAACTCATTCCTTCCAAAAGGAAATGGAGCACAACTTTTACAAACATCAATGATGTATTAAACTTCTAAATACAACATGAGCCATCCGAGGGTTTGGGTATGGCCACTCATAAAAAACCTAATTTTGAATATTTATTGTTTGTCTTGAACACACCAATGTTAGAAAATCAGGAAATGAGTGAAATCAATAAGGATCCACAAAATAGGTCTGAAGAGCCCCAAGTACACAATAGAACTAATTTAAGCAATAGTATGTCATGTATCTTGCAAAAGGTTAAAAGGATTCGTGAAATGTTGAAAATTTCTTTTCTAACAAAGCAAGACCCGGATGACCAATTATCCTTTGAGGGGATTCCCACACTATTATAAACCAGTCATTTTGAGCAAGATGAGAAAACACTCTCTTCTTTATTAAGAAATGATCTTGGACCTAGTGACTATAATTCAGTGGATCCATACTTGTTTCAAGATTGCCCCACTTTTCCCTTGACAGAAGAAGATACAAATTGGGGTAATTATCTCGACAATACCTCTAATATATTTGAAGATTCAGATGAAGATGGCTATCCAGTACAGAGAGTAGTTGGTATCATTGAGTGGAATGAAAATGTTTTCAAGGACATAGAAGTTCCAAACACCTTAAAAACTACCAACACTATGGATGTAAACCCTTGGTGTTTTCAATACAGTGAAGCACATTGGGAAGATGATTTTCCTTATAGTAATGGTGGCCATCAACAAGTGAACAATATAGGACATGTCATAGAATTCTCTCAAATAAATATCACCAGTGAAGAGCATCAAGAGGCCATGAAAGAGGCATCCAGGTCGGCCAGAATGGTGGTAATAAACAACCTAGACCAGGAATCAAAAGAAAAGTTAAAGAAACAAGAGTTCTAGGTGTATAGAAGAAAGAAGCTAAACCAACCTGCCACTGGCCAAAAAAAAACCCACCTTTGGGCGTACTTCCTCCCAAGACATCCAAAACTGAAGGGGTTAACTTGAAATTTGAATTTGAAGGGGCACTATCCAAGATGCATGTAACTATTCCCCTGAAAGGAGTCATTAAGGTCCCATCTTTCCAGGATCATTTTGAAAATTTATTTCAAGGATTAGATGGACCGATGGACCCTCCTATCATGTTGCAATCCAACCACTTCAGGGTCCAATACGACAAAAAACCTCCTTTATTCATGACCTTGATAATGAATAACAAGATCCTCAAAAATTGCATGCTAGATATAGGGGTCGGTGCTAACATGATGTCCCTCAAGGTCATGAAACAACTAGGTTTAAAAGTCACATGACCTTATAGGAATGTGTGTGGTTTTGAGTCTAAATCCATACCCACACATGGGGTTATTGAGAATGTCGAAGTTTCCCCTAAAGAATACCTCGAGAAAGTCATCCACATGGACATAGTGGTCGTGGACATCCCAGATGTGCGGGGGGTGTTATTATCTAGAAAGTTTTCCTCAAAACTTGGAGGTACTCTTGAGATGGACCTCACTTATGTGAATATAACCTTAAAAAATGGAACTATTGGTTGTCTCCAGAATGTACCTATAACTACAAATCATGTGCAAGAGTCTAGTGATTCCATCAAATATGACAAAGCACATGATGAGACTAGACAAAATCTTCATAAACATTCTCTGGAAGATACACCTTCTGCAATAGAGGAAGATTTTGATCTGATTAAATGGCTCAATAAAGAGGAATACCAACAACTCCTGGACGAGTTTAAAATCTAGGAAGCCAAGACTGTGAAGATACTAAAGAAGGTAGAAGATGATGTATATATCCATTTGTCACAATAGGAAGTCTTTATAGCAGAATCCCACCCACCTCCCTCTGCACAATACACCAGGGTTGTTAAAGGAACGACCAATTTCAAAATCAAAGAGTACAAGAAGGGGGATGTAGTATGGATAAGGGATTCCAATAAAGGGGAGCCTATTAATATCAAAGGAAACACTACTTTTTATCTTGGCCCTTTCAAAGTTGGAATAAAGTTGGTTAATGAATCTTATTACCTATCTACATTGAATGGACGAAGACACATAGTGCCCATCAGCGAGTGCCTCCTCAAAACCCCACCAGGGTGGGGTGACTTGACATCACAGGTAAGTACAGGTAAGTAGGCATTTTGAAATTGTGTATTATTCCATTTGCATTGCATGCTAGTTTTCTTCCACATTTACATTATTGATTGTTTTATTTCTGTCTATATATATATCTATGTATGTTGGGGTGGCATTACCACCCCAATTTTTTTACTGATGCTTCTATTTAGATCGAGTAGGTCAGCAGGTTATGCCAGAGATGCTGAGGTTCTCATTCACTCTAGAGTGAGAACATGTCCCTGAGTTGGAGTCAGATGTTATCCCCCACTTTCAGGGATAACTAGGAGATCATGTCTCAAGGCCCATAGGTCCTAGACATGGAGTACCAAGAGCAAGATGGAATTTAGCATGGACCTGGAGAACCCAACTTTTCTTGTTTCTAGTATCTTCATCTTGTCAACAACAATCAAATTCACCACCATCGGATTGGTTCTGTGTCAGAGATGATTCTTGCTCCATGAAGAAATTAGTCCGGGTATCATGGTATGTGTCACTTTGATCATCAAAACCATTGAATGCATGCATCTGATTTCTTTTATTTCTAACAACTACTTGGATCTTACACTATCCCACTTGACCATGTTTGGGGGGATTTATAGGGTGCCCTACCAAGCCTGTGTCTGTAGGTTTTGGTTTTCCACTGGGCAGAATTTCTGAAAATCCATCGTTCGCTCCCATCATAGTACCACTTTTCCATCTTGTTTCCCACTCACTTATCCCATTCCACTTGTCCAAACATTGGGTTGAACTATTTTCAGGATTGCACCTTATCTCCCGGGAAGAAGGGACTAATGGCCCAGAAGGTAAAAGAATGCTAGTAAAAGATAAAATCCTAAAAGTAAAACCTTGAGATGCTTTACCCACGGATCCCCGAGAAAGTAATAAAAAGCTTCTCAGCAAGAAACATGAGGGACCCAGAAAAATAATAAAACAAGGCCTAACTAGAGGATAGGGGGTCTCATCATGAGCAAACCTATTAGGTCCATGGGTATCTAACAGTATGACATTGCCATTAGTTGGTCACCACGCCAGGGCAGTGACTCTTGGTTACATGGACAAGGGAAAGGGAGTCTCATCACGAGCCAACCTTATCATTTCTATGAAAATACTTGTGGGTAACATTGTCAACACTGCTCACCATGCCAGGGCAATGTCCCCTGATTAGCTCTTGTACAAAAAGAAATAAAAGATAAAAGAATAAAAGAATGAAGAATAAAAGTTAAGAATGGGCTTGGCAAAAATGCATCCATGACAGGTGTTGTTCCAGAGTCTGTACTTAAGTCTTAGAAGTACAGTGTCTAGGAATCCGAAAGTGGGTAAAGGGTAGAGAAGAGAGAAACATCAATCTTCGGCAAGGGAAACTAGGGAAGATGTCTGCATTGGCATTGTCTAGCTTCTATTTTTTCCTGGATGTTAATATCCTGTTCAATCGCTGCCCATGAACGTTCGAGTTCAACCCGAGTGGTGGCTGTTTTAAGAATGGTATCGAAAATGTTTAAGGCAATGTGCGTTTGATTTGATAATCTGGGTTTGATATTGGGATGTGTTGGTACAGGGACAGTCATGGAGGAACAGTAAAATAAGGAAAACTCAGGGGAAGTTTGAGTGTTGTCTCAATTCAGTCGTATGAAAGAGAGTTTACGGTTTCGGGAATAAAAGGGACGCAAATCAAAGGCTCTTTCCTGTAACTGGGTTATATTTTAATAAAATGTATGAGGTGGGAGAAAAATATTTAGCTGTCTATCGAGTAAGGCTCCTATCAATGGGAGAATCTCACGTATAAACAGAAGAATAAAATTGTAAAGAAGTAACCCGATGAAGCATAAAATATATATATAATTCTGAAAGTGTTTACTGGTCTTATACCTGCTGATAGCTGGTACAGAGGAAAAACAGTAAACAATATAGAAAACCAAAATTCATTCTCTATAGTAGAGGTTATACTAAATTATAAAGAAGCATTCATCAGTTAGGAATATGAAATGAAATGAAATATAAGATACAAGAAAACAAACTCATAACACAGTCGTGACGGAATTGAGAATCTTCATATTTGTTTTGTATTAACTCTCAAAATGTAAAACCTCTGTTACAATCGACACAAAAAGGTCCAACCTCTTTTCTTTCTTTCTATGGTATATTTATACAGTTTTACAATAAGATGGAATCTCAATCGTTACAAAATTTTCAGTTATGATAGGGAGGAGAGCAATCGATCCATTTCTTCTTCTCTGTCTTTATTTGGTGCCAGAAGCTTGTCCTCATGCGTGCTTGGTACATGTGACACATCTTTCAACCAATCAAGATATCAGCCTTGACGGTTCTGCTTGACAATTGGCTTCAAAAGAGTAACAATCTTGGGCTAATTGCAGCAGCCTATCCTCCATCTGTCTGTCTATGATGTCGATAGTGCATAATTGTGCACTTGGTTTAATCATACATTTGTCTATTTGGACTATGTCCACCATAGTCACTTGGGATATCTCGGCTAAATCTCTTTCCTCTTTTTCCTTTAAATCAAGACAGATTTTTTCCATATTCATCTGAATCAATGCCTCGGCATTACCTCCACTAACAATGCCTAGCAGATTACCATCTATAGAGATAAAAGCCTCTTCTAAGGATTTCGTTACTCTCTTGGCTTGCAGTTTTCCTTCTGAGATGCTATGATCCCATTATTTCAATAGAATGTTTCCTCTAGTCTGCTCCGAAATGGTGAACTTTGGAGTACTTCCCGAATCCCTGTTGTTTGTGGCTATCACAGCCTCTTGGAAGGCGACCTGTGCTGCTCCAGCTTCCCTTTCTCTAGAAGTTAAATTCTCCAAAACTTGATTGACTAGCAAGAAGTTGTCCCGAATCACCTCTACCTTGGCGAGTAAATTTCGTTGGGCTGTAGAGACTTTGATCCAAATCTCCATCGCCTAGGACTGGAACATCCCGATATTTATCACTTTACTTTTGGTGATTTCCACCCTTGCCTGTAGCTGTTCGATCAAATATTTTTGCTAGCTCGCTTGCGTCTGACCATCTCGAACCACCAGTTGTGCTTGTTCGAGCTTAGTCTTGAGCATCTCTATCTCATTTTTATCGGCCAGCCTGGCCTTCTCTATTCCTACTCTCGCCTGGTCCTTGGCAGCCTCCTTTGCAGCATCTAGTCTGGCCTTGTTAACGGGCGAAATTGACCGTCCATCAACTGAGAGAGTGGAACCGGTCTGGGGTTGTCTAAATAACCCAAGCCGTTTGGAATGAACCACCCTGATGGGTTTAACGGATCCGTTGGCCGTTCTAAGGTTCTAAGAAAACCAAAGAGAAAACTGATCTAAACTAACTAATCTAACTATAACTAAACAAACTAAACTAAAACTAAATAAAACAAACTAACTAAAACTAAATAAACACAAACTAAATATAAACTACTCTAACTATTCTATATACAAACTACTAATTACTATTACACTAACTCTAACAATTAACTATCTAATTACTAATTGAATTACAACTTATTCACAAATGTACATTATCTACAATTTGCAGATTTGAATAAAACCTGTAAAACTCATTTGCAATCTGTCCTACGACAGAGAAAGATATTTCTAAACAAGAAATAAAACTTACTGAAATTAAACAATCTAATATACTAAACACACATATATATCTAGCTAAACTACTAATAATATACTAAACAAACATATGACTATCTGACCTGGAAACGCTCCAAATTTGTCATGTGTATGATGACTTCGAAGCTCGTCGGAGGAAGGAAACTCGCACTGGATAATCCAGAAGCTTTTCGTAAACGATAGGCTGCAATGCTCTTTGAGTTGTTTACAGGACAAACAAGACATAAAAAATCATAACAATTATATGATTTATAAATCTCTGCAATAAGGGAAACCTGTTAAGCAAAAACTTATACTTAATAATTCAACTTATGAAGAAGAGAAATCTGTCATTCACAAACTGAATCGAGCAACTGCTATGTTCTTTAAGTGCTGGAAGAAATCAGATATGGATTATATGATTAAATCATATCATTTACACAAGATTAAGATAGCTAAAGTAGTCATTAACCAAATGCAAATAGATACACATAAACATGAAACAAAATATTGATATAATGAAAAGCTAAAGTTGTAGAAGAATATCAAATTTTGTCTCAGTCTGTATTAAAATTCCATATCCTTGTTCTCCCATGAATCAGGATCATGTTATTACAAAAATAATAAGTATATATAAGTCTTTCCACAGGGTAAAACCTCCCTGTGGATAAGATCAAACTGTTTACATAATCTAGGAAGATATTCCCAAAATCAACTAAACTAGGAAACTAAAATGATATCAGAATATTTCAAATATCCCCTAACTGCTCATCAAATCCAGTGCAATTTCGAATTGACCTGTAATGGACCAAAAATAACAAGTTAGAGAGATATCTTATGAGCAAAACAATAAAAATCTGACTCTACAGACTTAGCTACAGAATCATCTGATTCTGTAGCTAGTCTAAAGTAACATACATGATCAGAATTGAAATCAAATCAAATATTTTAAAAGAATTAAATCCAATTATCTTCCAATGATTACTTGAAAACGAATCAAAATGATTTTATCATTCATCATTAAACAATATCAAATGATTCAATCGAAAACAAAGATAGGGATACTCTGTTCTTCTGTTACCACAAAATCGGGTAAATGAGTAAAAAACGAACAACAATAAGATTGTTTCACATCCAATTGAAAAACATATCATATGTGATTGTTAAACAACGGATACAATCCGATCCACAAAATCACTTTCCACTTGTTATAGTTATAACGATATATCAACAAGATTCAAGTCATTTAATTGAATGAAAAGATAGGAAGGTTGTTTCGATCATGGGTAAATGAAATCATACGTAACAACATCAACCAAACAAAATTTGTCATAGATTTCGATCATTGATTCTTGCACAGTCAACAGACAGGATTGATTAATAGTGATCACAACCATAATAGAATCGACAGAAGTAATAATTTCAAACTGGGTGAACAATCTTGATTGGTATTGAATGAAATCATTAATTCCAAACGAATCATGACAGAGTTTAATATAGAAATAAATCGTGAATCCAATCTCGTTTTACAAATCAAATTCAAACAGAATATTCATTGCAATACGAATCCAACTGATAACATGGTCGAGCTAACAATAAACCAATGCGAATTAACCGGCTGGGTTTTTAGCATAATCGTTATGAATCGAATCTATTTTATGATTTGAGCGCGTTTGTACAGGCTTGAAATAAAAAGCATTGTTTCCGAAGAAACAGAGTCACATTGGAAATGATCTGAATTGTATTCCTGTTGCTCGAAAGTCATGTGGAACATAAAACCGTAACGATTAAAAATATCAAAATTGTTGCCAATCATAGCGTATGCATTATAAAGAAATCAAAACGAAATGCGATTGTGTTCTAAATTGGATATGGGAAACACTTCCTGTCTTGAATAGATTCAAACAAATTTGATTGACAACAGAGCATCCATTTTAACTCAATCAAACAAATCAAATCCACACCAAGATCAATCAAATCGATGAAAATCCAATGGAAGCTAAACTGGGAAAACAAACTTCCATTTAGTCAAAGCAAATCTATGTATAGAATGCATACAATGTAACAGAGCCAATCAATGCTGTAAACAGAGTTGTTTAAAACCGAATTCAAATCGTTATATAAAACTGGACTATTTACAAAAAACAATTGATATCGAACATACCTGTGTGATGACGAGGCTGCTCAATTATGCCAACTCAGAATTCACGACAGCTGTGGCTGATTCCACATTTTTAAACAAGATGGAGCCTGTCGTTCTTTGTTTCTTATCAGTGACTTGTAGCTTAGCCTTTTGACTGGTAAGCAGTGCAACCTGGTCCTCCAAAGATTGAATCTTTGACTGGAGAATCAACACATCATTATAATACCTCTCTAACCATGCATTGCATTGATCACAGGGTGACACTGTAGATTTAGACAGAGCAGGGGAGGGTTTGGATAAATGACCGGGGGATTCACAAGGCAACTTAATGCCTGGGTAGTTAGGGTTGTCCTGTAGGCAGGGGGGTAGGTTTGACACAAAGTCATACGAGGGTTCGGCACACAAACCTTGCGAATAGGGGTATTCGCTAGCCAAGAAACACTCCACTTCCGAGTCAGAGTCCTCACTCAACCCGATAGGGTTTGGCTCGACGGGAGGTTTTGGATTATTTCTTGCCATCCGCAAAATTAAACGTGCATTCTTCTTCCCTTTGGCATTTGCAGTGAGATTTTCTTTGTTCTTTTTTCCCATAGGCTTAATAGTCTCAACACTCTTAGTCACAGTGTGGGGTGAGTCGGTAGGAAGGTCGGCCAAGGGTTTAGGTAGGAGGACATTGTAGGGTACTGGGGGTACAACCTTGACCTCGCTCACCACAGGTTTGTCAACCTGTGTAGAGTTCGAATCCTCGAAATCATTCCGAGCAATGAAATGGCTCCAACAATCTTCGTGTAGACTCAAATGACAAACAACAATAAGCCTAACCAGCCCATAATGAAAAAGGCTACTATCAGCCTGATTTCTTTTGTACTTCTTTGACATTTTAAACAGGCTTCTATGCAAATAATAGGGCATATTGAGTTGATAACCCATAAAAACCATAAGAAAATGAAGGTGGTGTAAGAACACAAACCCATACCAACCTTCACAGGTGATAAACTGTTTTATTATCATCAATAAATCATGTCAACGCTGTTTAAGCATAATTACTGGCAAACCTTTATCACAGGAGGTGATTTTACGCGACTGGAAGAGAAGTGTCCAAGGGACCTCCTCTACTTTGCAATTCTTGGACCATCGTTGTCCAGTGACAGGCAAACCTGTACCAAGACTGATAAACTGTTCATCAATTTCCAATTGAATATCGCCGACCTTGGCTCGACAACCATCAAAGGTAAAAGAAAATTGTCGAGCTACGCAGAGGTTAAAACCCTCAAATTTTTGTATAAATGGAAGCCACCCATTTTCCTTGAGGTCACTGTGGGCACTGTCAAACATCAACAGAGTTTGGCTCCCATTGGGTTTAGCTCAGACGACTAGGGCCATGGTGCGAGCACATGGTAAGGGTTTGGTTCGAATTCACCAACGCATAGGAGTGGAGCTATTCGGTCTAACAATAATGAATGATCAAAGGGGGAAATCATTAATGTGCGCATGCGAGGGTGGTGGAGTTATTCACCACCATGCACAATAGTTATGGTAAAGTACAACTGGCGAATTCTACATCTGTTCAAACAATCATAGCACAGTTCAAAAACCATATCGTTTGGCCAACCAAAGAATCAAACGGTGAGTGTTATGCCAACGCACCAAATCAACTATAGTTTTAAAACCATAGACATTCAAGTGAAACCAAACTCAAATGTTAACCATGCGCCATTGTATAAATCAAAAGTTTTAAACCATTGTGCCAATCGATACTCATAAAATTTACAAGCCAAGAGCCATAAAAAGATTATCATAAGGATCACATCATATATAAAAACAAAATAAATCATGACCCTTATGCAATTCAATGACTAGGCAGGTCGCAAAAAATATAAATCTATATGCTCAATGCCTCACAAACTTAATAAAATCAAGTCATGCAATCAATATAAGAATGTCCAAATAGGCATAGTTCAAAAATCCTTTTAGCCACATAACGATAAACCAAAGGTAAGTGCCATAGAAAATATCGATAAAAAGATGACGACAGTTCAAATAGTAATCAAAATGTGACCTCGAAAGGAGAAGTTTTCACGCTTACAGTCGTGAAAACTTAATGGAAACAAATTTGCAAGTGTCGCAAGAAATGAAAATATCGTCTATTTGAAGTTCGGAAGACATAGGTGTAGGAAGCTTATAGGACAATAAAAAAAATTGAATTGGCTGCCAACATGCCTCTAGGGTTTCGATGAGGCGATTTTTTTGTTTCAGCTGGTTTTTTAAAAGCCCGACTGAAAATTGATTCACCGTGGCATATGCTGCTAATGTCCTTGCTATTTCAGTCATGAATTGTTCATTCCTCTTGTCTTTCCCATCAGTTATAACTTTGTATTTCTTGGCAGTTGATTCCCCTTCCTGGTAGAATTCTCTCTTTACCACTGCCTTTCTCTTTTTATCGAAGAATAACTCATTCGAAGGGAGCTCTTCCACCCTTATAGGCCTCAACTCTTCATTGAAGATCCACCCTGCGTCAATATTTCCCTGAGTTGACTACAACAGAGTAACTGATGTGATAGGTTATTCGATTTGCTTCGCTGATTGTCCCAGAGTAGTAACCAGACTCTGCTTCTTCGACGGGTCGGGAGTCTTTATCTCTGCTTTCAGACTCTTAGTTTTCTCTCCCTCATCCTGGTGTTTTTCTTGACTGGGATTCACATCCTTAGAGATTTCGACATCTTTTTGTTTCACCTCCGTTGTACTCAGATTCTCACCTCGTAATACATGCATCTATGTTCTTGGAATTTCAGAACATCGACGCTTTCTTCAGGTGCCAATGTTTGGATCTGAGCTAAAATATCGGCATAAGATATTGCACCTCGGAAAATGTCATCCGAGGGTGAATTTTCGTGCTCAAATCTCTTGAGTCCGCAACTGGCAAAATGATTACTCACGACCCTTTGCGGATCGTGCTTCTTGAACTCAATAAGGACCAAATTTAGGTCTTCTAGGGCTGTTGCCTCAGCTTTAGCATGCCCAAAATCTAATAAATAATATGAGTTTAAATGAACAGGAAAAGGTGGCCATACCGTCTTCGAGTATCCCTTCAGCTCCTTCCTGATGCCATCGATTACTGTTTGTCTAGCAACCTCACGACAAGCTAGTTTGTTGGGAATGAATAATGGCAATGCATGCAGGGGAATAGAAGCCCCGAAAAATTTGAGATATGAGAATTCAGATTCTACATACCAGTCAGCTATGCTGTTCAAATTCATCACTATATTGTCTGAGATCCTGGGTGGCGGGTGACCGAAAATAGTGACATGCAGAGGCAGCATCACCCGGTTGAAGATTTCATATACGAAATTTGTCGCTTTGTTTTCCCATAATTTCGAATGATAGACATGGATGGGCTCGTCCTCTGCTGGAGTCCAACTCCATCTCATTAAGGGAAATGGTGTTAAAAAACACACGGCGTCCATAATGTATGCAAACATAAAAAATGAAGAAGTCTTTCCGCTCTCTTTCTGCACCCGATACTCTGTAACCCGACTGGTCAAGCTATCAGACAACATTTTCGCCCAGTCGAAGGAACAACCTTTGACGACTCAAAATATTAGAGGTACCCATGGAAGAAAGAGATGTGAGGTGTCCTCTCTCCCGTATAATCGACATGTCATCATAGCTACATACTTGTACTGTGGTTCTAAGGAAGCTATTGAATATATACCATGACTATCTGCCATGAACTTCGCATGGTGCGAAACCCAATCTCTTATTAAGCTAGACATAGTCTTTTCATACTGCACACATTCCTTCTGTTTGAACTCGTCCAAGAATTCGACACCATATGTAAGGTCGGACGTTGTGGGAAACTTGTACATGGCTTGCACGTGTTCGGGTCTAAAAGTCCCGATGGTGACCTTCTACTCATTCACGATGGTTTTGGTTGGTATGTCCACATGGTCTAATGCTCATCGGACCATATCATAGTAGGGGAGCAATCGTGGCCTGGCCACTACTTTATGCATTCCTGATTGAATGGCGATCTTATACTTGGTGGTTATGTCATCTTTTTCATTGTCGCTAGAATCATTGGAATAATCCACCAATTCGGCCTCCAGAACATCAGAAACGAATGACCAGTTCAGGACAGAGTCGACACTTCAAGGTGAAGTATCAACAACGTTGTTCAAACCTTGTCCCGAAACCTCGACGCTGGCTTTGGATTCTTTTCGCAGGGCCATGACGGGAGATCCTGCTTTGGCTCTTCTGCGATAAAAGTAAGTATACATACAGAAGTTAGCTCGCTGAGAAAATGTGCTCTGTGTAATATGGAAATGAATTTGTTATAATGAATAACAACTCTATATATATTCAAAAACTCGGTACTTTTAGAACAGATCTATCAAATCATGTTTAGAAATAAATTTAACAATAAAAACCCAATATTTATTCGTCGATTCGCCTTATTTCATAATTAATTCCATAAATTTTGGCGGTTTGAAATGTCAGTTGGTGTATGGGAGAAATAAGGCTACCTCGTAAATCATGCAAGCATAAAAACATGGGATATATTGATTTAGCTTCATTAATCCGGTTTTACCAACATTAATTAATCTTTCGGTACTCATTGTACCGAGATTTTTTCTTTAACTCTTTGAACCTCTAACCTCCGAATTTGCGATGATTGATTTTGGTTAATAAAAACATAATTGTGATTAGGCGCTTAATTACTTACGTAATTATTTATATTCTCCATATCACAACTCAGAGCTTCGAAGGTAAGTTTCCGGTAAGTTTGCATGCCGAGCTGTGAAACCATGAGATCGCGATAATACGTTTTAATTAAAAGGGAAGATAAACTCAAATTAAGTGATTAATTAATTATGTTCATATCGTTATTCGCCATATCGTGACTCGGAGCTTCGAAGGTAAGTTTCCGGGAAGTTTGCATACCGAGTTGCGAAACCGTGAGATCGCGATAATACGTTTTAATTAAAAGGGAAGATAAACTCGGATTAAGTGATTAATTAATTATGTTCATATCGTTATTGTGATTTCATGAGTCGAGGCTTAGACAGTGTAAATTTTTAAAGAGAAAACACTGAGTGGCGAATTGCCGACAAAAATTTACCATGGCTTAGCTTTTACCTTTAACCTTGACACGGGTTACTAAAATAAAGACTTCGTGGTTTCGGCTATCGGGGTTACGACAATAAACTTTTGGATTTAGTGAACACCGAGGCATGAAAACCCAATGATGTTTAATCATGATTTAGGAAAACTTTACTCCCATTACTGACCTGGGTGAAATTTTAAAGCGATTTCGCCATTTCGTTGCTTGGGACTCGTGAACTACGTGATCTATGTCATCCAACATGTGAAATCCCGAGGCAAAACAAAAAAGGGAAAACTTTTTGCTGAAAAGTAGGACTCGCATCGAGAGTACAATAATCATTGCTTCTTGTGTGATAATACTTCAAAGTTTTTGAAACCACAGACGGAAAATACGAAAACCATCTTTCGATTTCGAGCATTAAGACATGAAATTTGTGACGGGCTAGAAAAAAAAAGGCGGCTCCAACAACAGGTAGAACTCGCCTTCTACAAAGGCACCCACAAGTTACATTTTTTCATCCTTGGCCCTCACTGCACCCACATGTTTAGACATCCCTTGACCACATCACCCACTTACATGTCTTGGATGAGGTGTCTTCCAGGAACTTTCCTTATTCCATGGACACTAGCCCAAAAGGATGCCTTGTTCTTTTATCCAGACTTGTATTGTAGGCTTGTGTAACGTCTTTGAGCTATTAATTGATGTATTAGGGATTTTATGCACATGTTTAATAATATTGATGGTGAGATGTGATTAACATTGCTATGATCCCTATGACTGATGAGCCCATGAAGGGCGTAGCTTTTGATGTGCAGGACCATGCTCGACAGACAAGTACCAATTTGGACTGGTACACATGTGGAGATGATCAGTTTGGACCTCCATGGGACTGAATATCCCATCAGGTGGATGATGAGATCCCATCAAGGGGTAGGGACAGGATAGAGATGGATCAAGGGCTTTGCACCAGAGAAGAAGAGGATGTTCCACCAAAGGCACTTTGGTCGAGCTTGACCTAGGGGGATTGCCCCTCTTTCAGTGGAATGTTGGCCTTGGGAGGCCTGGGAGGTCACCCTTGATGACCATGATGTCATCTAGCCTATTGGAAGTCTTGGGAGGAAGTCTCGGCATTATTGGCATGTGTGGAATGATTGAGAGCCTAAGGAGGGCTAACGTTTTGCTCCAGGATTCCCCATTTTCTCTAAAATGGGCTAACGTCTCCTTTGGAGGGGATTCATGTCTCTTTTGAGCTTGATTATGTTTTTAATTTGTCAATTTAATGTAAAACAATATGATTTTAGTATTTTGGTCTTGTCGGCCTTTTTACATGACCTAAAATGTAAAATTAGGTCATGGAATGGTATAAATGAAGGATTTTCAACTTCATTTTAAGACAAATCACTCACTCCATAAGGAGGTATGAAATTTGTGCCCTATCTTGGGTTATTGGATGATTTAGTGATGCACACTTGTTGAAGGAGGACTATTTTGGCATATTTTGTCTTTTCTCTTAATGGAAGGTGTTACAACTAGGGTTTGCATTGCTTCTTCTTGGTGAATTGTAAGTATGTTTTTTCAAAACTTCTTGAATGAAAGGTTGTAGTTTAATTTCTTGCATATGTTTATGATTTTTCTAAACAAACCCTAGCTGACAAGAACACAAGTAGTGTTGATACTGAGAGGGGGGTGAATCAGTATTAAGTACAATTTTAAAAAAAATTTCCAACTTATACTTAAACCATTCAATTATATCCAATGAGAAATGAACAATAGTATAAGAGTTACACCAATACACCACAATACACCATGCACAATATATATGAGAAATAATCAATAGTTTTTATTCAAGGGAAGTAATGACTTCCAAAGGTAGCTACAGCTTCCAAAATGTAAAGGGAGGGATAAAACTCCAAGAGGAAGATACAATCCTCCAATATAAAGAGAGATCTGAAC
>ML778298.1:132050-156649 GCA_009831015.1 Picea engelmannii | reverse complement strand
AACACATCACCAAAAGACTTCATCCTCCCTTGAAATCCGGCCTTCTTTTACTTCTTCTTCTCTCTGAAATTAGACTTGTATCAAATGAATGTATAATGATGTTTATTTATACCATTTATGTCACTTCCTTTTAACATTAGGGCGGACCTAACACTTTCTTATTTTGTAATTCTTTTCTTTAATTGTCTTAAGGGCCTACATGTACAATTCACTTTGTCATCTTCAAAAATTCATTTCTCCTCAACCATGAGGATCCACGTGACGTGCCACATACCACCGGAAAGAGAATGATGTATACTATCCATCCATGGGTGTTGTATATACATGTGCATTTTCCTTCATGTCCAAATAACTTCATCAATCTTGTGGTCCAAAACCCATGACTAGGGTTGACATCAATGACAACAACCAATCTTCCAACAAGTAGGTCCTTGTCTCATGTCCCCATTGATATAAAGTTTTCAGCCATTTGAAGAAGGAGAGAGCCTAGCCATTTCTACACTCCCATCCCCTCTTCATTTATTGCTAGTCGTACTTCTTGTAAGGTAAGAAGATAGATATGCCTTAAGCCTAGGTCTACTACACTTAGGGCCAATTTTCTTTAAGGTTTGTTCAAAATCTCTTGTTGTAGCAACATCTTGCTTCATCAAAACCTCTAGTCTTGGTTTTATGTGTCATCTTTCAGCTAGCCATTTTTTCCATTGAGTTAAGCAAGGAGGAGAGAGCACCAAGGCCTAGTTTACCTACACCAAGGTGAGCCTCTCTCCCCTAGGGTTTTGACTTTGGGGCCTTAATCTAGAAACACTCCAAATCCTCTCCCTCTAGTCCTTGACCTACTTACCTTTCCCTCCTTTAGCTCTTACGTATTCCACTATTTGACTCCATTAACCCTAAGGCACTGATCTAAAGAAACCTCATGCTCCGGAGTGACCTTTATCACAAACAACTCTCAACACTTTGAATCAAACCCTAACCTAACTAACCCTAGCTTAGAACTAACCTTCTAACCCTTTATGTTGATGTCATCCCCTGTTATTAACACCATTGTGAAGCTAACGTTTCTCTTATAAGCAATTGAATGGTGGTTCAAAGGCATTAATTGAATGAAGTGTTGACTGTTACACTTGAATGCCACATTTTTCTTAGCATTTATTGAAGAAGTGACATTATATATCATTGTTATTTTATAAACATTGACTTCGTCAATATTTATTATCTAATTGCTTATATGTGCATCAGATAGTCGTTGATTTATATGATGTACTAACCAAGTGAGCAAGCTTGCATATATGAGTTTCTTGTTACTTTGTCTCAAGCAGGTGTATCTCTCTTTTTGGTTGTACTTTATTATTGGTTGTTAGCCGAACTATCTTCTCAGTGGTGACTTGTGAGGGGGAAAACTATTGTTCAATTGTTTTTTTTTTTCCTGTGGTTAGGTTCCGATTTTCAAGTAGAAGGGAACTGCTTGGCCAACTCGTCTTTTAAGGTGTGTTGATTTCAGGTATGTCCTTTTTTTTCCATTCATGAGTCTTCTCTGGTTATGAAATGGATATTGGCTTAGGTGTATTGGTTTGTGCTTTCCTTAAGTATTGCAACTGTGTAAAATTGTGATTTTGGAATGAAGCCTTGATGGTTTTCTCTGCATTAATGTTTGGAGTCATAGTGTTATTGGTCACCCTAAGTGTTAACAACCATAAAGGCTCTCTTCCATCCTTGTTGGTTTGGTTGGAGGTTTTTGTTTAGTTTTGGGTGGCTGGTTGTCCCCATACATTCATATCGCTATATCCATTCTTTGGATTTTACGGGGTTTAATGGTGGGAAGCACTTGTGTCATCATGCATTGTTCACAAGGGCATTGGTTTGTTTTCACCACTAAAGGTTGCGCAGTGGGTTATTTTGTTCTTTCTCGGCCCTGTGTTCACCTCAACGTTGTGGTTGTTTTACTGGAGAGCCACGAGGGTTATTGGCCCTTGACCAAGTTTTGGGAGATACTTGGTCATGTTTGACCATTTTTGGGACTTCAATAGCCTATCGAAGATGGAGTTCTAGACGAAGTAGAGATTGTAGAATCTCGACCCACTTTTGGGTCCTTTTTGGTTTTTTGGGATAATGTAACGGGAATGGGATGTCGGCCCATGGGCTTTGACCATGTTTAGGCCTATTTTGTATGCATAAATAAGTAAGTTGGGCGATGTAAGTAGTAGATTACATCTATGTGATGGTAAATATTGCTATGTGCAAGTGATCTATGTGATTGAGTAGGCTTTGTGCATACTGTTGAACTTGTAGTGTTAAGTGCAAGTGTTTGTAAGAGACTGGGTGCTCAGATACTCGGGGAAGGAGGATCTAGCGAGGTGCAAAAACCTCCTGTCCTATGCAGAGTAAGGTTTTGATGGATTTTTGCTTGTAACCTGTTTGACTGAGGACAATAAAGAAGAAGAGTTGGTGGACGTAGCCCTAGGGTGGGGGTGAACCATGTAAATGTTGATTGTTATGCTTTGTGCTTCGACTTGATGTCTTTATCCCTTCTTCTGCTAAGTTCTTGGACATGTTTAGATATATCTGCCTATGCTTTGTGCTTATTAGACATATATTAATGTGATTAGTGCCGATCTACCAGATCTGATCTATTTTACTATGGCTAAATGATGAAATACCTTAGACCTAAGTGAATGCTACAATGCTCTATGCTAGCTGCGAAGTAGAGTAATGGTTGAATATTGATAATCTATCGGTGCTAAGTGCTATGTAAACAATATAATCACAGATATGTGTCCTAGCTAAGGTTGTAGACACTTGTGTCCTATAATGACCTCTGTCTCTACCTCGGGTGAGACTTCATCTGCTTCGCAGGTGTTGTCAAAAGGGCCAATAGTTAGGGCTTTGTTGGTGCACTCTTGAGCATTGAACCCATGTTCTTCCCCTGTGCCAACAAATGGTTTTGTTGCTGGGACATGAAACTGTGATTGCTGGGAACTAAGAAAGAAGAGGCTTGTGCAAAAGAAAGCTCTGTGCGTAGAGTTGTTCCCTAGTGCCCAGTATTCTACTTGATCTATAAAGCTTTGTGCTAAAGAAAGAAGGTTAGATTTGAAAGAAAGAAGGTTGGATATGAAAGAAAGAAGCAAGATCTGGAAGCTTTGTGCTAAAGAAAGAAGGTCGGATCTATAGAGAAGAAGCATAATCTGAAATCTTTGTGCTCCAACAGAAAGGTAAAAGTGAGAAGTTTTGATTGAAAAAGGTAAGATTTGTAAGCTTTATGCTCTGATAAAGGTAAGAATAGTTAATTAAGTCTTACATCTGAAAGACTTGTGCTCTATAAAAGTAAGATAGGTGGAAATTTTTGTTTCTAGAGTATGGATCTAGGTATATCTGATAGGTTTTGTCCTAGTTTGAAAGCTAGGGTGTTAATAGACGAAAGAAGGTTTGATATGAATAGATCTGATAAGAATAATGAAAGATATGTTATACCTATGCATAGAAAGAATGTTTGGACTAACAGATGGATGAAGGATCCTAGAAAGAATTTTTTGCAAGTTAACTCCTATGATCCTAGTGTGCATTATAAAGGGATCTAGGGATCATTTAAAAGAAAGAGAGGATTGACCCTCTGTTACAGTTGCAGAAGAACAGGACATCTTGCTAAGGAATGCCCTGGAAGAAGACTTAGTTGTCTTTGTTGTAAAGCTATGGACCATAAAGTGTTGGATTGCGCTACAATGATCATTAAGCTTGAAGGAATGAATTTGAATCAAGAAAACCCTAAGGTAGATCTAGAAAAGGCAGAACCCCAACAAGAATCAGAGAAAGTATTGATACAAATGAAAGAGACCCTGAATGACCACCGACATGTCAGATTATCAGAGATGTTCAAATAAAAAGAATGCATTGAATCAAGAATAAGGGACTTCGACATTGACTGTGTTCTTGATGAAGAGACACAAGTGAATATTATGCGAGAAAGAACTTGGGAAGCTATAGGGAAGCCTACTATGATCCCTTCATTAGGAGGAATAGGAATATTCAAAGGGAAGCTGGTAAGTTTATGTGGGAGGCTTGCTCAGATATCTATGACTGTCAATGGAACTTTGACAAAGGAAGATTTTGAGATCATCAAATGTATTGAAGATAACACCCCGTTTACCATGTTACTAGGGAAACCTTGGATTGAAAGAGATCGAGCGAGAGGAAAATAAATAGAAGAAGCCTTGGAATAGAAAAAGCAAGAGTTAAAAGATTTCATGACCATAAGGATCGCTCAATTGATTAAAGAACAGGAGAACAAATCAAAGCTATTTGACCCTAGAGACTCCGATGTCGAAGTTGCAAGACCACTAGAATACCCTCAGAAGACTAAAGTAGTTACTCCAGAAGCAGAAGAAATGTTAACCCTGAAATATTCTCAATAATGCGTAGTAACCATATCTAAAGAAGATAACAATCAGGATGGAAAGAAGAATACTTAGATGAAGCTCACTTGAAAGAAGGCTAGGAAGCTAAGTAAGAAGAGGGATAAGATTGAAAAATTATATAAGGTTTTAGATGGAGCCTCGCAGAAGGAAAATTTGCAGAATGTGAACTTCATCGAGATATTAGAACAATGACATAGGTCACTTCGCTGTGGCGAAGCAATATAGCCATTGGGGATGATATATCAGTTCGACTGATTCTCTGAATGACTGGAAAAACATTTATGGCTCGACACCTGACCGTTGGACCATGCCATAATGGACAAAACAAGAGTTAACGAAGCCTCATACTCATTGCACGCAATTCGTTGTTGAGTTTCCTATTTATCCCATTGCACCATGCACGAAGAACACTTTTTCCAAATCGAGAATTTGAGCTCACAACCTTGGTTAAGATTGTCCAGTGATCATTATGCCCTTACTTTCCATCTTATTGCTGTGTCTACATTACTTCGTGAACCCGATATTATTAACCCCAAGTGCATATGTCTGAGGAGCTTAGTGCACTTGAAGAATCTGTGAAGGAAGTACTTGTTGATCTCAGGACCGATAAAGTCATGTCGGAAAGAAGGATGTCTGCACGTGTGCAAGCATCATCGATAGGAGGAGTCCAAGCTTCTCCATCGACTACTCGTAGAGTAGGAAATTCCAGAATCACGACAGAGATGAGAACGAAGCATAGAGATGACCTCATGAATGCTAAGTTGATTCCAAGCATCTTACCTGCGTGTATACCTCCTCTGAGCGGCGCAGTGAATAGAGATAGCGTGACTAGATATTTTTACTATGCCTTGGTCACTGCGTACCTCCCAAAAGGGATATGCGCTTGTTACCCATGATTTTGGTAATCATGATGATGTATTGATGATGGTGTACTCAGGCTCTTCCTAAGAACTTTCTGCTAAGAAAAGGTTATTTTCATCTCTTCCAGAAAACTCATTTTTGAAGACTGTTCACAGGCTGCTAGTATATTTTCCTGCGAGAATGCATGATTCTCGCAGGCTACCTTAAGCCAGGGTGCGAGAAGTTCTCACTGTGTTGAACTACTAGGGTGTGAACTCTTTCTAAAGCAAGGAAAAAGATGAATTCTCGATGCTTCTAGAAGGGAATCTTCTAGAAGGATGAGATGGCATTCGAATGGTTATCCTAGTACTGGATTCCCTGATATTTTGGGATCATTCTTATCCAAGTAACTAATTAATTCTCTCTTATATATTGAGTGAATTCTAATGGAAAAGGTTAAGCAAGATTCATTGGAGAATTGGTGAAAGAATTGTGTGAAGGACTGAAGCTACAACAACTTGGAGACTCTAGCAAGTTTATCCAAAGGGTTTATCTTCTTCATGCAAGTGAGAAAGTGTGTGTGTCAGAGCCAAGGGCCATCAAAAGGAATTTTTCGACATCAAGGCTTGGGTTGTAATATTTACTTTCCATTAATATAATACAGTAGCATGTCCCTTTCCCATAAAGCTAATTCCACTTTATTGTATAATTCCTTGATCATATACATAGATTGACTGTTGAATAGATTGTGCTTTATTCACTTTGGTTGGTTTGTGTTGTCTTGGTCTTGGCTGCATAAGAGAACTGGAGTGAAGCGGGAGCAAAAAATACCATAGGAAGCGAACATAAGGTATGTTCTTTGTTCTTGCCTCCTATTTAATTCAATGGTCAAAATCTAGGGAAAGAGTCGTGTTCTGTCTTGCTTTGTTCTAGATCCAGGTGGATCTAGGGAGATCGGTTAGTGTCCGCACCTACGGATTTATCCAATAACAAAATTGGCGACTCCACTGGGGATCCTCTCACAATGCTAAGTCTGAATATCCTCAAAAATCCAACTCGGCATAAGCGTAGTCATTAACCATCAACATCTGGGTTTGAAGCCAGTCAAAGAAAGTATCATCGTACTTGATGATCGATCCTGCTACGTGCCGGGCCATGAGCGAACACCATCTCAACATCCTTGGATCCATGGAACCCAGTATGTTCCACTCAACCTGTAGTCTCAGTACGAGAACCCTCTCAAGGAAGAATGACACCAACAAAGATCCATACCCGAATTGCTTCAGGTTACCACGTCTGCATTTAGTCAATTGCTTTTTGATATTGTGAAGCACAACATCTTCCCAGTTGAACACCCGAGGCTCGGTGCACTCAATAACATATTGGAAGTAACTCTGTAACGCCATGTGAGGAGAAAAACTCCCATCCATCCGAGCTATGGTGAATAGGATAGTACAGAGGGTCAAATATCGTACCCCCCAAATAAATACTTTTCCTTTCTTTCTCTCAACCTCAAGAACACAGTGTATATGGCAATACTCACTCATCTGTAGCCCACCACCTCTTCTACCAGTCAGGCTAACATAGTACCCACACCGGGACAATCCAGTCAAAAAGTAAATGTCCTCAATGTCTAAGGACAGTGTGTGGCCCCCCACATGAAATACCTGTTGATCAGGGTCCCACATACACACCAGGTACTCTAACAACTTGACTTGGGCCCTCATGCCCGGGATGTGAAAGTACTTCAAGAGCCCACAGTCTCTCAAAGCAGCTATAGTAGGAGGATGATTTTTTTCCATTTCATTGTCTTCTTCATGTTCTCTTTCACGCCATTCAAGCACCATGTTGATGGCCAATTATTTGCATAAGAGACACAACAAGAAGATTAGCAACTATTTTCATGAATCCATTCTTTTTCATTGGATAAATTTTAAAAACTTTTTTGAGCCTTGCGGTTCTCGCAGGTGCCCTGTGTACACAGTGTGAGAACCTCACAGGTGGCCTTAAGCCCACCTGTGAGAATGCATCATTCTTGCAGGCCCTGTATAGCCTGCCTGCGAGAATGGAAGCACGCATGTAGGGCTTGGAAAATCAACTTAAAAATGAAAATTTAACCAATGAAATTACAAAATTAAACCAATAAAGTGTTAAGGATGAAGACCTTACCTAACTGTCGCATACGGCTTGCTGAATGGTCTCTCATAGATCCTACAATCTGATGCCAAACTTGGAGGGTAAAAAACATTTTTTTGAGCTCAATAGTGGAAATGTAAAAATGATGTGGTAAAAAGAGTATTTACTCCTTTTATTTACTTTTACTATATCATTTTGGTTTTTATGATTATTTATCGATTAAACACTAATCCCTAATGTCATTTTTGAGTATAACTTTTGCAGGTGTGATGATGATCAAGTATCGGGATATGGACATAGTTTTTCTTTTTTCATCATGTGTTTTGATTGTTTTTTATGGTTTTTACATAAAACCTCGAGCGTCGTTTTTGTCCGTTCTTGCGCTCGTAAATACATGAGAACATGATCGAGTGTACTTTTATCACTTTTTCGGGATCAACAAGGTTATACGAAAAAGGAACCCCCCTGGAGTCCTCTTTAAGCTCTTTTCAAACTCTCTAAACATGAAAAGATCGCCGAGCGACCTTGCTATTTTCACACTCGATAAAGTATTTGAAGTAAGCATCTGGTGAGCGATAATTTATCTCTTTTTCAGTCTCATCAAGACTAGTTTACGAAAAAGGAACTGAGAGAGTTCTCTTTTAAGTGTTTTTCCAAACTCTATAATCTTGAAAAACCTTCGAGTTTTCTAGCTTTGGACTCATTAAACAAACATTGCCAGACCCGTGATGGGACCAAACCACTCCTTCTTAGGGTTCATTAAAAATACTCTGAGGGACTCGTCCGAAGGATGATATTACATCAACAAGCATATGTTATCCTCCTCAAGCTTGCATAAAAATAAAGAGGTACTCACCAGAAATGGTGGGGGAAAATTTGGGAAAGGGATATGTTTTCATCTTCGTATTAATTGGCAGTAAGTGTCGCTCTTGAACATGATACCCCCTATTCATCATTTTAAGCCGGTTTGGGAAATCCATTTGTCTCTCATTCGATTTGCTACAAGGTCATTCCCTGTGTCGTCTTTGAGTCAATGCTGCCAAATCATTGGTCATGTCATTCATATGTTCAAGAGAAGTCCATCTGAAACCTATATTGAGTCGGCCATCTGCAGTTGTCCATTCTTTTCGTGTCAGCCTTCCCTGTGTCTGGTCCAATTTGAAAAATGCTCTATTTCACCTTCAAAATCTGTTACTCATTTTGTTTCATTGATGGGGGATACATCAAGGCCCTCCTATGACGAGTTTTGTTTCGTCGAATTCATCTCATTATCCGAAATCAAGACTCAAAAATTATTTGGTACCTTGGAGCTTGCATGCCTCAATGGCAGGTTTCCTCGCTTTCGACAGCGGGTTTACATCATTGACCCCTGATCGAAAGATTCCATCGGATGTTCAACTTCAACTAATTTATTCACACTCTATGGATTGTACTAGGGTACCTTGGGAGTCATTGAAATCAATGGTGATTTCCCTCACACTTGTTAACGGTTTCATCAATGACTAGTAATCAAGTGGTTTCTGCCATGTTCGACTTCAACACATGTAATCACATGGTTAGATTCATACTTTCTACAACGAGATTGAAGACCCTGGATATCATCTCTTTTGTCCAGGTTGCGATGGAGTATGTATAATCTGTGACACATAGATCCACTCTGTATGTCTCATGGCTATGTTGTCTTGATTTGAAATTTCTCGCATAGATCCACAATGTATTCTGGTGGCTATGCTATATTTTGAAAGCATGGATCCACAGTGTATGATTGGTGGCCATGACCCATGTCTATAATGTCATCAGTTTGTGATCTGAGTATGGGAATTCCTACCTCAGAATTGATATATATGATATTCTGCAGATGCTTGGTTGTTCGTAGGTTTCCGATTAGGTCTTCTCCTGGTTCCCGACACACACATGCAGCTTACAAAGTCTATCGCCTGTCACTGGTTCCAACCTCATACTTTGGGGGGCATTCTATTACCCATGATTTTGGTCATCATGATGATGGTGTACTCAGGCTCTTCATAAGAACTTTCTCCTGAGAAAAGATTATTTTCATCTCTTCCAGAAAGCTCATTTTTGAAGATTGTTCGCAGGCTGCTAGTATATTTGCCTGCTAGAATGCATGATTCTCATAGGCTACCTTAAGCCAGGGTGCAAGAAGTTTTCACTGTGTTGACTGCTAGGGTGCGAAATCTTTCTAAAGCAAGGAAAAATATGAATTCTCGATGCTTCTAGAAGGATGAGATGGCATTCGAATGGTTATCCTAGTACTGGATTCCCTAATATTTTGGGATCATTCTTATCCAAGTAACTAATTCATTCTCTCTTATATATCGAGTGAATTCTCATGGAAAAGGTTAAGCAAGATTCATTGGAGAATTGGTGAAAGAATTGTGTGAAGGACTGAAGCTACAACATCTTGGAGAGTCCAACAAGTTTATCCAAAGGGTTGATCTTCTTCATGCAAGTGAGCAAGTGTGTGTGTCGGAGCCAAGGGCCATCGAAAGGAAGTTTGTGACATCAAGGCTCAGGTTGTAATCTTTACTTTCCATTAATATAATACAGTAGCATGTCCCTTTCCCATAAAGCTAATTCCACTTTATTGTATAATTCCTTGATCATATACATAGATTGACTGTTGAATAGATTGTGCTTTCTTCACTTTGGTTGGTTTGTGTTGTCTTGGTCTTGGCTGCACAAGAGCACTGGAGCGAAGCGGGAGCAACAAAGACCATAGGAAGAGATCATAAGGTATGTTCTTTGTTCTTGCCTCCTATTTAATTCAATGGTCAAAATCTAGAGAAAGAGTCATGTTCTGTCTTGCTTTGTTCTAGATCCAAGTGGATCTAGGGAGATCGGTTAGTGTCCGCACCTATGGATTTATCCAATAACAACGTTTTTCACACAGACCAGGATAAGATAAAAGCACTGAAGTTTAGTGACTTCAACCTTGGAGACCGTAAAGCTTACAGTATTCTCTCCCCGCATAAGTATCTAACCAGGACGAAAGGAAAGAATTCAAAGATTATCCCCCAGCCTTGGACCCATAACCTCGAGCAGTCTACCCTACTTAATGTTATGAATATCCCACACTTTGGACAACATCAAGAAGTGAACACATGTGTTAAGTTTTTGTTATCTTGTTACCATGGAGGATATTCATGGGAACCGATGTATCACAGTGGATCCGACCTTGATCCATCAGATCACCAGGATGAGCATGTAAGGCCCCAACCCACATGATTTTTACCCTGGAAATACCACAGACCGAGCCTTAGAAAAAAATATAAAAGAGACTTATGGCGATTTCAAGAAGGGAACACATGGCTACAAGGTAGCCTCTATTTAGAACGACGTAGTATGCCTCGCCTGTCAGCTGATTGCAGGAAATTTAGTTTGCAAGAACCGACCAACCCAAGTCACTGGATTCATAGTAGACCTCCCAAGAAAGTGTGTGGAGGGACTATAGATGAATTGAGTGCAGCACTTGGTAGACTAGTCGGAGCTCGACTGCAGAGAAGCCCAAGACCAAGGATATGAATTCCATTTCAGTTGGCTCCTGGTCCTGATTAATTTCATTGCATGGGAGATGCCGGAAGGTGCGACCTTCCTGGACATCGAGCCATTTGAACCGTTGGCTGCGAAGTTCAGTACCCTGTGGTACTTGAATGATATGAATAAATAATGGCAGTCAAATGATGTGTTTCATTCATATTATAATCAGTTGAAAGTAGATATCCAGTCTACACCACGCATCACTCCGAACACCCTCTACAGGTTTCGGCCCCTGATGAAGTTCAACACAGATATACACTTTCTCTAAATCACAGTGCGCACTGATGAGCACATGCAAAAGTTATAGTCCTATTATAGATTAACATAAAGAGATTTGGAGGAGATCACAAAGGAATGGTCGGCGTACCTCCTTGTTCTAGCTGACCCTGCAAATATATCTGATGTAGACAGTCCAAAAACTAGGCAGGATCTACCCAGACCTAGCATGCGACAAAATATCAATGAAGTGAAAGACTTAAGCAGTGCCTTGGTGAAGATTACTTCCATCACACTAGATAAAGAGGGTGATGGTGAAGAATTAGAATAATTCAAACAAAAGCGCAAAGATGAAGCGAAGATTTTGAAGAAGAGGTAGGGTTCACCTTAGAAACCTTCTTCCCGAAAGATTTCCAAATCTCTCGTGACTAAGTTGTAGACCAAACTAACCCTAGACGACTTCAACTTCATCATCACATCTCTGAATGATGCTACGATGGAGAGAGTAGAGAAGCAAGAGACTAAAGAAGAGGATATGTATAGTCAGATCAAGCTAGAGCTCCAAGGAGTGCAGTAGACATTTCTGTCGAAGCGCACAGTCTCCATTGCACCCCTATCAGTTGAAACACCAGAAGTAGGAGATGAGCCAACTCAACTCCACCAAATCGTGGATTGAGTCAGGGCTCAACTTCAAAAAGACCAATATGTAGAAGAGCAAGCCACTCAGGCTTTGACACAAGTACAGGGAGTACTTCTAGAACAACGCAGTGCTGTAGAACAAGAAAATATTGTTGTAATGTCCCCCACCTCTTAGAGAGGTAATGAGGAGACTCAATGGCCTGGGCACCCCCACTAGGTCATAGTCTCACACTGAAGGGGGGAAAAAGTCAAGAAGTTAAAAGTTATATTTTTAAGTTGAATTAAGAAAGGAAAAGGAAAGGAGTAAAAGATAACTCAACAGAAGAATAGAAGATTAACCCTGGGATTTAAACTAACTCAACATAGAATTAGAAGGAAAAGTATAAGTAAGAGGCTGGGGTGCACCTATTACTCATTCTGGTTTTGGATTAGCATTTTCTATTGCTCTTGAGAATTCAGTTTGGGGGTTTTGCTGTACAAACCCTTGTGAGAAACTCAGTGGTGAAATATCCACTCACCTTGTTCCACAGCTTGGTCTCGGGGATGAAAGACTCCTCCATACCATTCTAGTCTCTGGGCCAGTTTATCGAGGGAGGTTCGATCCATCTTATCCTGAGGGCCTAGGGCCATTCCGACAGTTGGGTTTTGTTTGCAGGGGCAAGACCATTAGTTTGAGGTATTTTCTGGAGGGTTATCATCATTATATATTTGTCTGCAGATTGGGATGTCGTGGAGCCATAGGGGATGTCCTTTGATTCAGTAAAACTCAGATCTAGAGAGATCTGCTTGAGATCTGAGCCCGAAACTTCTCCCACGGGGTTCTCATAGCCCGATCTATATTATTGGAGAGTTTCAGAGAATTTGGAGGCATCCTTCATCAGGGACGAACCAACTAGGGTTTCAGTCATCCAGTGGGGCACACCATTCAGTGAAGAATTCAGATCTATGGGGTTTGAGAGTGGATTTGGGAATTTGGACATCTGGGTTTTCCTTACAGTTGTCTGATCTATCAATTGGCATATTTCTCGGGATGATTGGACACTTTTGGTAGCAGGGAAAAATTATTCAGGCCTTCAACATTCTAGCAGGACGAGGCACTTTCTAGCTTGGAGGTTGAACATAGTGCGGCTCAGATCTGCTTGATTTAGTCTTCATTGTATATCCAGCCTTTGGAGGCTTATTTTGTATTGTCGAGAGCATTTTGTAGCAGCTCATATCTAGTTCTTGTACGACCATCTGAGGTTTATGCTAGATCGGCCATCTATTGTATTGATCTTACATTGCTCATAATAAAAAGGTCAGATCTTTGCTTGTGCTTCTACATCTTGAATATATTGTGATCTTCATGTGTTGATGAATCTTGTATGCACTTAATAACTCAATAAATTAGTAGTAGTTAGTGATTCCAAGAAAGAATTGGGCTTGGGATCATTACAGTGGTATCAGAGCCTTGATCCTCCAAACCTGTGGAGAGATCAGTGCATGAAGAAGTACAGGGGAATTGGTATGGGTCGAAGGAAGATAAACAATAGTGAAATAAAGGTAGAAATAGAAGGGTCAGGAGATGACCATGAGCCTCAGGGCTTGGATCTCTTAGTAACTAAATTTGATAAGTTCCAACAAAACATGAACCGCACAGAAAGCACATTGGTCTGACAGTTGGATGAGTATCAAGAAACCAACATAAGGGGACAGGCCGAAATATCTGAAACCTTGAAGAAAGTTGATGAGAATATACAGAAGATGAACGAGAACCAAACTAGGATAAATGACCTTCTGATGCAAGTAACCCATCGAGGCAAAGATCCTAATACGTATGGGAATAAGGAGGCTGGAGGGTCCGGTGGAACCCATGAGGAAGACAAATATAACCTGGAGAAAGCACCAGGATCCGAAGGAAGTCTTGGAGGTGGCACATTTCATGGGAAGATGGGTAGCAGGACCAATCATAGGCCATACGTGCCAGTGTTCACAGACGAACCGCTAGGCCAACACTCAGGTAGAAGAGCTAACCCAAGACCATACATGCCCACATTTACAGATGAGCAAGAGTAGCATGAACAGGTTGAAGATTTTGTGGCACAATTAGCCAAGATTACCAGGGAATACTACATCTTGGATATGAAAGTTCAAAGACAGATGTCCCTAGACCAGTATCGTCAACTCAAGTTCAGAAACTAGCCTAGGACGAACCACAGGGGAAAATTTGAGTTTGAGCGAAGGGAAGGGAAGATAGAGATTCCATACTTTGATGGTACGGCTAAGATGATAGCACAAGCATGGGTGCAGAAGCTGGATACTTACCTGCAGCTTAACCCCATGAGAGATATGGAGGCCATCAAGTTTTCCACTATGTACTTGGATGGAAAGGCCCACGACTGGTGGTACCATGGGATCACGACACTCGACCACAACCAGATCATATCCTATACAGAATTCACTCAGAGGCTCATTGATAGATTTGATTTAGGAGATCCTGAGTTACACTTCCGAGAGCTCACCCAACTCAAGAAAACAGGTACGGCTGAGGCATACATTGATGAGTTCCAGAGGTTGGCAGTGATGGTGCAAGATATGTCCGCAACCAGGCTCATGATGCTCTTTACAGAAGGATTGATGGAACCCTTGAAGGGTTGGGTTAAGGCCTTCAAGCCTACCAGCCTACAGGAAGCCATTTGGAAGACGAGGGATCTGGGTCCAGCTGCTAAACCAAAATTCATACCCATACCACCTCTTAACAGTGGTGGAAGAGATCAAAGGCCTCCAATAAACCAGGGAGGACGTGACCCTAAGGGTTATGACAAGGGACGTGGCAGAATAGATCAAAACACCAGGAGGGAACTTAGAAGGAAGCAACTCTGCTTCACATGCAAGGAGCCATGGAATCCCTCACACAAGTTCATGGGACGAGGATAGGTACATTACATTGAGGTCACTTCAGATGATGAAGAAGAGGATGAGTATGGTCAGATACAAAACATGGATGCCGAAATGTTAGAGGCAATAGAAGAGGAGGTTCCAGAACTAGACTGTGCGGCTGGAGAGAAGGCTACGTTGGCATCTATCAGCGGGGTACCCAAGTTCAACACCTTCAGGATGAGAGGGGTCTTACAAGGATAGAGAGTGTCGGTTCTGATTGATGGAGGATCTTCCCACAATTTCATTGATGCAACATTACTAAAGAGGAGGCACATACCTACAGTAGAGTTTGAAGGATTCAAAGTGGAGGTAGCAGGTGGTAGTACTATGCCTTGTAACAGATACATACCGGGTATGAAACTTACCTTGGGAAGGCATGAGTTAGTTCAAGATGTGTATGTGATGGATCTTACTGATACCAACATCATCCTAGGGGTGTAGTGGCTCAGCACTTTAGGACCCATCACCACAAATTACAAGACCATGGAAATGTCCTTTGTGGAGGAAGGAGGAAGAAAGGTTGTGCTCAGAGGCATGATAGGTAACTCTGCCAGAATGGTCACAGCCAAGAGGATGGAAGCCATCTTCAGAAGGGAATAAATTGTATATGCAACAGAATGTAAGGTATCAACATGGGTGGATGAGAAGGGAAAGGTGAATTACACACCAGAGATAAAAAGAATCCTTGATAAGCACCATAAAGTGTTTGGGCCGATTCCTCCAGGTGTGCCACTAGACAGGGGGTTTGAGCACATCATTGAGCTAGAAGCAGGGGCTAATCCTGTTATCACCACACCCTATAGGCATCCCAAGAAGTATAAATATGAGATAGAGAAGGCCATCAAGGAGCTTCTAGACATGGGACACATCAGACCAATTTCAAGCCCATTTGCTTCGTCAGTAGTCTTGGTGAAGAGGAAGGATGGAGCGATGAGAATGTGCATTGACTTCCAAAATTTGAATAAAAAGACGATAAAAAACAGGTACCCCATACCCAGGATTGATGAGTTGCTGGATGAGCTGCATGGAGCTATATATTTCACAAAAATGATCTTCACTCGGGCTACCATCAAATCAAGATGAGGGAGGAGGACATCTCAAAAAAAACCTTTAGGTGTCACTATGGCCATTACGATTTTTTGGTGATTCCCTTTGGGTTAACCAATGCCCCAACCACATTTCAGTCTTGCATGAACCATGTGTTCAACAAACAGCTGAGGAAACACTTGTTGGTATTCTTTGATGACTTTCTCATTTATAGCAAGACCTGGGAGGAGCACCTTCAACATGTGGACCAAATCCTTTCAATCATGGAAGAACAATCACTATACGCCAAGGAATCCAAGTGTGAGTTTGGAATGACAGAAGTGCTTTACTTGGGACACGTCATAGGGGCAAAAGGGGTATAGGTACACCAAGAGAAAATAACAGCCATTAGGGAATGGTATACTCCAAAAACACTCACAGAACTGAGGGGATTCTTGGGCCTATGCACATACTATAGGAAATTTGTCAAAGGGTTTTCTCAACTGGGAGCACCCTTGACTGACCTGACCAAAAAGGGGTCCTTCAAATGGAATGATGAGGCCAAAGTCACGATGGAGAAAATGAAAGAGGTCATGAGCACCTGCCTAGTTCTAGCTCTTCCTGATTTAGGCATACCCTTCACTTTGGAGTGTGATGCCTCGGGGGAAGGCATAGGGGTCGTGTTGATGCATAACAAGCACCCCCTTGCCTATGAAAGTCGAAAACTCAGGGGTCCTAAACTACTTTACAACATTTACGACAAAGAAATGTTGGCTATCATGCATGCACTAGCCAAATTCATGAAATATTTGGTAGGTGCAAGGTTTGTGGTCAAATCAGACCATAATAGTCTTAAATATCTATTGGAGCAGAAGGATTTGAATGAAAGACAACAAAAATGGGTAAGCAAAATACAAGCCTACGACTTTGACATTGAATTCGTCAAAGGAAAGAACAACGCAGTGGCCGATGCATTATCTAGAAGGCCATCCATTTTTTCCATGTCCGGTATGTCAGTCGACTGGAAGGAACACTTGATAGTGGAATATGCAAAGGATCAGTTCGCTTGTCAATTATTGGATGGGCAAATACAAGATGACAACTTCAGGGTCATAAATGACCTCATTTATTACAAAGGCCGAATCTTTTTAGTTCTTGGATCAACTCTCAAAGCTAAGATCTTGCATGCATGTCATAACTCACAAGTAGCGGGGCATCAGGGCATCAATAAGACATACAGGAAGGTGAGAGAAAGGTTTGCATGGAAAGGCCTCAAGGAAGATGTGATGAAGCATGTCAAAGAATGCACTACATGCCAAGAAAACAAGGATGAGCACATGCACCCTGCAGGACTGTTGTATCCCTTACCTATTCCAGAGCACAAGTGGGAAAGTATATCCATGGATTTCATCACCGGGTTGCCCACAGCACAGGGGAAAGATTGAATTTTCGTGGTGGTAGACAGGTTGACAAATTTTGCACATTTTTTTCCCATAGCCACAGACTTCAGTGCAGCACAAGTGGCCGAATTATTTTTCAGAGAGGTGTTCAGACTACACAGCCTACCCAAAACCATCATCAGTGACAGGGACAACAGATTCATGAGTACGTTTTGGTAGGAGTTGTTCAGATTAGTGGGTACGACATTGACTCCTAGTACTAGCTATCACCCTCAGACGGATGGTCAGACTGAGATAGTCAACAAATGGGTGGAAGGTTACCTCAGAAACTACGTAGCAGGACAACAGAAAGCATGGGTCGGATGGTTACATTTGGGAGAATATTGCTACAACACCACCCAACATATGTCCATTGGCATGTCACCCTTCAAGGATTTATATAGCTATGATCCTTTATCATTTGTGGATATTGCATTTGGTGACAACAAGGATCCGATGGTACAGGATTGGATACAGCAGAGCTAAGACATTCTCAGGGAATTGAAGGATCATTTATAGAGGGCGCAAAACCAGCAAAAGGTCCAAGCAGACAAGCACAGAGTTGATCGTACCTTTGAGGTTGGTGATTTAGTCTATTTGAGGTTGCAACCATACAGGCAGTCCTCCATTAAAAGAAGTGGAGCAGAGAAACTGTAGCCATGTTTCTTTGGACCTTACAGAGTCAACAGGAGGATAGGGGCAGTAGCTTATGAGCTGGAGCTTCCACAGGGTAGAAAAATTCACAACGTCTTCCATGTATCGTGCCTTAAGAAATCCCTCGGTAAAAATGTTAGTCCTATTGAGGCATTACCTCCCATGGATGAGGAGGGACAACTTGTTTTGATTCCAGAGGAGGTGTTAGAAGTCCGAGAGAAGAGGCTCTGAAACCGAAGCATCAAGGAGTATCTGATCAGGTTGAAGGATTTACCCATTGAGGATGCCACTTGGGAGCAGGAGCACGTGGTTAGAGAAGCAGGTTTGGAATTGCTTGAGGACAAGAAATTTCAAGTAGGGGAGACTGTAATTTCCCCCACCTCTTAGAGAGGTAATGAGGAGACTCAGTGGCTTGGGCACCCCCACTAGGTCATAGTCTCACACTGAAGGGGGGAAAAAGTCAAAAAGTTAAAAGTTATATTTTTAAGTTGACTTAAGAAAGGAAAAGGAAAGGAGTAAAAGATAACTCAACAGAACAATAGAAGATTAACCCTGGGAGTTAAACTAACTCAACAGAGAATTAGAAGGAAAAGTATAAGTAAGAGGCTAGGGTGCACCTATTACTCATTCTGGTTTTAGATTAGCATTTTCTATTGCTCTTGAGCATTCAGTTTGGGGGTTTTTCTGTACAAACCCTTGTGAGCAACTCAGTGGTAAAATATCCACTCACCTTGTTCCACATCTTGGTCTCAGGGATGAAAGACTCCTCCACACCATTCTAGTCTCAGGGCCAGTTTATCGAGGGAGGTTCGATCCATCTTATCCTGAGGGCCTAGGGCCATTCCGACAATTGGGTTTTGTTTGCAGGGGCAGGACCATTAGTTTGAGGGATTTTCTGGAGGGTTGTCATCATTCTATATTTGTCTGTAGATTGGGATGTCATGGAGATATAGGGGACGTCCTATGATTCAATAAAACTCAGATCTAGAGAGATTTGCTTGAGATCTGAGCCCGAAACTTCTCCCATGGGGTTCTCATAGCCCGATCTATATTCTTGGAGAGTTTCAGAGCATTTGGAGGCCTCCTTCATCAGGGACAAACCAGCTAGGGTTTCAGTCATCCAGTGGGGCACACCATTCAGTGAAGAATTCAGATCTACGGGGTTTGAGAGTGGATTTGGGAATTTGGACATCTGGGTTTTCCTTACAGTTGCCTGATCTATCAATTGGCATATTTCTCGGGATGATTGGACACTTTTGGTAGCAGGGCAGAATTATTCAGCGCTTCAACATTCTAGCAGGACGGGGCACTTTCCAGCTTGGAGGTTGAACATAGTGCAGCTCAGATCTTCTTGATTTAGTCTTCATTGTATATCCAGCCTTTGGAGGCTTATTTTGTATTGTCGGGAGAATTTTGTAGCAGCTCATATCTAGTTCTTGTACGACCATCTGAGGTTTATGCCAGATCGACCATCTATTGTATTGATCTTACATTGCTCATAATAAAAAGGTCAGATCTTTGCTTGTGCTTCTACATCTTGAATATATTGTGATATTAATGTGTTGATGAATCTTGTATGCACTTAATAACTCAATAAATTAGTAGTAGTTAGTGATTCCAAGAAATAATTGGGCTTGGGATCATTACAAGTGCTCTCCAAGAAAAGTGGAATGATGAGAAAGCACAGATACAACAAGCAAAGGAAGAGTTGTTGGCGGAGAAACTGGAAGTAAAGGAAGCGATCAACCGAGTACTTCACTATGTGATAGTCATTGAGGTAAAGACCAAAGAAAGAATCCCACAACAGGTGGCACAGCTCGAAGAAGTGATCCAGAAGCTCAAACAACGCATTGCAAATCTAGAGATTTGTGCAGTACCTGAGACCTTGTAGGAGATCAGAGACCAAAGATAAATAACTTCCCGCATCGCAGTTGATAGACTAAAAGCTCTTGCCTTGGAGTGCAAGCAGCTGAGTAACCACATCACCCAGACATATGAGAACCTCACTGAGAACCCAGAGTTATATAAATTGGAGTCACATATCTAGGAGGTGAAGTATGAAGCTAAATAGATACATATGCAGCTAAAGGCCCTGCCACCCATATAAAGAATGAAGAGATCTCACAAGTAGTGAATGACCCAACAACAAATCCATACGATCCAAAGCAAAGTGATGGAAGTGACTCAATGACTTCAACCAATGCAACATAAGGCATTTCAGCTGTTCACAGAGGTTGAAAGCTGAGGAGAAGAGCTAGAACAGGTTGTGAGTGCAGTAGAACAACACCTAGAGGGACCCATAAATGACTCACTCATCCAGGATTTTTCCGAGTAAGAGGCCATAGCACAACAAGAGGTTGAAGCAGCTTAAGCCAAGCTCGAGGAATTCAAGGTAGAATTGATCAGGCCAGAGTGACTCAGGATGAGTCATGGGTGAGTGTTGGGGGGCTGTTGGCCCTTGACCATGTTTTGGGAGATACTTGTTCATGTTTGACCATTTTTGGGACTTTGACAGCCTGTTGAAGATGGAGTGCCAGACGAAGCGAAGATTGCAGAATCTCGGCCCACTTTTGGGTCCTTTTTGGGTTTTTCAAATAATGTAATGGGAATTGGATGTCAGCCCATGGGATTTGCCCATGTTTAGGCCTATTTTGTATGTATAAACAAGTAATTTAGGCGATGTAAGTAGTAGAGTACATCTATGTGATCGTAAATATTTCTATGTGCAAGTGATCTATGTGATTGAGTAGGCTCTGTGCATACTGTTGAACTTGCAGTGTTAAGTACAAGTGTTTGTAAGAGATTGGGTGCTCATATACTCAGGGAAGGAGGATCTAGTGAGGTGCACAGATCTCTTATCCTATGCGGAGTAAGGTTTTGATGGATTTGTGCTTGTAATCTATTTGACTAAAGACAATAAAGAAGAATAGTTGGTGGATGTAGCCCTAGGGTGGGGGTGAACCATGTAAATATTGTGTGTTATGCTTTGTGTTTCGACTTGATGTGTTTATTCCTTCTTCTGCTAAGTGCTTGGACATGTTTAGATAGATCTGCCTATGCTTGGACCTAAGTGAATGATGTGATGCTCTGTGCTATCTGCAAAGTAGAGTAATGGTTGAATATTGATAATCTATCGGTGCTAAGTGCTCTATAAACAATATAATCACATATCTGTGTCCCAGCTAAGGTTTGCAGACACTTGAGTCCTGCAACCACCCCTGCCTCTATCTCAAGTGAGACTTCATCTGCTTCGCAGGTGTTGCCTAAAGGGCTGGTATTTAGGGATTTGTTGGTGCGCTCTTGAGCATTGAACCCTGGGTCTACCCCTGTGCCAACAAGGGTTATACCCTGCATGTGTTAAGTATCATTACTAGGCCAAATTATAGCCTTACTCCTCTGTCATAGCCTCTCCTATCATAGGTTTTGTCACCCTGCCCATGAAGTAAGTTGTCATGTTCTTTGTGTATAAACCATTGGTCTCAGAGGTTTTCACCATAGAGAAGAGTCAACTCTAGTCTCCCTGTGTTGGCCACAGAGAAAACCCTTAACTCCTTAAGTCTGAGAGTTGATAGAGAAGACCGTAGTGGGTTGTCAGGTTTACTATTGGTTATTGTTGATTGGTATGTATTGTTGAGAGAATTAATTATAGGCTCGCCCAGTTGATTATATGAAAATCATGTCGGTTTTGGCATCTAGTCACTTCCTGTGTCATTACAATGGATAAACCCTGCATGGTTAATTGGACAGATCAAATACACAGTCACTATCCTTCTGAATTGATAACCCAATATTGTTTTTAATTGAGTAAGTCATAGCGTTTCTTCATGTCGAATGCGTGGGTATGTGTGGTTTCCACAACATGTCAGGTCGGGTTGTTGATTATTACGATAGTCCAAGTAATAGGCTCAAAATTGAATTGGTTGATTGAACATTGGGGTTGATACACAGTCACTATCTTTTGCATTGAAGATTATTGGGATGTTAAAATTGACATTAGTTACAATTGTTTAATGATGTGCACGTGTAATGCATTTGTATGTGTGGTGTTCCTACACCACGAATGTGGTCACTGTAACTATGAGTTTTTTTTGGCCAAATGGTTATTGCAACCGGGATGACTATGACAGTTCCATTTCCTGTATAAGTACGATTGTTCAATTGTGTCATTAAGGATGAGCCTGAGTTTTACACATCGTGGTTTTGATTGCAATTTGATCAATTTGAGAAATACTATATTAGATTGATAGCTCAGCATGATGGGTTAATATAATGACACTGTGACTATGTGTTTAGAAGTTTCAAATGGGAATGTTGTGTCATGGTGTTTGAGGTATGGTTTCTCACTGTGTATGCTATGGATATTGTTTTTGGGGTTGCGCACTCAGGGATAGTCACAGAGTTTTAAACTTGGCTTTGTTGCAATTCGATTATTTGTATGTTGTTGCTGCCTTGTTGTGTTGGATGGATATCCCAACATTTTAAATGTTTAGATTAAAATAAAAATTGGGCCTATACAGTCAAAAAAATGAAATTGTGTTTTGTCGAATGGTTGTATATTTCCCAACATAGTGTGAGTTGAAATGGTGATTGCTTATCTAGGTGTTTAAATGAAAAGGCAAGATCTTTGCAAGATGAATATGGATCATTGTGTTGATTGTCCATTGGTTATGTTAAATGAATGTCATGTATTATAAAACAGTGACAAGCACGAGTGTTGTAACAATATGACCACATTGTAGTTTAATTATTAAACAAATGTAAAGACAGATTCGAGCATGATTTTTAGGACTACATTTGATGAGCAAGTGAAAGTAATTAACTGAGTATTTATTTGGAAATTTCTTATGGATAAATGGGAGAAAGAAGAGCTCCCCTACAGATTGTTGTGGAATGCATATTGTTTTTATTGTTGACACTGTGTAAATATTTGGTTATGAACAATGAACTAGTTAATACATAGTTGTTGTTATTGGTCATTTGGTTGGTGTATTTCCTATTCAGAATGGTTATACAGATTACTTAATTAATTTTATGAACAGTACCCGCTCTCATTCCCCACCATTATTTCTCTTTTCACTAATTACAACCCCATCTCCTTTCCACATTCATTTTTCACTCCTTGTTCTAAAATTGATTACAGTCAAGAAAAATTTTGTGTCGAAGAATTTGGTAGTAGCAGTGTCTTGGTTGAATTACGATGATGTTTTCTCTGGTTTACATTTGATTGTTGTTGTATTTGAGTAGTAACGATATCTTTTACCCCTCATCATATCATGTTTTTCTCAATACAAACCCCTGACATATCCCAGGACCCTTTATTCACCCATTGCTCATTGATAGACAATTAAACAATTTGTATGGATTGGATTGCATGAGTTTGATATATTGTTGAGCCAAAATCTATTTCATATTTTTAAAGAGTTATCATGTATGGTTATTTAAAATATTATTTTGTAATCAATCATGCATACATGAATGATCTATTCAAATAAAAGGCTATAAACCAAGGCATACTACGTCTCTGTCAAAGAGAAGGCCACTACTTCCCCTTCCACATCTTTAGATAATTCTGGTAAATCTATGTCCTCCCACTTGCATTGGAAGGACGATTGCTCTCATATGATCAACAAGATGAGGCTTAAATATTCCACAAAGCCTAAAGCAGGTTTAGAAAGACTAAAAGATGATAGCATCAACAAGGGAAATATTGCATCATAAACCAGGAAATATGGGTTTTAAGTTTTCTTTATTGTTGATGACAGTTGACTTCAGATTTTCATATGGCATGCTTTTTGGATATGATGGTAATATATTTTGGAAATAATTGCAAACATTATTGAGATAAATTGCCAAATTTTAATACGATAATCGGAGTCACAAGGAGGTGTGTTTTTACTTAATTGACTAGTATGTTATGATTGTTAAGAACAAATGGGATTCACAAGGGGTCCCACCTACTAGTTATTATTTAATTATAACCCTTATTATGATTATTACTTTTCCCCCTAACTAAAAGTTGGTTGAGTCTTTTAATTAAATTAACTAATGAGTTGATTCAACTACTTCAACCAACTCTAATTTGTTTAAAGGAAAAATGAAAGGGAGGAACAAAAGGAGGATAGAATGAGAAGCATACTAAGGTTTGCTTTTTGAGTTTATGTTGAGATAATTCAGTTTTCATTCATTCCTTAGTTTATCCAAGCCTAATTATTTTTATGATAACAGGGTCTTCTTGTAGATAGCAAGAATTGGGGCTGAATTACATCATTCAGACACTTGCTTTTCAGAGGTGTTGATCTATATTTTATAGTCTATGTAGACTTGTCTGTTTGTGAATTAGTTTTCATGACTGAAAAAGAATATTGTGCATAGTCGAGTGGAAAACAATCCGTGGCAAGCAAATCCAACTTTTAGAGTTTAGGTTTTGATTTTCTGTTGGAGGTCGTTTTGTATGTTCCATTAGGGATGTCTAAGTTTGACTTTGGTCCTAAATTTCTGCATAACATTTTGTAAAATAATGACTCTTTGGTGAATTGGAATGAAATAAAGGATTGCTTTATGTCTCATCTATCTTGATTATCATCTTGGTGACTTTACTTCTATGTTTACATTTATTTCAACAACTGTTATGTTTAGAAAATTACATAAAAAGTAAATTTCCAGCAAGATTTTATTGATAAGAGACTAGCCTAAGCACTTGTAATTAATACTTGTGAGTTAGGATGTTATTTTTATTGGCTATAAACATAGGATGATATTCCTG